>CAMXCT020005624.1:405866-443366 GCA_947184155.2 Cladocopium goreaui | reverse complement strand
GACTTCTAAACTTCCTTCGATTAAAAATGACCAATGGCCATTGATGGTTTACCAACTCTATGAATATGAGGCGGTGATCCTCCCAATGGAGGGTATTTCATATGACTCCCAGTTTGATAATAACTTCCCAATATTTATGAAAAGAATGGACTAGGATTCAAAAAATGTGCTTTCCTAAAATGAAGGTAGCCCAAAACTGCCCATGGGCCATAGTAAACCCTAATTTAATGGCAAATTATAGATATTTACCATTGGCCAAATTATGATAAACTCTAGTGGCAAAATGATGGATTATTCTGATTGGCAATTGGGATTCAAGTAGGAAAGATGGGGGATGTAGTCATCAGAAAAACTAACAGATCGCCAGATCGCCATGGTTTAGATGGCCCATTTATAGATGATTCTATAAACAATTCTGATTTACCTACGTATATTAAAAATTGGGTTGATGTAGTCCATGGGATGTAGTCATTGGAGATTTAGCCAGGAAAACGTGGAGTTAGTTAATTTGATTGTCTACTGTATCCATTAATAGTTGGGATGTAGCCATCAAGAACAGGACTTCAACATGATCCAAGCAATGATGAATGGAACTAGTTTTGTCTTAAAATCAGTGTTTTTGATTGATAGGGAAAACTGATGATAAAATTGTGGATTTGCAACATCCTGAAACTGGGGCTCTCAATTTTTTAGGCTACTTGGGGCTTGTGATCTTTTTTGTGGAGCTCCAGAAGGTTTATATTCTTTTCAAAAACCTGGAGGTGTTTGATCTCTTAAGTTGGTGTTTGAAGGAATGGCACCAATTAGCGCAAAGGGTCAGACTGCCTGTGCCAGGTCGCCACAGGCACATGTGACGCTTGGCAGGAATAGAGACACTGAGAAAGTACGGTAGGGGCCTGCAAGCAAGTCTTGCAATCAATAGACTGGTTGGTGGTTTGACACATTTTTAACAGAATCCTATTTGGGTTGATGATCCCAATTGACAAATCTTTTGTTGGGATGGGTTAAAACATGTTGAAACAACCAACCAACGGAGGATTGAGGTGGCCGTGTAGATGGTTATCCCCGACTCTGGCAACTTTACTTTCGAATTGATGAACTGCGATCGATGATGCTAGTAGGATTGATCATAGTAAGACTAACGATAGTAAACATGATGACGACTAAGACGAAGAACAAGAAGCACAAGAAACAGAAGAATAAGAATAAGAAGAACAAGAAACAGAAGAAACAGAAGAAACAGAAGAAGAAGAAGAAGGATAAGAAGAAGAAGAAGAACAAGAAGAAAAAGAACAAGAACAAGAAAAAGAAAAAACGAAAAACATGAAGAACATGAAGAAGATGAAGATGATGATGCTGACGATGAAGATGATGATGATGATGGTGGTGGTGATGATGGTGATGAAGATGATGATGATGATGATGATGCTGGTGGTGGTGGTGGTGGTGGTGTGATGGTGATGAAGATGATGATGATGATGGTGATGATGATGATGATGATGATGAAGAAACTTACATCATCAATCATCATAACAAAATGATACATCATGAACAACATTTTCCAAGTTGCTCACCTCCAAAATCCACCATCTGGCTCCAGCGGGAAGACCTGAGCAGCTTCGCCGCGGTCCAGCTGCGGAGCTGCGGGGACCGGCGGTGGATGACGTTCTCCCTGAAAATGGCGATGAAGGGAATCCAGGATGCCGCCTCTTTGTCGGAGCACGCCTTGCGCTGCGCCATTGCCGTCTTGGACCATCAGGTGGGGAGAAAGATTGGGATGGGGAAGATGGGGATAATGGTCAAGCTGGTCTTGGAGAAGGGAAAACATTTCGAAGGCTGAAAGGGTGATGGAAGAAAGCTCATATTTTGTGGGTTTGAAACGACATTGATTATTGAACACACCAACCACACATTTGCCAAAATTCGTCACCACTACCCATGGCATTTGCCACTCATAAAATCATTCAACCATGAGCTCGAATTGGCTAAGATCCATCGAAAAAAACATTCATTTTCCAATTCAAATCTTGCTCTTCACTGGGAAAACAATCATTCGACCATCCAAGTTTGGAGATCACAAGATGGGGGTTTCCTAAAATGGGGGGTACCCCAATAGCTGGATGGTTTATAATGGAAAATCCTATTAAAGTGGATGATTTGGGGGGTACCCCTATATAAGGATTGGAAACCACCAAATGAAGCAATGAACCAGGAAGCCAAGGCGGATGACATCGAGGATTGTCTCCTGAAGTTTAACCGTTTGCTGAGCAACCCTGTGCCCAGCAGCAAGGCTAGGTGTCAAGGGGAACTGGTCATGGAGATGGGGAAACTGGGTGAAACTCAGAGGGTTGAAGTTGAAGTGGATCTCCGGTGCGGAATTTTGAGGATGGAATATGATGGACTCCTCTTACCTTTCCCGGAAACCGTATCTTGCGACGTATCTCCCCGTGACCAGCTCGCCATGTGCCCCAAGCTGCAGGTGATCGACATGATCGCATCTTCAAATTTCCCCAGCAGCATCGTTCGGGTCATGAGGCGCCACAAGGAGCACCCAGCCGCGCCCTGGTGAGGGTAAGAGGCGCTGGAAATCACCATTGAAGCCTGAGGGGATTTTTAGGGAATTTGAGATTCACATAGATTCACTGTTCTAACAGGTCCTGACAGATCCTGACAGATTTCTAACGGATCCTGACTACTGTAATTAATTATTGACCATAGACCATAGTGAACGATGTCTTGCATTAACAATATACAGGCTTTGAGGTGCCGGTTTGCGTACCCAGGTCGTGTTGGGCCGTTGGGCTCATTTGGTGTGAATGGACTCCTGGGTCTTCACTTCTGTGGATACCAGTAGTGAGGAGTACATATTGTAGAGGTTCTATTGATTAATGTATCATAGATACTCGCATTGATAGTTGAATAGAACTATTATGGATGTATCATATAGCTACCATCCCCGTATCATATATATATATATATATCAACTATTAACTATATGGATATATTATATAATCCAACAGTTGATAGCTACTATCCCCTTTTTTCCAACATCTCCATTCACCCATTGTTGACATCCTCAGAATCGTTGCGAGGAGAACCTGCCCATCTTGGCCCTGGCGTGCCAGTGCGTGGCTGGCTCCGCCAGCACTACCGATGCGGCCACCAGCTTCGCGCGGGCAGGTGGAGGGGATGTGGTCAGCAAAGATGTGCAAAAATGGGGGATCTAGCGATATATTCCACAACTTTTGGATGGTTTCGAACACAGACAGAGATTTTGGATGGAAAATTAAGGATGTGGTCGATCTTGTAGAGGAGATGTCCCCATCTTTCACCCTGCCAGGTGTGTTAGATGAGGTTTTGAACGTCATGGACAGCCACAAGACGCATGGAGGAGTGCAGAATGTTGCATTGTTCCTGTTACGCACCATCCTGAAGGACTGGGCTGCTGGGTTGGACCCCTAATTGATTGAGCTGGGTCTTAACTGTTTGTGCAGTGACCCCTAATTGTCGCGAAGGATGGGACTGCAGCGCGTCAGGCTGTTCAGAATGGAGCCATCGCCAGAGTACTTCGCCAAAGTTAGCTGGTACAGAAAGAACCAAATTGGGGCTTTATCGACAACCCAGGGACTATAGATGAAAGAATGTGAAACATCTTTCTGTTCCAAGTCATACTGTAGCTTTATGATTTTGCTTTCAGATGTGAAAAATCGATGGATTTTTAGGTCCTGGCGGCCTTGAACTTGTCCATGGGCCGCGAGATTCAATACGGCGGCTTGGTGTCACTGCGCCAGATGATGGATGCGAGTCGCCAGAATCGATACTTTTGGCCGCTGGGTCAAGATGGGTTCAGCCGTGGGGCTGGGGGAAGGGAGTCTAAGGGTCAGGGACTCGATTTTTTCTTTTCCCAAAGAATAGGGCGGGATTTGGTACAGAGTTTCTTGGGGAAACTAGTCTGAGTTCCAAGTGCCAAAACTATGTTTGCACCATGGCATACGATGCATAAACCTGCCTGTATCAAATAGATCATTTTGAAACAGCATCAACATTTAAACTTGTCTCAAAGAGGGTGTCACCTTAAGATTCTCTGGTTTCTCATCATCTGCCCTAATTTTTTTGTGGCCATAAATTAGGAACCATGAATGCAAGACCATGAATGCAACCAGCACCCAGATTCTGGACCTTGGCCATTTGGCCATGCCTCCAGGCAAGAGAGCCTGAAGACGCAGCGTGCGCAAATTCAAGAAGCGGGGCTCCAAGCCAAGGCGCACCATCAGTCCGATGCCGCCCTCTGTGAGGTGGAGAAGGGCGGGAGTTGGAGTGGACGAGGAGGATGTGAAACTTCCAAGACATGTTGATTCGTTAGAGAGCTAATTATAGTGATGACTGTATGAGTATGCATGAGAATTGAAGATCTTGGGGGACTACGGATGAAAATGCGTCATTTCCAGGGGTGACCCATCCGATTTTTGGGGTATCCGCAGCACCAGGCAGCTGACGACACGTTGGCCTTCGTGATTCCTCGGTTCAAGGTGAGCCCTCTGACGCCTCAATGAACTTATCATTTGAATCATTGAGTTCTCACAGGTTGGTGTTTTCGAGTTCGGTTGCCCCAGGATTCCAGTTGTCCCCCAGCCATCAGGAGGTGCCCTGCTGGCACTGGCAGTCTGGGTGGTGCAAGATGGGCCCCAAATGTACCTATGCTCACGGCCAAGAGGACCTTCGTGGGGGTCATGGCAAGGCCTATGGCAAGGGAGGCTACCGCAGAAATGCGGCGGAGTAGGAGGGTCGACGAACGTACGGCTCCTCCGAGATTTCGCGACGATGTGAGCAGAGTGCTGTGTTTTTACCTCCCACTGCAGTTGCACCGGAGCCCTCTAGAGACCTGGTGTGCTGCGGCCATGGGCGTTCCACCGCATGTGTTGCATGTCAAGTTTTGGCCCAGTTGGCAGACAGTCGCGCCGAAATTTGAAAAATGCTGGGCCAGGGTGGGCAGGGTGTAGCACAGAGCTCTCTGTTTTAGGTCTCATGACGTTTTTGCATCGACACTATCTCTGCAGTCACTGGAATGGTGAAGATCCATCTCCAGCGGTATAAAAATGACGATCAAAATACTTTGTAGCCCGTGTTTTTTGTTTCTTGGGGATATTTGGCAAAAAATGGCAAACACATGGCAAAAATTGGGCGATATGGATCTCACATGATCTCACCATCTGAACTTCTAAACACTGGACTAAGGAGAGCCTCAGCCCTTCGCGCCTTGCAATCGGCTCCTCCACAAGGCGTTGCCTTCAGGAAATCGGGAGAACATCCCAAAATTCAAGGGGTAAAAACAGCATTTTCCGCTACAAATTACTATAAATGGGATTTTTCCCAGATGATTTTAGGATATTTTAGGTTTTCAATGGTTTTCAATTCTTCCAAAACAGGATTTTTAAATTTCAATTCTTCCAAAGCACATTCGATTCTCCTCATGGGTCATTCCACGGATCCAGCTGATTTTGTGGATGTCCTGTTGGTTTCTTGGAACTAGATCTAGGAATGGTGATGAGGGAATGCAAAGAGGGGGAAGATGATCATTGGCGAGCGTGGTATTGTCAGTGAGAAGGTTGAGAAGTGTAATTCTTCTTCGTTCCCATCCTTTCCATTCCTTTCCAACCTAAAAAGGATCTTACACAGCTCGTCACCAATCCTCCAAATTTAGTCGAACATTATTTTCTTCTGAACCCTGAGTTGTCTTTTTTGGTTCCATTATGTTCCATTTTTTTTTGGCCGTGTCTGTTTCCCGAGTCGTTTTTCCCCATGATTTTCTGACAGTTCCTGTGCCAGGCTTCAAGCTCTCAAGATCGGCTCTGCAAGAGGCCCTGAGCCCGGGATGCTCAGGTTTTGCTGACTGGGCCTGAAAATGGAGGAGAACTGGTACCACCAATTTGTGGCCATTTTTCTAGAGGGAAAACAGAGGAACATGATGATGAGGAACAGGGGATTTGGATGGATTTGGGGTTTGCATGGGTTTACTGTACCCTACTTTCAGACAAACCAGACTGATATTTCTTATCAACCCAAAAATTGGGGGATGGTTTCAATCCCACCTACATTCTGATGAAATTGGTAGCAGCATTGGATGAAAAGAACATTTGGAGGTGTCCCTTTCACCTGCAGGATTGATCCATGAGAAGAACCATGGTTTCGTGTAAGATTTCCATAGATTTCCCTGCAACCAATCCATTGAAGGAAAAACATGGTGAGATCTTGGAGGGCTAAAGTTCATTCCTTGCCTTGAGATTAGGGATGTAGGTTGAAATATGTCGAAATCCACTTTTTGGGTTGATTGATATTCCCCATTTCCATGAACAACACTGCGATCATGTTTCTGGTTATGGGATGTATGGGGAATTGTGGTATCAGAATTTGGGATGTAACATCATGGAAAACATATACAGTGGATTTTTCCAAGTGGGTCTCTCTGAAATTGGGGTCCACCGGTCTACCGGACAAACATCCGCATTTTCTGGCCATTTGATGGAGGTGATCATCAAGTGGAATGGGGGGTATACCGTTTTCATCCATTTTCAGAACCACCCAGATTTTTTTTTCCAAACTGAGACACCCCAAGCCCATCAAGCCCCGTGAAGTGTCACACAGATGCCATGGTGAGGTAAGGATCCATCTGCTTCGGTCCGTGCGGCTGCGATTCCTCTGATCTCGTCCATGGGGCAGGTTTTTGGGCACTGGGGATGATACGAAATGTGGGGTCCAAGAGTCCAACAAATCAACTAGTTCAAAGGTGTTCATAGTTTATTTTTGCATTATACATAAACTGTTTAGACTTCAGACCCTAGGTTTGATGTATCTACCACTTTGGGATCTTTGGGACTTACATAGCTTCATTTGTCTATGAAGAAGACCGGAAGCTAAGTTTGGACGGAAAATCTGGTGCTTGCTGTTAGGACTGAGATGTTGTTTGAACTTCCGGGCTGGGATCCAAGTTGAAGTCCGCTGCCAGAACTTTCAGGAGCCAAAGTGCTACAGTGAGTGCAGAGCGTGCCAGCGATATTGCAGCACTCCCATGGACACCAATACCAACATTTTGAAAGCTTCAAGTGCATTGAGCTGATGCAGTCCAGCCCGTTGAGAAACCACTAAGACTTACCCATTTTTCCAGGCTGTTCACCTCCATGCCCAAGACTATTCTTTTGTGACCTGAGAAACAGGAGAGCAGAATGCCACCAGTGAAACAAACAAGAAAAGACTCAACTAGGCAAGGTGTGAACTGACACACACACACACACTGACATTGTATCTCCGAAAATTCGATATGGCCAGAGCCGGTCATTTCAATCACATCTGCAAGATGTCCATCAGTTCCCCATCATTCCTTTAGAACGGGACAGCCTCGCCATGGAACGACTCACCGTTGCTTTGCTCTTGGGGCTGGCGGCGCCAAGAGCTGCTTCGGTGGATGTCAATGAATCCGGTGGCTCGGCGAAAGGGACCGACGTCGGCTGGGCTGTCGATGTTTTGTTTTTAGCAGGTCGGCCGCTGACCGTCTCATGGTATATTATACATATATATATATAATATTATATTATGTGTAATATATGTATAATATATATATATATATATTACATTTAATATATATATATATATTACATAATATATATATATATTATAGACATATACAGCTATTTGTGATGGGGAGAAGGATAGATATATGCGTTTTGGCCCAAGTGTTGAGAGAGCGGTGGTTTCCAAACATGCTGATAATTGTCCATTCCTAAAGGCACGATGACATCCCCAAGTGACTTTAGAAGAATCACATCCTACTAAAATAGTTGTCAGCTGCTTTTCGATCTTTTTGAGGAGGAGACAATTAATCAATAGAGATTCTCAAGGGGGTTTTAAACATCTTTAAACCATCAACCGCTTCAGGCAAGAAGTATCAGCTTCCGATCACCCAGCCGGCGGTCATCGACAACTGTTTCTACCGCGACATGTCTCCTGGCGGCCAAGTATATCAATTGTGGAAGCCCCACTAAGCACCATTTTTCCCTGAGTGCACATCAGGATTGCAGCCTTGGAGAGGGCCAATAAATCCGCTCCATGTTTTTTTTCAGTGTATGTAGTCTTTGGAAGGGTCTCTTTGCGTTGTCCATCAGTATCATGGTGCCGCCCCATTCCGCCGAACCTGATTTCATAGCATCACCAGCTCCATTTCCGACTGCCTCAGGAGATATTTCCCTACGATGCTATTGGTTCTTCCATCGCACGAGGAAAGTTTGGTGGCGTGCCAGCAACGCTGCATCACGGTGGAAGGATGTAGGCAGGGGCAAGATGAGCAGATGTGGGCACCGGGGATGTGAGATGGGTACGCAAAAGTTGGGTTTTCGCAGGCAGCATCAGCATTGTTTCAGTGACATCAAAGATCGCATGAGTATAAAGAGGTGTGACATTTCAGTGACATGAGTACAATTTAAAGTGTTCTGAACATCTCTGAAGATCTTAAAACTTAGGCAAAACCTTCCAGTAAGAATAAGCCATGAATAAGCCATTATAAACATTTATGAACCATAAATCATAGATATCAGATATATCAGATATATCATGATATATCAACCGTAATCATTTATAAACCATATGGAGGTACATCTCCTGGTGGGGCACTGGCCACTGCGTTTTGTCGGGTGCTGATGCCTACCTGGTGGAGGACTGACCGGACTGATGCCGTTCCACAGGGGCGGCCCCTTGGGAAGTTGGTGTATCACTCGGCCAATTTTTTCGGATTTATGGTTGATGTATTGGTTGATATATCTGATATCTATGATTTATTTATGGTTCATAAATGTTTATAATGGATTATAATGTATCTATGTATATATACATCGATATATATATATATAGGGCCTCATATATCTATATTTGGATCAGCATATAAAGCCACTTACATAGCTGGGGGGAAGCCTGCAGAAGTCATGAAGAAATCGTGGCGACGGATTCTTTGGGGCCAGCATCGCACAGTCACCAGGACGTCTTTGCAATGGCTGGGCCTGTGCATTGCACACCAGTCCTGGCATCCTGCCGTGAAAGGTGGGGCTGTTCCCTGCTGCCGGGGGGATCACCCCAAATTCACTGGCTTGGTGCTTTGGGCTGGAATCACTCCTGGATGTATACTTGGTCAGGCCTGATTCCAGCTTTCCCGGAGCAACTGGCATCGAATCTGCCAAGGCGTGTTGAACGCCCAGTCACTGAGTTTGCTTTGGCAGAATCCACGTCACTGAATGAAGAACTTCTCAACATAGGCCCGAAATATTGTGGATATTCCTGCCCAAGAATGTCCAATTCAAAGTGCATTTGGGGATCATCCCTAACTTCAGCACCATTTCAGCACCAAATGATTGGAATCCGACACTTGAGAGCTCCAACATCCTCTGTGTTTTGCCAGGCCTGGCCATCGGGATATGTTCCTTTCCCGATGGAGTGCTGGCCGCGGAGTGGAAGCGTCTTGAAGCATTGCGGGAAAGAAGAGGCCCCGTCAGCCACGGGGGTGGGTGGGGGTCCTAATTCATGGCAATGTCAATAGGAAAAATTATGATACCCCAGCATTTTTTTTTTGTACCCTCTGGTAATTTAACATAGCTATTGAAAATGGCCATTTATAGTGAGTTTTCCCATTAAAAATGGTGATTTTCCATAGTTATGTTAAATTACCAGAGGGTACCCCATTGTCAGTCACCTCAGGTGGTGCTAAAAAACTCTCAGCTGATGCGTTGAATGGGTCCCGTTTTGCAGGTCATCCAGGATGTCTCCAGCGGCCTGGTTGGGGCTTGCCAGAATATGGAGCAGCTGACAGTGGCTAGTTGGCAATTTCAATGGCCATGACTCAGGAACCGATAAAAATTGGAGGTACCTACCATATATAAGGCCTATATAAGATTATGTAAGGCCTATATGTAAGGGAATATCCCCACAAAATATGGCCTGAAATATGGTACAGTACCTCGAGCCTCCATTTTAGGATCCTGAAATTCCCATTGGCAATAGGGGGTCTCCTGGTGCACTGGAGGTCATGGCGTTTGCCTTGAAAAATAGACCCACATTTTTCTTGCCGTTGGTTGGTTGAGCTGTAGCACGTCACAGTTCGGAAGCGAAACTCATTGAGATGCACAGTTCAGGAAACCGGCATGGAGAACACATAAATTCCACAATACCCTACATGTTTTTTCCTGTGAAACATTGGGCGGGAGTATGCCCTTGCCAGTGTTTGAGCAGGTGCCGTTGTATGAGACGTGCCATTCGCTGTGCAGCAAGAAAAACTTCTGCTCCATTTACGTGGAGAATCAGACCGGCTGTTTCATAGGCCCACCATGCCAATGCCAGTGCAGTGTCAAGTGACTCAAGTGACCCTCGTTTTGGATCTTGACGTGACGTAAACTTTAAAGACTGACTGGTTTGGAGAGATTTAAACCTGACCTTGGTCTTTCCTGGGATATTTCAATGTCTACCCGTGCAAGCTGGGTTCAGGTGAAATGACTGCGGGTTTGAATTGCTTCAGCCCCTTGAGGCTGGGTATCGGGAGGTGGTTCAGAGTCTGGAGATTTTTGGGCCCAGTTCTTTGGTGTATATCATGATGCATCCCTTTTCCAGCCCGAAAATTTATGAACATCTTCCACGTTGCCTTTGAGCCATTGCTTCCCACACTTGGGTCGGTTGGTTAACATTGCTTACCCTCTGGTGAACTAACATAGCAATGGAAAATGGCCATTTATAGTGGATTTTCCCATTAAAAATTGTGATTTTCCATTGCTATGTTAGTTCACCAGAGGGTAACCATCCACACTGCACTGTGCGATCATCCATCGTCATCTGATCTACTTCCGAGCGCTCCAACCTTGGATTCGAAACGTCTCAGGAACCCCGAAGCCGCCTATCACGCAGGGCGCCTGATGCATGGGGCGGTGCGAGTTCTCCAGGACCGGGCTGCAGTAGCCCCTGGTGGATGGTGCCTGATTGAACCTCCAAAAATGGTGGGATACACACGCTGAAACGATGCGAATGATGGTGGGATATAGGGTTTGATACTGACGGATTTCATGCAGATTCTGGATCCGCCCATGATGGGAAGCCCTCTACAATATCAAGTCCATGTTGTTTTGGCCAACCTCGGTCATCATTTTTCCTCGGCAGGACTTGCGAGACACACAAGTTTTCGGCTTAACGCAGGTCACCCGGCACACCACAGGGTTGATACGGCAAGGAGAGAATCCCATGACATTGAAATATATATATATATATCTATCTATATATATGGGATACATGTACCACATGTATGAAGAGATAATTTACTGACAAGAAGCAGATGTGTCATGATGTGTCTAAGATATTTGAGATGTTTTTTTTTTAAAGGCTCTCAACTTTAAGACACAAACCCATTGATTTGGGTTTCTCCCAAGGTATTGTATCTGACAGATTGTATAGTTGAATTGCCCCTATAAGTAGCTGGATGGGCGAGCATGATGCTGTTGCAGAATCATAGCATTTCGACAGCAAAACAGCATAGTGCCTGCAAGTTTGGCAGAGAGGAGTTCAAAACACATGATTACCTCCCTACTTTTTGGAATCTTAGTAACAAACCATCCCAGTAACCAAGCATATGGGGCTCATTTTACATCCCAGTCATAGGGGGTGCATCCAATTTCATAAACCACTATAAACCTCAAATTTGGGGACGGTTTATTAGAGTTATTATTCCACTATCCCAATAGTATCCATAGATATCCATATTACATCCCGCCATTGGGGTCCACATCCGTGGACGTCGACATGTCCGTGAGGTCTTTCTGGAACGAGACTGCCCAGGGAATCCGCGAAGCTCCTGTGTGGAGTATTGTCGACTGAGCTGCTACTCGAGTCTCCAGTGCAACTTCTGGCAGTACTACCTGGGCTCAGGCGCCTTCAGGGGCGGCACTTGGAGGTGATACTTTTGACATCTTTTGACCATTTGGAAATGAGAAGAGTTGCACCTCAAGGTTGTAGATGAAATGAGCTGCAGGCCGTGCTTCAGATCTCATCATGATCCCTGGGGTCTCCTTGCCAGGCTGTTGGGTGGATGAAGGCAACGTGCTGCAACTTGGCTCTCACTGCCTGTGTTTTTTTTGTGTTGACGCACTTCCCCACGAAAATGTGGTACGTGGTTGCAAGTCTTGTATGAACAGTTTTTGGTGGGGTTCCAACATAAATAAACGGTGGACAAATCAATATAAAACGTCCCCTGCGCTGGGTATCCATATTATATACCATATTCCCTAGTTTGAACTATCTTGAATGGGCAGCCAGTTGGAGCTACGAATTGACATGAATTGACTTTCCCAACCAAATGATAGTAAACATCCATCCAATCCCGAAGGCCCTTCCTTACATGGAACAGATGTTGCCCCATTCCAGGCATCCCTTGACCAACGCCCAACTACGACGTGGCTGGGACGTTGCCATTGCCGGGGAGCCACTTGGACGAGAAATGGGCTGTAGCTATGGACTTTAATCCAGTCCAGATTAATAGTTATATTCCACCAAGACTTGCAAAATGAGTAGCTGTAGACTATAGCTGGCTCAAAGTTCTGATATCCCCTCAAGACTGAAAGCTACAAAAGTCAATTAGTGTCTCTTGAGTCACGCAGAACTTCCGTTGGCATTCCATGTTCCAGGTCAAATTTGGAATCGACCCACTAGAACCGCTGTTTTTTCCCACAGCAGAACTTTTGAAGCTTCTCCCTTCTATGTTTTTGTTGATGAAATCTCCTGTGAATCCGTTCCAAAAGCGTCCGTCTGATCTGTCAACATTGAACAGGCTTCACATCAAGCCCTGGACGGTAATCGTCACAATTTTATGGCATCAGTAGCAAATGTAACAGCCGACTTTCTGCCTGTGTCTTCCGTCTTCCAGCTTTCCAAGGTATATCCAACACTTCTGTCCTGGCCTCGGGTGGACTCCAGCCAAGGAGCCCCTGCCTAAAAAGGGCTGCCCGGAACCGTGGACGCCGTGGAACTGGGGCATTTTTTTTTCACGGGGCATCCAGGAGTGGACCATGACCGCCCGCGACACCATCTGTTCCAAGAGCAGCAAAGTGAAGGAGCGACCCGGCATGACCAATGAACATGGTCACTGCTACTGTTGATGGAAGAAATCCTACACCACCAAACGGATGGTTGAAAGCCTATAAATAATGGGATGTTTACCACCTATCAACTGGTGATTCGGATTTCGCAACCATCCACAGTAGTTTGATTCAAAAAAGATCAAAAAAGATGTGAAAAATCGAAGCCTCATTGTCCCGCATCATCCCGTCTCCCCATTTCTACGGCTAGCGGTTAAACAGGATCCCAAGTATCCATTGATATTATCTTTATAGATCTGGATAGTATATAATTATATATATATATATGTATCATATAATGATATATAATGATACATAATGATACATAATGATATATATATATTATAATGATATATATATATACACATATTAATTGGACATATTCACTCATATCCCAACTTATATCTGGATAGTTGTCAATGATTGTATATTACTACTATGATTTATTGCTATCTATCCACTGGATCCCCAGGAGCTGAGCCACGTGTCCAGTGTGTTGGGATGCCAGGCCCAGGCACAAAGGAATGAGGAGAACTCGCAGCGCTGGGTTGATGGGCTTGGTTCATGTTGGTTTATGTTGTTTAATGTATGTTACTGTACCGGTGATGTTGCTTCATGTTGGTTAATTCAATATACTTCTCCGATTTCCGATGAATCTTCCAAGCGCAGCCTCAGAAAAAAATGGATGTTTGTGGAGTTTTTGGAAGATGTTTTGAGTGAACAAAGAACTCTTGAGTTTCATATGGGCCGTATGGTGCTGTGATGGGCTTGGTGGGTCAATGGCTCGACAGGACTGTGGCAAAACCACTTTCACCAATGGCACCGCATGCTTTTGTCTCCGACCTGGAGGCCGTTCAGCAGCTGCCAAAGGTTCAGGATTGCCACGTCTTGATCTTCTGTCCTTGGTTCCTGAGGAATAAAGCGATTCCTGGCGGTACTTGGAATGCAATCTGAAAATCATTTGCCTACTGAAGATGCTGCAAATATCGACCGATAATGGTTCTGCCGGTCCTTTCGAAATCCAGAAGCTCATAGTTAAGTTTACTTGGGCAAAGGGAGCCAGTTTTCAACCATAGGTACTGTATAGCATGGTACTAGGTACCCTGGCAATACATTCTTTTCAATGTCCACGAGGGACATACCGGACATTTTGCCATCCGGCCAGGGCTCTGCGAGCGAGAACACTTCATTGGCTTTGATCTCTATGAGAGAAAAGACTTGGTAGAGGTTGGGATCCGAGATCCACTTTTTTGTTGGGATGACAACCAACCAGGCTACGGATGAAATGCCAGAAACAACCAATTCTCAAAGAGTTGGAATTGTTTTATTTCCCGCCTGCATGCAACTTCCATGATACTTGATCTGCACTTTTCCACTGAAGTGAAGTGTCCCATGATCTTCGTAATTTCTGGATCCAGCCCACCCAAAATTGGACGATTCCTTCACACGGCTCTGTCTGAAAATGGGGTATACCGTATACTACATGACCATATTTAACAGGAAAAACACCAGTTACCCAGTTACCCTCTGGTAAACTAACATAACTATGGAAAATCACCATTTTTAATGGGTAAATCAACCATAAATGGGCAATTTTCCATAGCTATGTTAAATTACAAGGGAGTAACCCATGTTACCCACGGATTTGGAGGTATCCTATTTTCAGACACACCCAAATAGTGGGCCAACTCCAGGCAGTGCAACCTGCCGCGCACGCCTCGCTGTTCAAAGCACCAGAGGGGCTGGGAGCTTTCCATGTGGAGATCACGTTGAGGGGAGTGAGCTATGTGCCTTGGTGGAGCCAAGTCAAAATAGGAATAAGTGGTAGGCTAGTCATGGGGTCTATGACATACAGTCATGATAGTTTCTGATAGTTTAAAGCCATGATTTGACCGATGTTGTTTCTAGTCATGGTAATAGAATTGGGGTTTTCTTAAGATTGGGGATCCCCAAGAAACCATGAAATCTTCATCTATGACTTGGATAATTTGGGGTACCACCATTTTAGGACACCTCCAAATATACAGGTTTTTATCCGCTTACCAGCTGTGGGAGTCATGTCAATTTTAGAAGAATCAATCCTGGTTTACGTCGAGCGTTTCTAGGGGTTCGTGAAGCAGTTCCAAGGAGCGCATCGTAGCATCCAAGTCGGCCAGTGATGAGCTGCGGAGGAGCTTTGCCCTCGACGTGGCGGAAGCCACAGGTGAGCGGAGCGAAGGGGAGGTTCAACCTAAAAACGGATGTCTATGGCTATAAAACCGTACGGGATGGGGCCCCCAAACGTTATGTTTGTTGGTTTATAACCCCATCTGAGTATAATTATAAGTGTCATGCACTATTGGTATTATATTATATACCTACTTAGCTAACTATAGGGCCCCATCCTTTATTAAACCAACCAAAAAACCGGGTAATCATGATTTTTCATGGGGATATTTGATGGAATTTGATGGAACATATTTTTGCAACTCTTGTAAAAAGTTGGATTAAAGACCCATATATCTGATTTGTACCTGATAAAAATCTTGACGACAACCCCAGCAAATGCCCGGGAACAGCGGCTCAGGTGTCTCATCCTCGTCTGTATGGAATGATCAAGGCTGCTCGACGCCTTGGATGAGGCAACCAGTTGTGTTGTGGGTAGCCTTGGCACCCCTTGGTTTGCTGGAACAAGAAATCTTATCTTGCTTGCGGATCTGTTTGATAGTTGTTTCCTTCAACAAAAACGCATCTGATGATCTGTCACATGTTTTTTTTCTCCATTTTAGACCTAAATGTGACTCAAGTCTACACCTCACAAATGGGTACAACTGGCCCCAAGAAATTTACACCGGGTGATGATGACTTGCAACTGCTTCTCCAAAGCACGGCAGTACATGTTGCGTCTCTTTGTGCGAAACAATCACCTACTGTACTTTGACTTTCCGAAAAATCTCATGCAAACAGTTGAAAACCATGGTGCTTCCACCATGGCTTCCACTGGTTCCGGCACGTTGAGAAATATCATGAAATTTCCCCATCCATTCCCTTTTTCATCCAGCAAATCTGCACATGGGGATGGGTCAAAACCTATTATTATCAATTCTAATGGGATGAGCATCCATTTACCAGCTATTTTGGGGTTAGGTGCCAGGGTTTTGACCAATAGCCACATCATAAATCTGGATGAATTTTTCCAGGACCTCCAATTCGGAAACGTCACACAACGGAATGAGGGTTTTTGGGAGTCGCGGTTCATCGTCCCGAAGTGGTGAGAAATCACACAAAAAAGCTTGGTGAATGACCAAACCTACCCTCTGGTAATTTGTTACATAGCTATTGAAAATGGCAATTTATAGTGGATTTTCCCATTGAAGATGGTGATTTTCCATAGTTATGTGACAGTTTACCAGAGGGTATTCCAGGATATTCCAGGATCCAGAACAAATAGGGCAAAGTTGGTGGTTCCAGGTTTCACCCCTTCACCATGCGCCCCAACTGGTACACCGAGGAGACACCCGGGAGGTGTCCTTGGCTCGCTCCAGTGGCAATGAAGGGGATGATGCTGGGCCCATGGGGCAGTGATGGATGGATTTGGGACTTGGAAAATGGGTTGAGGTAAACGGGGCCCTTGGGTTTGCTCAAACGTGGCTGGGAAATCCCAAAGTTTGAATGTGGAAAAAAAAATCTGGGAATTTGTCCAGCACGCCATGTTTGATGACGGCCAAGGGTTTTGGGATTGTCTCAACGATCGGGGATACCCCAAGTCATGACCAAGTTGATAAATGTTCGGGGTGAACATGATGACCAAGTTATAAACCATGGGAGAGAATGGGGTTCCAAATATTGAGATAACCCCTTGTCTCGCCAACAACAGATGGGTAGAAAAACGTGGGGATTCAAAGCGAGAAAAAATCTAAGATATCTACACCAGCAAAGAGACAATGGATTGTTTAGCATTCAACAGTCTGGATTCGACTTTGTCTAATCCACTGAGGGATATTCAGCCACAATTAGGCCATAAAAGGTGCATTTTCTGGGGAACTCTTTGGTAGGCTTATGACAGGCCACTGAAGTTGATGATCATTTTTTTTGCTTCTATCCTCTGGTAATTTAGCATAGCTATTGAAGATTTTCCAAAAAAGATGATTTACCTTTTGAAGATGGTAATTTTCAATAGCGATGTGAATTTTCCAGAGGGTATCCGTCTGTGGTGTTTCTTCTCCCTCCATTTCCAACTGATTTTGGGATGACCGTTGTATCAGCCGCTCGAGGATTCCCTCAGCATCAAATTTAATATGCAGCTGCCCGGGCATGGTAGCGCGGACACGGTGACGCGGGATTTGAACTCGATCACCTTCCAGGATTGGATGAGTTGATGGGATGGCTGTCTCATAGATGACTCAAGGCTCAAAGATATTCAAAGATGCTGAGGGAATTCCAGAAGTACATGTTGTTGGGCTTGGTATAATTTCGACCTGCTTGATTTGATTTGAATGAGACAGATCCAGGTTGTTGAGTCGGAATTCGCACAATTTGTCCTCGTGGTTTATCATCATTTTCCTTATGGTCGTTGCCACAATTATAGAACGGAAGTTGAGGAGTACGAAAGTACGGTTGTTTACCTTACCCTGTTGTTCTATAATTCCGTTTTCCTCAGAAGGTTGCAAAAAAGCTTACTCTCAAATACTCCTAACTTTTTGGTCATTCTATAATTCTTGTTTGTGTTCTATAATTGTGTTTTCCCCATATTTCTCACATTTATCAATTCTGTTCTATAATTACGTATTGTGTTCTATATACAATATTATAGAATTATATTTGCAGTTATTCCGTTCTATAATTCTGGTTTCTATGTACATTCTTCCGGGGTCCCAGAAAGATACACAAAATGATGCAAATATACATATATATATATATATACATGTAAGTAACGTCCAAGACTCATACAGTCTGCATGTTGCTAGAAATCATAGAACAGGATCCGAATCCGCGGGGAATCGGGATCCGGAGTCCTAATTCTGTTCTATAATTCTGGCAACGGCTGTAACATGATATATTGGATAAATCTTCCGTTCCTGAACAAACCCAGTCAAGTTCCAATTTGTCATGGTAAACATGGAAACACAATCCCAGTTTTTCCCAGTCAAATCAACATTTCTTGATGTTATAAGCTAAAACTACTAATTTGTTGGTAGGTGGTTGTTGTTTCATGTTGGTAGCATCTTGGTGCTGACTTTCCACTAGTCCCTTGCCATCGGCTGCAAGGCCGGCCTGCGCGACTCAGTGCAAGCTGCGGCACCCGACAGCATCACAGGTGCGCTGATGAAAGAATGAGAATTTACAGGTAATTACCCCCTGGAGAACCAACAAAAATGGTGATTTAATGGGCATACAATAGGGATATAATGGGGTATCAATGGAATATTGGTTCATTTTTTCCTCTGATAGTCAAACGTAGCTAGCTGGGGAATCCCATATAAAATGGAGATTTGAATGGGAACATGATCTATAACTGGTGGATTTTCCAGCATGCCATGGTTTGATTGCCGGTACATAGACATAAAGCAGGGATAACCTGCAAATAAGGGAGGGGGGGTATGAAAAAACAGTGGGAAATTTGATGAGTCATGAGATCTGAACAAAAAAACCCTGGTGAATCCGTAGTACCCTCTGGTAATTTAACATAGCTATGGAAAATGGCCATTTATAGTGAGTTTTCCCATTAAACATGGTGATTTTCCATAGCTACGTTAAATTACCAGAGGGTAGTTGCGAATGCTCATCCCCCTTTGGTCTCGTAGATGACTGAAAAATCCCCGGCCGCTCAAAAAAGGTCCAGTGGAAGTCTTCACCGCCTTTGGGGACCAAGAGCCTGGCATTCCCTTCAGCCGTGTGTGGATACCGCTCCTGCTTGGGGTGCGCCGGTTTGTTGCACAACGTGCTGGGTGTTGATGTAGAGGTCTTCAATGATCCGCAATGACAAGATCTTGATCACCGAAGAAATCATTGGAGATTCATCAAAAAGGGAATCTTTGAATCTTATTTAACCTTAATATTTGAACGTTTTCCATGCTGCACCCATGAGTCCAGCTAATTCCCCTTGACCCACAGGTGCTCGTCTGCAGCGCCGTGGTGTTTTGCTTCATATATGGCCTGCAGCGTCATGGCCCCAACGGCATTTGCATGGACGAGGATTTCAACTGCCGCGATCCCTTGGATGGTTTCTGCGACACGGTGCGCCGGGAATATTTTGCGGGTCCATGATCTATTGAAATCTGGGAGCTTCATAATCAATGACATTGTGGGTAGCCGTTTCAATCATTTTCAACCGAAGCATATGGGCACCATTGTGCACTGTGCACCCGAACAAAACGGGTTGAAGCCTGACTTTTTTCATGATGATTGCGATGGTTTTTTGGGAGTGCCTCATCTACAGCTGGTCTGCGAAAGGATTCCGGCGATGAGAAGATGCGCTCCCCAAAGAGCTTACGCCAGAAGCGATGGTTCCCCGGCTGCACCAAGGACAAGCTCGGGCAAGGTCCGCAAGGTCTGTAGATTGCCATGGATTTGTAGGTGACAACAAACCATGAATTTAATAATTATACAGTACAGTACAAAGCCATCATACATGGCCTTATAAATCAGGATCGGGAATTGTTTTTATGGATATATATATATATATGTATATATACATACACAATATATATATATACATACATACATTTAACAAACTTTTTTTTTACAGATAGATGATAGATGGATGTTGATGTTGCGTCTCGATGGGTCAATATCACACAGAAACGGAGCACTTACTGTTCGTAGTCTATGGTCTTGAAACCAATATATACAGTATATATATATATATAACAATCTTTGAATCCCAAGTGGTGTGAAGTATGGCATGCAGGTTTTGCACGGAAACTGATTGGTCCAGGGGTTCACAATGTCAAGAGTGGTTCAGGAAATTTCAATAGTCCATGATCATTGTGCCAACACTCAGCCCTTCGAAAATGATGGTCTTCAGTCTTCAGCCCTATTGGGGCGAAGGTACTGAAGATACTCACTGATAGATTCCTTTGTTGATAATGGTTGGTGGTTTCAAACATTTGGATTATTAAAGGGCTTACGCCCCCTGCCGCCGACCCCAGATTCGAGCTTGATGTTTTCCTCTGGCTCACTCCTCGCCCTGGTTGGGGGCCAACGGGCCAACTGCCATTTTGTCTCAATGATGCGCTTCTTTGGACATCCTTATCTTGGACGAGTTTAGTATGGTTAGCGCGGAACTCTTGGCGCAGTTGGAGCTCCGCTGCCGGGAATTGATACGTGATTTGGGTGTTTCAAAGTACCGTCGACATGCAGGCGACTCTCGTCCCTTCGGCGGATTGAATATCATCCTCGCCGGAGATCTGTACCAACTTCCGCCACCGAAAGGCACGTTTTTAGGCGACATACCGTGGGACCTCGTGGCCGGCCACAAAGCATCAAAACGAGCCACCGGCCATCATGGCCAAACTTTACTGTGGGGTGGACCTTCCTCAGGCATGCAAGGTGTGACTGAGTTGGTGCGCTGTGAGCGGACCGCCGATGCCTGGCTCACGGAGGTGCAACAGCAACTGCGGTACGGACAATTGTCGAATGATAACCACGCATTTTTACACGGCAGGCCTACGTCCGTACCAGGCAGTTGGCTCGGTGGGCGCATCACCTGCGGCAACGCCGTGTGTGGAAAGATCGCATCTGCTAACGCATCGCCGGAGCAAATTCTAGCCCAAGAATGCAGGCATTGCAGAACGGAGCGCTGCGCGCGTCAACGAGTCGCCGCCGCCGACGATCCGCGCGTGGCCGCAGCATTCGCGGATGCAGTGGCCATTTTCCCAACAAACGACATCAAATACCATGCGAATAAATTGCGCGCTTTGGAATGGGCCAGCGCTAGACAAAGACATTTGTATATCGCGGTCGCGCAGGACACGGCTTCCAGCGCCGTCTTAAATGAGAAACCGCATTTAGCTGACGACAAGTTGCAGTGGCTCCAGAACGTCACGACAAAGAATGTGGTGGCTTGTGTGGTGTCTTGCCTCTGTGCATCGGCATGCCCGTGCGAGCCGCGGATCATTTGGACCGAGCGCGAGGCATACTCCGCGGATGCAAGGGCATCGTGTTGGGTTGGTCTGATTCTCAAGGTGACGTCTCCGACGGCGTAACTCTATGGAACAAGTTGCCCGCAGTGGTTTACGTTAAGTTTGAGACAAGCACACCGTTTCAGATAACTGGGCTTTCCGAACCTAACGTATACCCTGTGTCTGTGACAAAACGAACTTGGTTTTTGGATCGGCAACGGAAGTTCCCATGTCTTCGAATTCGCCGCGTGCAGTTTCCTCTCGTGCCGGGGTTCGCGATCACGGCACATGTGGGGCAAGGCCAAACTCTCCGAGAAGGTGTCATCGCCGATTTGTGCTTGGGACCCGGATCGAATTGTTTTACCGCGTACGTAGCTTTTACGCGGGTTGCAGGCAGGGAATATCTGCTGATCTTACGGCCCTTTGATGCAGCCCCCTTAAGCAAGTTTCTCTGCATTCGGTGTTTGAAGCATGGGCTCCGGAGTTTGAAAAACAGCATGTTGTCTCTTTTTGGGAGTTGGACTTCTTGGTTTTTGTGGTGCTCAGTCATCACATAAGCTCCTGAGGGTTAGATATTTTGATATGACATCACATCAATCTTTGTGTTCCATTTACATGTCACTGGAACCTTGCATGATATGCTCTTTGGATGTGACATCTCGGATCTATGTGTTACATTTTTTTGTTGGCAAATTAATTCTACGTAAAAGGTACACTGGACTGGTGATTTGTTGGGTTGTTATTGCTGATAGTATGAAAGTTGGTTGGTTAGTCATGGTTGCGCAGGCTGGTTCCGGCAGTGAAGCTACAAGCATTGCAGCCATGCTCAATTAGCAGGCTGCGAATCTTTGAAAAAAAGGAGCTGCAGTAGCTTCCTGCATCGAGGTGATGGCGCCAGCAGCCGCGACATGCAACAGATTCAAGAGGTGATTCTGCAGCTGCGTCTAAACGCTGTATAGCTTCTACAGGGTGGCAAAGCTTCTGGATCATAGATCAGCCCATCTCAGCGAACACTTTTTTTTTTGAAGTGGCTTGAAACAATCAATCTGACCATTCCCGAGCTGATTATGTTTATCAACTAATTTGATAGGATGGGAATGACCTAATGTTTTGGAGCTTACCATTTTTATCTGTAAGCCAAAATGCATGAACACAATGTATGCCGTTCACACAAAGCATCTGGCTTACAAGGCTTGCCATTTGGAAGCCTGGCGAGAAAATGAAGAACATCTTCCAAGTTGTTGATGCAGCCGTGCAAGAGGTTTTCACTCTCAGGAGCAAGAGATTAACAGTGCCAGCAGCCTCTGATGGGCTGTGAGCTATTCTATGGAGACCCCGCCAGTCCACTACCGCTCATTGTTCAGCCGAGTCGGTGCCAAAGTGATCCTTTGTCAGCTTGAACCTGACGCACATCTGCTCTTGCTCCCAAACGTCCCAGAGTTCAACCTCTGCCATCCACGGCCCGCTTTGGCTTATAGAATATTCTCGCACTTGAAAGACCAGCTCTTCAAAGCAAATGACATCTCTGTCACCCGCGAAATGAATTTCGTAGTTGGCCATCCATCTCAGCAGACTCTCCATGCGCACATCTGAGGTGCGATCGCTGAGGGCCACCCATGGCTTAGTGCCACAAAAGGGGCTTTCCATCTGGTACATGTACTCGTCGAGATCAGGCACGCCATCAGGCCAGTCCATACCTGGGATTGTAACTTTGTAGATTCTAGACATGAATAAAAACTCCCTGATTTTACACGTCATGACACCTGAATGAACGAAGACAAGTCACCCATGCGATCCGCATACTTGCTCTGCGCCATTGGTGGTCACGGAAAGCAGCGGCTGCTTCAGCAAAGCTTAGCCCCAAAAACTGCAACAATAGAACAAAGGATCGTGACACTGTGCACAAAGGAGCTTACAGCATCCTGCACAAAGGAGCCAAAAGGCATCCTGCAAAAAAGAGCTTACAGCGTCCTGCACGAAGGAGCCAAAATACAGGCATCCTGCCTAAAAAGAAGCATAAAATGCTCCTGCACTTGAAAACTCCCACACCGTGAGCTGGAGGAATTGGCCTCCTTTAATTCCGCAATCTTTTTCTCTGCGGACAATCGGCATCTCTACGCTGGCAATCTGCCAAAATCCTAAGCACGGTGTTCCCTAATTTTGTTCACAAAATTCCCTCACCGTTTTGGTGGGTTGCAGCCAGCAGCTCTCAAAATTCATTCAGTCATTCAGCCATCAGAGTCAGCTCCAGCGCGCTTTGTGGAGGAATGATGCAGCTGCCCTTCAGCCAGACACTTGGCTTGATTCCTGTGAGGCCTTGTTTTGCAAATCGTGTTGACCAGACAATCTGCACCTTGCTCAAGTCCCAGCAGTCGGCAGGGAAAAGCCCAGCGATAGTCAAGTAGTTGGCCTTTCCACCTCCTTCAACTGTCATCTTCTCTGCCCGCCATGCAACTTGGTGCTTCACCTCGACGGTGAAGTCGCCAGGCCCATGCTGCCCCTGAGGATGTTCGGTAAGGCTGTGGTACCTGACGATTGCTTGCTCTGGCTTGGATCGTTTCATGGCGTCGATGACTTGGAAGAGGCTTTGCGCTTGGTTGTCAATAAAGACAATCTCAGAGCTTCCTTCAAACTTCCACATGATATCCACAGCTGGGTCCCACATTTCAGTTGTTTCCTTCGGCTGCCACCATTTTCCCTTCTGCCATGATGTCAAAGACCCAACCACGGGAATAGGAGCGGGAGTAGTGTTCACAAGCATCAAGCGGTTGCTGGGAAACAGCTGGAAACTCAGGCCTTTCAGCTTGTTGCTGCAACTCGCTTGAATCAGCAGCTTTGTCATGTCGAGCTCCGCCACATGAATGAATTCAAACTTGGTCGCACCAGCAGGGTTCTCCACGAGGTCCACGGCATTGCTGGTGCGCAAGCGCTTGCTCGGCCGGTCAACATTGTCCTTCACAGGGATGACTGCATTCATTTCTTCAAGAAGTGCTTCCCAGTCATCCTTGAAGGAGCTGGAGCCCCACTTTGCAGCCAAGCTCTGCGGCAGCTGGAGGTTCAGGCCATCCACGGTTCCCACATTGAGGGCTGGCGCCAAAAGTTCAGGTTGTTGATCTGCAGGCAGAGTTTCCGGCAGCGGCTCAAAGTCCTTCACCTTCAAGGCCCGGGACAAAAACAGATCAATGGCCAAGTCGTGCAAATCAGTGCGTGCCCATTCCATTTGCAACTCCGGCGCCAAAGCAATGTAATGCAATGCGGTGGATGCAGCAGGCATTCTGAGCATGGCTCGCGCCAGGTCACCTGTCTTTGGGCTGAGATCAACAATTGCCACACAGGCATGGCCAGAAGGTAGAGTTGCAAATGTAGAGGAAATCAAAGCCGCAGCTGCAGATTCTCCGATTTGACAATACTTGTCTGCAGGATTTAGACGGTCCTGCAAATCAGAGCTTGGCAAGTCATCTTCAGTCTCCGGCACTCGCATGTCCTTGACTTGCAACATCTGCGCCCTGCTGCTGGTTCTGTTGTTGACATACAGAGCTGATCTCATCCAGATGCTTTGCGTCACATTTTTTGGTCCACTACGCAAAGGAAAGGCCAGCCGCAGTGGATACTCCAGGGGACGTCTGTCTCTGGGATCTGCTCTGTCCTTCCCATGTTTTGAAAACGCAAAAATGAGGTACACTTACCTGGACATGACTGAGAAAACACTTGTCCTCGAAACTCAAGGAGGCTTTCTCATCGGTGTTGATGTCTTTCTCGCTCAAAGATTTGAGCAGCAAGTTCTCCGTTTTGTAAAGAGATCCTTTTGCGCGCTCCCAAATTGGCATCAAAATGATGCCCATGGGGTCTACGGAGTCTGCAGCAAAGAGGTTGGTCATAGTCTGCAGCTGCATTGACATTTGCTCCTCCCGCACAACAGATGGAGCAGCCCAGTTGACAATCAGCAGAGCCGGCAGCGGTTGGCTGAGGCGATACTCACGGCTCAGCTGCCCCAAAGTAGCCACCACATCTTCGACTGCAGAGACAAACTTGAACTGCGCGGCTGGTCCAATGAAAAGCGTCGCCGTGGCTTCCTTGGCACTGATGCGTCGCTTCCGAAGGTGCTCAACCCGAGCATGGTACAAGAGGCTCTCATGACAAGCAAGCTTCGATCTAAAGACCGATACTGCCTGGATGTCGCCTTTGATCTTTTGATGGACAAGCTCCCATTCCATCTTCTCAAACTTGCTGGCCTCGATCTCGGTCTTTGCATGGCCCAGCAGCGCCAGATCTGTGCAGGACTGCTTTTTCTGGTGGAGTTCTCGCAGAATCGTCCTCGGCTTTCACAAACAAGTCATTGATGTTATCCGTGGAAAGTGAAAAGCAAGAGCTTCTTTTTGGACAAGTTATTATCTTAAACAGACAGACCAGACAGTGAAACTGTGGGTTAGCCAAGGAGCACATCCTTCCAGCAAATGTCAGATTTCTTCTCATGGAGCAGGCTTTGGAGATCTAGCAACAATGTCACATCTCCGTCGAGAAATTTTTCATGCACAGCTGCCAGGTCTTCAGGATCTACAGCATGGTGTTGGGCTTCTGTCTTCGCCCATGTCCAGAATGCAGAAAGCTGCGAATGCTCCTCCAACCTCGATTTTTCCAAACTTCGCCTCGACTTCGGGTTCTTGGCCAGGTGCTGTCTGTTGAGGCTCGCAATCCAAGTTTCAAAGGACTCCGCAGTTACAACAAGAATTGGGTTCCAAGAACTCCTGCCAGTCCGCGGCGCAAAGTTCGGCAGCAGCTTCTTATTGCAGAAGCTATCTTCTCCCCACCACACGGCACGGGGACCTATCCTGGAAAGCAAACCCACCATCATCTCACATCCCCGCCTGCAATTTGGCTGCAAAAGAGCCAGTGCTGCCACACGGCGGTTGCCAGTCACCTTGCCTCGAGCGCTTGCATTGCTGTTGAACTTCTCCAGAATTGCTGCAGGCGCGTCACTCCCACCTTCCAGAAGCCGCAGTTTGTTCACCCAGGTCATCACATCATGAGCCTGGCGGATTGACCCGGAGCAACTCAAGTGCGCATTGGCTATCGCCACAGAAGTCAAGCTGGCATGGGATTGGAACATGACATGGATCAGCTGGACAGACTGATATATGTGGGGGAAGTGCACCATGACGTCCACGGCCAGGTCCCGGAAGAGCGCCAGCAGTGAAAGCAAAGACACACATCGCGCACAGCCTTTCACATAGCGGCAGCGGAAGTCAACTTGCGAAAGCAAACGGTCTTCTGGGCTGCACCATAGAAGCAATGGTTCAGCTTCTGTCAAGAACCCATGCACCAAAATCTCTTCCAGGATGTGTCGACATGTGCAGCGGTACGGAAACCCTTTGGTGCTGCGATCTGGGCTGAAGGAGAGCGTAGACACATGGACAAAGCCTTTATCCTTCTTTCCCAAGGCAGCAGGCTGAACATAATCAATGGAAGCCATCCAAGGGAACATGGATGACAAAGAAGCACGGAAGTCAGCTTCTGAATCCTTGAATCTCTCAGCCAGCCATTGGGAAGGGCCTCCACAGTCATCGCAAAGGACATCGAAAGCTGTCAGCACTTGTTGCTTTAAGGTTTCCCTGTCGGTGATCCCCTCGCAGGACTGCATCACTTCTCCCATGCGACTTGAAGGCGCAAGCTTGACCTCAGAGTCTTCAAAAGAGTCAAACACGGGGCTCTCAAGTTTCTCCTCCACTGTGCTCATTTCTTCAGCTTTTGCATCCACGAAAGAGTCCTCCTGCTCAGGCTGCGGCTCCACCTTGGCAGCCTCCATGTCTCCTGAAACCGAGGCAGTTGCAATCTGACAGCCTTAAATGGCTTCGCCATGGCTTCATGAGTCTCATTTCCCAGAGACAAGCAAAGTGTTGACTGTCAGTCAAAGCATCATGTAGAAGCAACTCAATGCTTCTGCAAAACACATGTAAAGAATCAGAAGAACCACGGTGTGTGTGTGTGATGACAAGGAGCAATGATGCATCCTGCAGCTGGGTGTGACCATGTTGTACTTCACTATTTTAAGAGTGTGCCGACCTAATGTGCATGCTATGTCTACAATGTGTAGGAGCCAGTTGGGCGTCCTGCAAAGGTGTTAGGAGCAAAATGCATCCTGCGAACTGCGCTGCTGCTGACATTTTCTCTGGAAGACTCGGAGGAGTTCAGCTTTCGTCATGGAGCTACCACTCTCACGTTGCTGCTGCAGTTGTAGCAGATCCAGCAGCTCCGCCACCTCCGCCATGGGTGTGATCGTCATGGTCATCAGGTGGGCCTTTGAGGCAGAGTGGTCACATAAAAACATTTAACACACAAGGGTTTCTATTAGGTGGGAAAACTTGATTCAATCAATGTCAAGCAACTGTCACGGGGAGGAGGTCTTGGTCGCACTTCATTCGGGTAGTGCTCTGCGTACCAACGCTTTCGCTTCTCCGGGTTGCCCTTGCTACCCCGTCTTTTTTTTTCCTTGCGACCTTCATCATCATCACGGCGTCTGCGGCGGCTGCGAGAGCGTGCCCGGAAGCTAGTGCCTGCAATGATGATCAAAGTTTTGAGGAATCGGATGTCATCTTTCAGGGACGAGAAAGTAAAAACAATTTAATAGCTAAGCTGCTAGCAGCAGAAGGACTGGCTCCAACAACTCCGCGGCGTGGATCAGCGTCAGGAGCCGACTTGGGCCAGGCGCCAGGAACATCATCATGTCCCAGGGAGGACAAGGAAGCAGCTGGAGCGGGGCCAGGAGCATCATCATCATGTCCGGTCGAGGACAAGGAAGGAGCTGGAGTGGCTGGGCTGCTCTTCCTCGCATACCTGGGTGCTAAGACAGGTCGATTTTTTGGCCCTGCTAAAGGGCTCACTGGACGGCGAGTGGAACGCGGGGGCGGCTCCTCTTCCACGGGAATCTCCTCCATCTCAGTGCCGGCCGTCGCTGCTGTTGCAGCAGCAGCAGCAGCAGCAGCAGATGCTGCAGCAGGTCGAGCTGTCGCACCATGAGGAACTGCGACATCGTCAGAATCAGGCTCTTCCACTATTGGCGTCACAGTCATAGGCCGCACTGGCATTGCCGGAATTGGACCAGGGCAGAAGCCAGGGGGGGCCATCATAGGGGGACCCATCATAGTAGCAGCAGCAGCTGGAGGACCCATCAGCTGCGTGCCGGGCATGTGCGACGGCATCCCCGCGATCATGCGAGGTGGCCTTGCCTGCCACTGCGGCATCATGTGCATCTGTGGAGGCAACGTCGGCATACCAGGGTGCCATCCAGCAGCCGCAGACGCAGCCCGCACCTGGCTTTGAAGCTCATCTTCACGTAGGACCTCTAAAAGGCCCTGGGTGAGATGCAAGAGAGCCCGACGATCAGCCATGGCTCAAGGAGGCGATGTCGCCACAGGAGAAACAGGAGAGTTACACAAAATATTCTGATGTTGGTTATTTGGCAGGGACAGTTTGGAAGTATATGAACTGTATGTACAGGTAAGCAAATTGTCATCAGTTGACATTCCTACGCAAATCTACTGCGATTCCTGTATTTCTATCACCGCCAACCCTTGTCCTTGAGCTTTCAGCGTTACGTGGAGAACAGCATTCGGTTTCCAGGGCCCCACACAAGGTGGTTTAATTCTGTCAAAAAAATCAACGCTGTGGCTGCAATGATTCATGGATCATTGTTTGTCTTCCTTTCAGCAAAGGCATTTCTGCTGCAAAAGAATATATGTTTATAGATACATAGACCAAGGCATTTTTTATTCTTATTGTAGTGAACGCAAAGTTTACAGATTTTTTTTCGGGATACATGCTTTTTTTTAGCATTGCTTGGACACATGCTGGACAATTCTATTGCCAGTGCGTTTGGACTAATATTGTATAATATGTTTTCAGCACACAGAAGTCTATGCAACAACATGTAACTTGGAATATTTTCCTAATTTTTCAGACATGTTCAAGAAACAAAAATTAATAGGAGAAACATTGACCAGAACATGCTTGCGACAGGAAACAAGTAACCAATGTGAAACACTTTAGTAACAGCATTGATTCTTTTAAAAAACGCAATGTAGCTTTTTTCCATGACAAAGAGGAGGCAGTCATATTCTGTGACACTACAACTTCTTTATTAAAACACCAAAAACAGAGGCAGCCCCACTGCAGAAGAAAATTTGTTCCAATTCATGAGGGTCATGGGGTCTAGAAAATAGTGTATATATAATATATATCTATATTTGTTAATTTGTTTCTCGAAAATTTAAATTCATTTTTGAGAAACAGTTTCGGCCAGAAACAACTACAATATAATTTTTTACATCTCATATCTTTACTCAGAGATTATATTCGAATGATTTTTTTGCAATTGCAGCAAAGTCACCTACACAAAATGAGTAGTGGACTTTGCAGCAGTTCGATAGAACTGCTGCGATCCCCTTTCTTCAACAACTTTTTGCAGCGAAGTCACCTTCACAAAATAAGTACCTGCCTTGGCAGCAAAAAGTTTTTTCTATGGGAGATCTCAGCAGTTCGCTAGAACTGCTGCGATGTTGGCCTCTCAATTTGAGCAGTCGACTTTGCAGCATTTACATGTTTTAATTTAAAAAGTATATAATGTTTTTTCGTTTTTTGAACATATTGCTGCTGTTGACCAATCGATTTGGCCAATTTCTAGGACCAAATTGTAGCATAGTGATGTTTCAAGGTGCTACCTGGCACTGTTTGTTTAAAAAAAAGGTAGTTCCTCTGGCTGCCTGTCTTGCGTACAAAAAAATGAAGGTATCTGTGGGTCATTGTTTTAGAACCTTTTTGTGCAATCAGTGAAAAAATGTGTAGTCTTCGTAACAAGCACTGCTGCACAATGATTGGCAATAATGTTTTCTTATTTGTTGTAAAAAAATGTTAGGTATTGTGTTGATCATTCAAGCAAGTTCCAAATAAACGTGCAGATGCCCCGGAGCAAAAATACTTCATTCCACGACTGTTCCCAATATTTCTAAATTCCTTGTCCCTAAAAACTGACGAGATCTTTTCTATGACGGCTTTTCTTGCATACCAAAAATATATTACAAAATGTGGGCAAGTGTGAGATATATATATATATATATTGCTTGCTTCCCTGTATATTTTGGAATGTTGTCAAATTATCTTGTCAGACACTGCTAAGCCTTGATCTTAATCCCTGTCTCTGACACCACAGAATGCGCGACAATTGTTTATCACCAAAAAGAATTCCAAGATGAAGCGCAGGGAATCAAACATGCAGCCCAACACTCTTTCGCCAGTATTGCAAAATGTAATCTTTTCATCAACCATTCACCAAGATGTGTTTGATTTTGATTCTGTTTTACTTCAACAAGAAAGCAGAAATGTGCGAGGCTGTGATTTGCATTTATTCTTTTCCATGCTTCCTTTTCAAAAAGAAATATATACTATTTGGAAGCTTCTTGTTTTTCGAAAGCACAGTTTCCAATAATAACGTTTGATGCATGATAGTTTGGATTGTACAGTTTCTGTTTAAGTGGGTCGTGAAAGAGCTGTATTTGCTGCCCCTGACAATGTCCTCTTTTGGAATGAGCAAGGAAAACTTCCTGTTCAATCACACAGAGTGTAGATTTTTTTTTCAGACCAAGAAATGATCCACAGATGTTACCTCTTTCAAAGAAGGTGCTCGCATCAGTTTCCTATAAAACCATCGTGTCTTAATTGCAACTGATTGTTTCTTAAAGCGTGGGTATTGCAAATGGTCTGTTTCTCTTGTTCACCGCTTAAGTTGCTGCAGCTTTCAGTGTTCAATGACGCAACCGTGCCTTGTTCGCTGAGATGCCTTTGCTTGGAAAAACTATTGTTTTTTCATTGCAGTATGTGGCGGTTCCTTTAAACAAAGAACTTTGAAAAAGTCACGGTGACTTGATTGGATATTTTTCCCATGACCTGTTCAGTTGTTATGATATTGTGTACAATCATGCCAACTCCAAAACGCAATGCTTGTTAAAGGCAACAGGATTGTGTACCCCAAACGGTGAGGCGCAAGGTGCTGCCTGCAAGAAAAGGAGCTAACAGCATCCTGCAGGACAAACACGATAGGAGCTACACAGCATAGACTGGAGCGTCCTGCAGTAAAAGGAGCAATCAGTATGCATCCTGCAAAGGCAGCGCCAAGGTGGCGACTATGTTTTTTCCTCTAATGCATGGTTCTGAATGTTTGGAATGAATTTCCATTGACCGTTGTCAATGGTGCAGTTGCATCTACTCTTAGTTGATGAATTCCACGCTCACCTCAGCGCGGATTGCTGCAAGCATGGTTTCCACCATCAATGGCGGATAAGTTTCGCAAAAAGAAGACAGCTGCACTCCATTCTCCGATCCTTCGATGCGCCTGTGGGGCACTGTGCATTGGCAGAAGGCGCCACCAAATGCTTGACATAACTGAGGCACATTGTGAAGCAAACGGGTCCGCTTGCGAATGGGCTGCTGGCTACCTGGGCTGCAGAGGCCAAAGCGACATTGGTCAAAGCGTGTCGCAATGACACCCGGTTGCTGGCTCAAATGAAGTAGAGGCCCAGTCTTCCAGCTGGATGCGCCATCAGGGTGTTCAAAGACAAAGTGCTGACGGCACTGCAGCTGATGCAGGCCAATTTCACATGCAAAGCTCAGCAAACGATCTGCTTCTTCTCGACGCTTCTGGTACTTGGCTTCACCCATGGCCTTGCGACCCCACATGTTCACCAGCGCTGAATATAATGTGCAAGGGGGAGATAGCACAAAGACTTTGGGTGCATACAAATTGATGTGGTTCCAGACTGTTGCGCGGCCATTGACGCCAGCTAGATCCATCTCCTCGTCATCTTTCCAATCAAACGACTCGCCCGCAATCAAGTTGAAAAACTGGCATCGTGGAACCAGGCGTGGGCGACTGAAGAGCTCTGACACATCCACTGTGTCATCGGAGACAATTTCCATGATGGCATCCACGCGCCGCGTTGACAGGCTGTCACTCATTGTGACGACAGTCTAGCAGGGGCACTTTTCGCGCCCAAAGTGCCTTCTGCTTTCAAAGCTCTTGAACCACAGCTTCAGGAACAAAGAATTCATCACTCAGCACCTTGGATCTTGCAAGAAAGCGCAGGAGAAACCGAGGCACACAGAATCAAGCTCGAAAATTCCCAACCTTGACCAGGCGACAAATGAGCAGCCCGGCAATGATTTTTGGCCGTCATAGCTCTGTCATATATCTTTAGCTGAGCAAAATACGTTCCGTCCATGCACTTGATGGACCTCCCCTGTCTGCCTTTCTCGGCTGTGTCGACAGACCCGAAGCAACAAGACTGTGTGAAATTCAACAATACTTTGACCGCTTGCTGATGCACCGTAACTGTTAATTCAACAAGCATGCAGCATGATTTAATATTTAAATGTTTTTCACCGACAATTTCACTCAGAATTGTCTTTCCCCTAGTCGTGTTCAAAAGTTCACAGCAACGGTCCAGCGGCGACATGCATCTGGCTTCAGAATTTTGGGCAACTGTTCTACACCCATCTGTCTCCGCAAAAAAATTGTTCTTCCGAAGCAGAAATCATGATGTCCATCATGTCTACCAGATCCATGCAAGCCACAGACCTACACTGCGGGCTTCAAAATCCAGACGCCTTTCTTGTCACTTTCGACCAAGCCTGCCTTGGGCCTGCAAGTCGTGCAGCCAACCTCGTCATGCTTGCACTTGCCGCAGCCAACTTTGACACCAGGAGGAATGCTAATGCGCCTCTTCTTAGCGCTAGGCTCAGCAGGCGCCGGGGGCTCAGCTTCAGCAGCAGGCGAGACACCGTCTGCTGCTGCAGGTGCAGGTGCACCAGCAGGAGCAGCAGCAGCAGCAGCGGCTCGTCCTCTCCCTCGCCCCTTTCCTCGTCCTCGTCCCTGTCCTGGTTCTGCTTTCGGAGCTGTCTTGGCAGCTGCCCTGGGGGCTCTCTTAGCAGCTGCCTTTGGAGCTGCAGCAAAGCAAACGGCGCCAGGAGCAGGTCGAGGTGCAGCCGGTGCAGCTTCAGCATGTTGTCCTGGAGGACATCCCTTCTCAATTGCAGCTGATCCAAGAGGAGCGCCTTGCACTGAAGAACCAGCAGGCGCCGAAGACGTGCGTTTGGTCTCTGGCACCACAGCAATCTCCAAAGGCCCAGTGAAGGCAAAGCCCAAATCCAACTGAGGTCCTAACTCATCTTCGCGGACAGAATGTCCACGACGGCCGCAGAAAACCCAATGAATCACGGGCAAGATCCAAGAATCGGCTCGGCCATGGCGGTTGTTAATGACCTAAGCAGTGAACCAAATAATTAACAACAAAAAAGAATTGAAAAATGACAAAGAATGGATTTCAAGTAGTGGCCTCCCGATTCAACTTAGAGGAGTGTCGCAGGGCCCCATCACAGGCACGTTAGCCCATTTGTCCTGATGTCATCGGCTGCCCTCCTAGCCGGTTGGCCTCAAGGCTGCCAGCAAGACGCTTCAATCTAGAAGACGCTTCAATCTAGAAGCTCGCTGCTGGTGCGACTCACTCCTCTAAAGCCCCACACCCGGCCAACAGTTTGAACCCAGCATTTTAAGGAGGGCGGCTTGGGTTCCGGAAAGGCAAAAAAAAACAACAAGTCAAGTGGCCAGCTCCATCAGGTAGTTGTGAGCTTTCATGTAATCCCACTGCTTCATGAGCTCGGCAGTTTTCTGGAACTCCTTGCTCTGGCGTTCGGAGAATTTGTGCCTGGGAATCGGAATGTCACAAGGCCGCGGGCTGAGCTTGCAGAGCCATGCCCAGGGAAGGAAAACGATGGGTGCCTGCGAAAGGTTCTTTGAAGCCATGTACAGTTTGGACAGCAAGATGACGTCTCTGCTGTTTTGTTCCACACCTTTCAAGAAATCTGGAACCTGAATGGCAGCTTGAAAGTTGGGTGGAAGACTTTCACGTCGCACGAGCTTGTAGGAATGGCAAGCCTCCAGGTTTTTCTTGGTAGCTTCTTTGGTCTGATTCAGGCCAGTGATGCGGGTACCAACCGCCATCAACCACGTTTGGAAATCCATAACAGCATGGACCCTCTCAACATGGTAGTCCATGAGGTTTTGGTGGATCCTCTCCTTGAACTCGTCGGGATCTTGCAGCACCTTGGCCTTGCTGAGGACTGTGGCCACATGGCTGAAGGAAGCATCTTGCCGGTTATGGGTATGGCCCACACGGCCTTGGCACAAGACCGCAGAAGTCACATTGCCTCGGCCCACCATCACCCCGAGAAGCTTCAGAAAGCAGTTGTTCTTGGTCTCAGCAGTGGCATTGTCGGAGACACACCGAAAGTGCATTGGCAAATCCACACCACGGTCAACCAATCGCTCTGCGACCACCTGCCAAAAAAGCCACAGCGATTTGATTTAAACCAGTCTGTCAGTTAACAATCCGAAAAAAAAAATCCCAGAAGACCTCGCCTGAAGCGCTCGTGATGTCACACTGCACTGTAAATTCGCGCTTTTTCCGATGTCCTGGTCAACCAAAAACAAAAATTTGCCTCCTGGCACTCCGTCAAATATCAAACCGTGGGCTGCCAGCTGGGGACGCCACGCTTGAGCCAAAGCCTTCGCCTGGGCGATTTGTCTCGGAACTCGAAACTTCGCCTGGTCCATGGCGTCTTGTGTCCAGTTCAGCACTGCATTCTGCCTGGTCACCAAAGGACTTCCGGTCGAAGTAGTACCCACACTGTCTCTGCCAAGCTGTTCTGATTGGGCATCACAGGAACGGTCTTTCATAACTGACTGCACATGGTTGGCATGCGCAGCTTGAATTTGTTTCAACTGCACTTCGCACTGAGCCTTCTTGCGCAAAGCCTTGAGCCGTTCACATGTCTGACACTTGTTGTGGTCACTGGCATCAGCAATGCGCAAGAAGTTTTTGAACTCCGACTTCAGGTACTGCCGCCGGAAAGAAGTCTTGTGCACCGGGCTGTCGGACCAGTTGCAGTACATCTCATAGAATTCCTGCCAACTGGAGTGTGGAAGGTAGCGCCGGGAATCTAACTTGCCAGAAGTCTCCGGACCGACCACAGGCTCAGCCAGCTCTGCTTCGTGGGTTCTTTGGCTATCATCATCCTGCGGGATGTCACACTCCACCTCCAGAGGCAAGGCACCAGGTTCAGATAGTTCCATGGTGGACCCATCTTCTGTCGGCACGTGCATTGCCCAATGGCTATAGGCATGGAACAAAAACTTGTTCACATCTTGCTGTCCGGTAGACAACTGGGAGGCGCCATGATGACAGTTCAATCCCTTCTTCCGACCATCAGGAGGCGGTCCGTCAGCATTCACAGCAGCCGCCAGCTCTTTCAACGTGCCGGACCCAATCAAATGCGCCTTTTGCCATGTTTTCCTGCAAACTGGAGTTCCTTGGATCATGTATTGCCCAGCTGGCACCTTCTGCGAAACCCTCATCTCACGTAAGAGAAGCCATTGACGCTGGCGGCGTTGCTGAGCATCACACTGAGACATCCCTTCACGCAAAACTTTGCAGGCAGTTTCCAAAGAGCTCTGAGGGGACACGCATGGTCCATCCTTGCAACTGCATCCCCAGCGAACAGCGCACAGAGGATCTGAATCAGAAAGAACAGGCCCATCATCAGAGGGCAAGCTGCAATCAGACTCCGACGTCGGCAAGTCTGGAAAAGGCTCCATAGCTTTGGAACGCGACAGAGCCATCTTCAAAATCAGCACCCCGAGCTTGAAGTGACGTGGCCCCGGCGCTTCGCGTATGGGCTCAAAGCAATCAAATTCAGTAATGTTTTTCACGGAATACTTAAAACCCCAACCTTGAGTAAAGGAGCAAGAATGCTTCCTGCATACTATTTACGAAAGGTGCTTGGAGCTACCTGCCCTGACAGAGGAGCACATTGCATCCTGCAAAAAAAGGAATGTGACCATGCAACTATGTGAAGCATCGCCTATCCCCAAAATTTCAACGTTTATCTTTACCCAAAAAAGAGAGGCCCACCTGCACCACATTGCGCAGCCCTGTTTTTTCCTGAATTGCATTGTGCTTGGCCAGTGTCTCAACCCCCTAAGACTGGCAATGGCTCAGCCAGCATGCCAGCGAAATTCCAGAGGGACTTGCAATGGTCAGAGTATTCATGATCTGATCTAACCAGCAAGCCACACACATAGACATATTTTTATTCAACAATTTTGTCGATTAAAAACGATATATGTTTTTTTCACCTTGTCACAACAACTTTGATGTTTCGGAGATCAAATCATTGAATACCTGCGCAGGCACTGCGTCTTGAATGGTCGATGTTGTGGAGCACAAAATAAGTTGAACAAATTTCTTTTATTCCTAGGTAGACGAGGGAAAAACATTTTATCCAATGCACTAGCGTGAAGCCACACGAAACAAGTTCAACACAGACGTGGCATCAGCCACAGCTACGACTGGCAAGTTGTCCTGATGGCGGACGAACAGGAATTTTGCAACCCAATGATTAACATTTCGGAGAAAAGCTGGCAATCAAGCAGCCCCCGACAGCATCACTGATTTACCTGAAAAAAAACCGGGAAATGCGACGAAGGACCATGTCACGAGGTCTGGGCTCCAAGCCGGAAGTTCCACACCTGAATTGAAGCTTTGGAACATCCTCCGGCCAGGCCAGTCACCAAACATATATTTAGCAACGAGTAAATTGTGGAATTATATTTCTTTGAGGAAACAGGTCATGGTAGTTTGTATTCTTTATCGAGCGGCCCTTGTTTTCATTTTCATCAGTGATACACAGACTTGATAGTTGTTTCTCCGCGTATCAGATGTCCAGACAGCCAGACTCATAAGTCAACTCGAAAAAATGCACAGACCAGAGCCCCATGAAAAAAGGGTCAATCAGCAACTGCATTTCATTATGATAGGAGCCATCAGGCATCCTGCCAATTCCTGCCACACAACCCGCAAAAAACAAAGGAGCCGCAGGCTCCTGCAATAGGAGCTGAGAGCATCCTGCAAAAAAGAGCTAAAAGCGTCCTGTAATTTAAGCTACCGAATGGTTTAAACCGGGCCTAAAGTAGTACAATGGCAGCGATTGCTTCCTTCCTGGTAGATTTGTTGAATAATGTTTTGATTTTACTCATAGTACCACTAGACTTGTCAGCTTAGCTGACAAGCCAACTAATGAATTCACACCGCTTTGAAATCACTAACTGCAGACAAAGCAAGGCTTGGCACTCAAGCCTTCAAGCATTC
>CAMXCT020005624.1:385866-400866 GCA_947184155.2 Cladocopium goreaui | reverse complement strand
AATGGCTAAGCCAAAGCCGTATCCACTGCCAAGACCTCAGCTACTCTGCAAAAATGTCATTGTAACCTTGCTCTTCTGCCTCTACTTTTCTTGAACTATAAAAATATTGCCCTTTCAGGTCGAACGACATGGAGCTCGAGGGCAGTATCGGAGGGCCAAGTCCTGAAGTGCACAGAAACCTTTGCATTTTGCAACTTTAAGAGTTGTCTCCCATCACCCCAGTCTTGTCTTCCACTTTCACTTTTGAGGAAAATATTGCCCTTTCAGGTCGAACGACATGGAGCTCGAGGGCAGTACCGGAGGGCCAAGTCCTGAAGTGCACAGAAACCTTTGCATTTTGCAACTTTAAGAGTTGTCTCCCATCATCCCAGTCTTGTCTTCCACTTTCCCTTTTGAGGTCGGATATGTCCATTGCGGAAACGCCTTCGGAAGCGAGTTGGGCCGAGTATCTTGGCAGAAGTGTTGCGGCGCGTTGGTGGCGCCATGTCTTTCTTTCCTTTGTGTGGCCTCTGGTGCTCGTTTGCTTGAACTTCATAGCTCGTAATGGTCTAGTCTCTGGCTCGCTCGCTCAGGTCGTGGATGGACGTGAGTGACAGCCCTATGTCGCCTGAGACACCGCCGTCCGCGCACGGGAGATGGTTGCCAGGTGGAGTTCTGCCATTATGGGTCCCGGTCACTGGGGTCCCGGTCACTTCAACTCCCATCATCTTGGGCATGGATCACAAGCCTGTGGAGCGCATCTACCAGAACTTGGAACACACCCGTGCTCAACATGTATGTCAGAAGCAGAAGAATATTCAATTTGGTGCTTCTGAGGCATGGGCGGATGTCGAAGCGGATGAAGTCGACCTTGGTAAGGAGGTGTATGCCGAGGGCAAGAAGGCCAAATGGGAACAATGGGGAGGTATTGTACAACGAGGCCAGCCACATACTCTCTTCTTGTTCCGCCTGAAGCCAAAGGCGACCACTGCGCGAGCGCCGGGTCCAGGGCCCATCCGCAAATGGGACTGGAAACCCTTGGCCTGGAAGCTTTTGAAGGATCGCTCCATCATCTTACACACTGATGGAGCGAAGGCCTACAAATTAGCAGTTCCCGGTGTGTTGCACGACAACGTTGTTCACAAGAAGAAGCGCATCATGGTCGCAGGCAAGGCCACATGGGTCAAACCTCGCTACACCAAGAAGTGGACCCATACACTACCTGGTGGCAAAAAACTTCATGTGAGAGCAGGCACTCAGATCATAGATCGCTTCTGGGGCCATCTCAGAACATACCTCAAACACGCACCCCGGAAAGTTGGATCAGCGACCCTGATGAGAAAGATCCGCGCTGCCCAATGGACCTATATTGGTGCAGCAAGAAGAACGCATGGACTTCGACCGCTACCATGCTGAGGGAGCTGCGATCCTGAGCAAAGTGCGCATCGTGCCAAAAGAAGTTCGTGCTTTGCATGTGTCCCTCTTCGTTTGCATTTGTCAAAGCTGCACACGTCCTTCAGTTTCATCCACAGCTTTCATTTGCTAGCACCTACCTGTCTGCTTCAACTGCAACCTTGTCTTCAAAACAAATTTCTCCACACTACATACTTCAAATTCTGGCTAACATGAACCTCAACTCAAGCATGAAACATTGCAACCAATGGCACATTCTGCTGGAAGCCTCAACCTCACTAAAGCTCTATACAAAAGGCTGTTGCACGGGGAGGTTTCTAGGGGGGTGAGCATATATATATATGATATATATATATGATATATATATATATATGATATATATTTAATATATATATATATACAAATATGATATATATATATATACTATATACAGGTAAACAATTGTACGTACACATATACTATATACAGGTAGATAATTGTACACATCAGCAGACACACATATATATATACATACATATTTAGGCTACAATCCCCCAAATGTCCACTGGTTTTGTCCTTGATGGTCCTTTCGAGGTTGGTACCTTTCGACAAAAAAAAATAGAGGCTTATGGCTGGTAATGCACAGCTAAAAAGAAGACTACACGTGTTGAAAGAAATGTCACAATACTATGGCTATGTTGTTCAGAATTACAATTGTTGCCAATAATATCTATGGCTGGTAATTCTATGTTCATATCTTCAAATTCAAAATCAATTCTGCACGAGAAAGCTGCACTTCTGCACGAGAGTGTTTTAGATTTGAAAGACAAAAGGAATCTTGCTGGTTCCAAGGGAATCCTGCATCTTTAAACGAAACCTGGCAATTTGAAAAACATGCTACATGACTTTCCTGAGAATCATACTGTGCTTTCGAAAGAGTATATATTCAACTTGTTTGAACGAAGTACTGCATGCTGGGTGTGGAAAGTAGAGAGGAAACTGTTTTTTGCAATCATACATCTTTAAATGAAAAATGTCTCCTTGAGAGAAACACAACGCCTTTGAACGAATGCGGCATCTTTCAAAGAGAGAAGGAATTTTGTATCCTGTAAGTGATCAAGGTGTTTTTCACATAGTCGACATACCTACTCAACTTAGTGAAAAGTTCTACGCACTTGAATCAAGAGGCAACAAGTGATAGTACATTTGTGTGAAGAAATCCTGCATCTTTGCAGTCAAAATCAATCCTGGAAGAGAAACCTACACTTGGTCAAGAGTGCTTGAAACTTGAACGATACGAACTTGACATTAGGTTCAACTTTTCTTCGCATCATTCTCTTCCAGACTGGGGACCTTTGAAGTAAATGTATATATATAATCCTATTTGTATACATATATTATTATATATGTATATGGTACCCCCATGCAATACCATACCGACAAAAAAATGAACAATTTGGGGTACCGGGTACCATTATATATATATATTTACATATTGATATACCTTTACATATGCTTATATAGATTATTTTCTTATATTTATACAGTAATTATGTATATACCCGGAGCCGCTTTTGTCAGCAAAAATTACCTACAATGGCTATTCGAACACCTATTGAAATACATTAGGAAATATGAAGTCCAAAACAGTAGATGTTCGTTCGAGTGTTTTTCCAATTTCGAATCTTTGTGCTGCGCCCAAAGCCTAGCTCTGTCAGTAGAGCAAGCACGAGGCTGCTTGAATTTGCGTTCACAAAACCTTCGCAACCGATGGGGGCTGATGCCCTGAGATTCCAACAAGTTCCCACAACAATCTACATGAACTATCCATGTCAGCAACAGCGAGAAACACGGCTACAGACTGCAAATTTAAAACACATTGCGTTTCAGTATTCACAGCTCGAACATTTTCTTCGGACACAACCATTTTTTTCCCAAAATTAATTTTTGATCCCTTTATGCTGCGAATTTGCGTCCAAAGAGCCCTGCTCCTGATGAGTTGTTACGAATCTTTATGTATTGATATGTTGTTTTTTGGATCACAGAGAATACTGTCCGTCTTGCAGAAATCATCCCGAATTCAGTCACTTTGGGCAAGCAACCCATTTCGAACGTTTCTTGCATGCAAAAAAATCGAACCAACTGGGGGTTCATATGTCATATGTAATATTATATTACCCATAGGATCCATGTATGGTATATATGCTAACATAAAGGGGGTATATTGACGGTAAATGTTACCATATATAGCAGCACCATGGATCCTATGGGTTATATAATATATATATATGTATAGAGTGTCCATATCTCTCTATTATATTGTATAAATCAAGGATACAGACATGAATATTTAGAATTACTTAGACACATATATCCGACTGCTCAAGCCATGACCCTGTAAATGCCTCCTTCCAAAGCCATTCCTCGAGGCACCGTTCCTGCAGATCTACAGGCGGCTTTGGCCACAGGAGCCCTGAGTTAAAATCTGTGGACCTACGATTTCTTTTGGTCTAATTTTTTTTCAACACACAGAACTTTGAGCTGCCCAATATTTTTCAGCATCCCCAAGATTTTGAGGCTTATTGGTGTGAAACTCATGCCACCATTGCACCGAGAAGTCAGCCCCATTCAGCCACTACAATGCCATCTCCGCGCTGGGATGCCTTAAAAAGTTCCCCAGAGTTACCACACTTTGCTATGGAACATCAGCATTTTTAACAGGTAAATCAACGGTTACTCAATGGGCCAATGGGCCATTTTCAATAGCACACGGTGAAAAATGACCAGAGGGATCCAGAGGGTATCAATCCCATCCTTCGCTGCTTCGCCTCCTTCGCTTCCTTCACCTGCACTTCTCCAACGATAGGACAGTGAGCCTCGCGTGCGCGAGGGTCTTCAAAGGCCCAAGATGGAACCAGGTAACCAGGATGGATACTGTAGGTGCACCAATGGATGGATATAAACGATAGGCATATATCATATCCAATATGTTACAATATAGAATCATGTGTAATAATATATTATGATATAATCTTTCGATATTTGGATAAATAGTTGGATAGTTGAATAGATTAATAGATGGAAAGATGGGAAAATGGATAGATGGATGGATACACATAGAACATATACAATCAAAAACATGTATTTTTGGAATAAGGTTCTCCATGTGAAGAAACACACACACTTCCATGATCCATGCCCAACAAGAATCCGTCAAGACAAAGCCTTCATTTGGAGGTTTCTTAAATTGGGGGTACCCCCAAATCATCCAGTCATTAGACCATTTTATTATTGAACCCCATGGTATCTTGGGGATCTCCATGCAAGTCTCCCAGTTGCGAGGTGTTTGCAGGTGCTGGTTGACTCACTTCAGCGTGACTTCCAACAACAGCTGCGGAGCGCCTCTTGGACTGCAGGTGGGTGAGTTGAAAGTGATGTGTTTCCCAATTTGTGTGTGTGTGTTTGAAAATGGGGTACGCCCCACAAATGCGTTCTAATATGGAAAATGTTTTTTTTTTGCATTGGATTTCAAAGTTGTCCCCTTGCTATGTTCAGTCAAAGCTATTTTGAGGCGGATGGTCGGGATATGTCGGGATGGTCTATGTTACTAGTTGTTACTAGACAAGTCCATGTTTTGAGCCCAGTACAGGTGCCAGTACGACAGGTTGGTAGTGCTGGTGGATGAGTATACGCTGCACCACTACCCCCTATGGCCATCCTAGGAAGATCCGGGTCAAATTCTAAGACACCCCTGCCAGACGCACGGATTCTTGTTGAATTCCACTACTTCAAGTAAAATCAAGGCCGGTTTTGGTTTCGCCCAAGTTGGACCTATGCATTTCCTGGGATTGTGATGGATTGTGTGTCTCAGGCCTTTCCAACATGGCTCTGTGCTCCTGGGATGCAAAAAATGGGGCACACAGGTGGATTGATCCGGGTTTCCACAGAATTGTTCTATTCAAAAAAACTAGGACTGGACCATGAAACGTTGGGTTTTATCATGTTTAATCAGCTAAAGAAGGGATGAACACATGAAAATCGGATGTTCAGCTACGAATATTTGAGACATCTGCGGATCTGGGTTTGTGAAATGATGGGTGAATTAGCGCAATTGACGGCAAGTCTTATTGGGCGGCATGCGGGTTTTACAGCTTTGAGGCTGCGCTATCTGCCGGGTCATCCTACCCTGCGGTGAACTAGTTCTATGTTCACCAATGTTTACTGATCCGGGGTTAACTTGACACAGGGCAATAGGGGACTTTGGTGGTCAGAAATTATTTTCTGTGAATCGTGCAGTCATTGGCCGCAAGCTCTCAGTGGCCAAGGCAATGTTCGCTGGCATCTCAGATTGGGGCATGCTGGGGGCATTTGGACCGATGTGGAAAACGAATGACGAATTTCATTCTCCACGTTGGCTAGATCACATGGCCATATTCACAGGCGTGATCGGATGTGAGCATGGATTTTAGCTGGGAAGAACCAACGAAACCATTCTGGGCCTAGCACCAAATGGTGGAGAGCTGTCACAAAGGTGTCAACCAAATGTAAGCAGATCCATGTCCACCAGCCTGCAGCGGTGCTGCGGCAACCTTACCCATGATCTGAGGATACTCATACGGAGGTGGGCTGATGGGGGCTGGTGGTGGTTAGAAGCTGATTGGTGGATACTATCATGCCTAAAACACGGTCATGTCAGGTGTGATGCGTCTGCATCTCGTGGTGAAATGGTTGGGGGAGATCAGCCTGTATCATGGGAGGCGTGGCTCATCCAAGACGGACCAGGTAATCCCAATGATATTGCAGTAATTAATTTCGGGATACAACCAGCCACCAGAAAAAAACTTCAACACATACTCACTCACTAGAAATGATACATGTCAGTTTCAACAACGCCTAAAAAGATTGCTACTCAACTTTCAAAATGCGCAACATGTCCCCAACCACAATGGGTGAATAATCATTTGTGTCACTTGGGCAAGTATGATATTGGACATTGTTCTTTTTATTTCTCCTTGGATTATGCTGTGGCAAACTAACATCGAGTACACAACCCATGGTTTTCCGTTTCGAAAAGGTTCGACTTTCAGGCTGGATTTTCATAGATGTTGCTGGTCTTTGTGAACTTTCTGTAGGGTATATATATAATATATGTGCATTATATATATATTATATCCACAAAACGGCTGGCTTGACAATTTAATGCCCATGAGATTCCACATTGAATCATTAGAATCATATCCCAACTTGCCATCCATTCTTGGTTGGTTTAACCGTTTAACCCATTCGGAAAATCCATAGGAAATCACCAAGTAATACAGGGATATGCCCATTAATCTCACCATGGGTAAAATCATAGGGATTCAACCAATATTTTTTGTCGGTACTATTAGTCTTTATTCTCATGACCACCCTAAGAAACGGAGAATCCCAGTTAAAAATAACAGTCTAATCCCATTATAGTGCGAAAATCATAATTAAGTTGGTATTTTGTAGAAGGATTTATCATTGTCCATCATTGGTAGCTTATATTTCGAATATAGACAATAGTATATGTTGCATGATGCAATGATATTGATTACGTACACTATATTATCATTATACATATATTTTCATTTGCATTCAACTACCATTATTGCTATTATTAGCATTTCACCATTATACATGTCTATTATACTATTGTCATGATTACACTTATATATCCCATGATTATGTTACATACTAGAGTCATGATTGTTTATATTATGTATTTGTACTATTATTATTAACATGATTATGCATCACACAATATATCTTCACCATAGTATCCTTTTATTTTTTTCTTGCTTGCTTGCTTGCTTTTGTATTGCTTCGGCTTTGCTTTGCTATTGCTTTGCTCTTGATTTGCTATTGCTTTGCTCTTGCTTTGCTATTGCTTTGCTCTTGCTTGCTTTTGCTTGCTTGCTTGGTTTTGCTTGCTTGGTTTTGCTTGCTTGGTTTTGCTTGCTTGGTTTTGCTTGCTTGCTTTTGCTTGCTTGCTTTTGCTTGCTTGCTTGGTTTTGCTTGCTTGGTTTTGCTTGATTGCTTTTTTGCTTGCTTGCTTTTTTGCTTGCTTGCTTGCTTTTCCTTACTTTTGCTTGGTTTTGCCGGTTTTTGCTTTTGTTTGCTTGTTTGCTTTTGTTCGCTTGCTCTTTCTTTTGTTTGCTTTTGCTTGCTTTTGTTTGCTTTTGTTTGCTTTTGTTTGCTTGTTTTTCTTTTGTTTGCTTGCTTTCTTGCTAGCTTGCTTGTTTTTGCTTGCTTGCTTTTGTTTGCTTGCTTTTGTTTGCTTGCTTGCCTTTGTTTGCTTGCTCTTGCTTTTGTTTGCTTGCTCTTGCTTTTGTTTGCTTGCTCTTGCTTTTGTTTGCTTTTGTTTGCTTTTGTTTGTTTTTGTTTGCTTTTTTTTTGTTTTTTTTTGTTTTTGTTTTTTTTGCTTTTGTTTGCTTTTGTTTGCTTTTGCTTGCTTTTGTTTGCTTTTGTTTGCTTTTGTTTGCTTTTGTTTGCTTTTGTTTGCTTTTGTTTGCTTTTGTTTGCTTGCTTTTGCATTGCATTGCATTGCTTTGCTTTGCTATTGCTTTGCTATTGCTTTGCTATTGCTTTGCTATTGCTATTGCTATTGCTATTGCTCTTGCTCTTGCTATTGCTATTGCTTGCTTGCTTGCTTTTCCTTACTTTTCCTTACTTTTCCTTGGTTTTGCTGGTTTTTGCTTTTGTTTGCTTGCTTGCTTGCGAGGCTCCCAGAAGGCACCTTTGATTGCGTACACTATATTATCATCTGCATTCAACTACAATTATTGCTATTATTAGCATTATACCATTATACATATTATACTATTATCATGATTACTTTTATATCCCATGATTATGTTATATACTAGAGTCATGATTGTTTATATTATGTATTTGTACTATTATTATTAACATGATTATACATCACACAATATATCTTCACCATAGTATCCTGTGATTAAATTTTACCATGTTTCATGCTAAGTATTTTTTATTGGTATTATTATGAGTATTAGTGTTCTTTTACTATTACGTGCTTTTATGACCATTACTATTCACATCCCACATATTAGCCAGGATTATATATATATACACATTATCCCATACTAATATTTATTTAACATGATTATATAAATTATAGATTTCACCTTTTGTTATATTATATATGTTATATCCCTTGGTTGAGTTGTTGCATCCCCATCCGCCATATCTTGACCTAGGTGGCCCAAGCCGCGCGCTGTGCCTTTCGCTCCGCCTTCAGTGAGGAGAAGCGTCGCGGCGTCTGGGGCCATGGGAACCATGGGAACCATGGGAACCATGGGAATGGACCACGGGATCGCAGCAAAATGGAGGTTTCATGGAAATTCATGGGAGTGGAACGGGAATTTCATGGGGCAGCACAATTTGGAGGTTTGAATATGTTTGAATGGACATGGGAATGGAAGTTTAAGCATCAGAAAGCGTCAAAAACCATGAATTTTCCAGCATGTCCAAGGGGCTATGCTTAGCTCCATGGGCATCTGGGGTGACAAGTCCATTCCATGACAGTATATTTTTTTTAAATGTTGCAAGAGGGTTGCCCCTGCCATTGAAGACTTTTAGACCGGAGCGATTAAAGAAACCACTGTTGATGGGTTATTGTAGGGGATTCTATTAGCTGGTATATTTTGAGGCTGAAGGCCCGTTGTGGGGATACCCACCACCAACCGGTATTTCATGGGATAGGGAACCATCCAGCCTTGACCATCACAAATCACGAAATAGGGTGCTATGTCGCTATGTTTTACCATCCGAAATCACGTACGTAGGTTTATGATTGGTTTTCCCTCATTCAAATTCGTTGTTATTTTATCTGCACGTTATTTATACAATTTTATACATAAATTTTGTTTCATCGTCACCCATCATGGTTCAAAATTTTAATGCTACTTCCCTGCCCGCGCTTTTCTGCCGCGACTCTCAAGAGACCCAGGTCTTCCGACATTCCTTGAGGGAATGTTTGGAACTTCTCCGGTCCAATCTCAAGCACAGCGAGCAGTCGGCAACCTCAAAAAGTTTTAAAAGGGGCTTGCAGATGAGCAAATCTTGTTTGAACCAACCAGTATTTTTGCGATCTAACATTTGAAACTAACTTATTTGGATTTATTTTGACCATTAGTCTCATAAATCGAACCCAATAGCTGCATCGCTGTCTTGCAGCAATCGATGATAAGAGTCCCGCAGCCCGTTCAGTGGAAGGTGCAGGTGGCTTCCCAGCAGAATTTCACAACGGCCCGCGCAATGGGCGGGAATTTGCAGATATGTTTGGGCAGTTTGAAAAGTAAGCAATTTAGCAATGGGTGGAAGTGTTGATTGGGCTTTAATCCAATCAATCAGGCACTTTTTGACAAAACATCTGGAGCAGAAGGCTTTTGTTTGGAAATAATGTTTGCTAATTAAAAATAATGTTACGGTTCACATGACATTCAGAACCATCAATGATGAATGAGCTGTATACCAATCGCACGGGTAGAATTTGGCTAGCAAAGCTAGTGCACCCTGGAAGGGTGAAAAGAAAGCGCAGGGTGCAAGCATTTACCTGTAATAAACATCCTTCGCATACGATATTGCAAAGTGATGACATTGTAGATAATTGCGAAAGCGGGTGTGTTATGTATTTTTTGTATTGCATGCACATTTTTTATGTGTGCATATCGATTGTTTGAGGTTGGGTGGAGGATGGGTGATGCTGAAACCGGGCTTGTGGCTGGGGGTGATTTGGAGTTACCCTCTGGTAAACTTACAAAAAGCTATTGAAAATGGCCCAGTCGAAATAGTGGATTTACCCATTAATAGCATGGTGATTTTCCATAGCAATGTTCAATTACCAGAGGGTAAGTTGAACAAATTCTGGCGGGGTTTCAGAAATCTGGTTGCTTTTTGATCCAAGGAAAGCTGCAGATTTTTTAGCAGCGACGATATTTGCCGAAAACAGCAAGAACTGGTCCATGATGAAAACCCATCCGAGGACCAGTCGTCCCCAGTTCTGTGTTCCTGGAGTTACCTTAATATATGTGCTCTATCGTGCTGTGGGTGGATGGCGATGTAAAAACTCACCAACAATATTTGCAGCAAATCCTGATATTTTTTTTTGCAGATTACTACATCTCACTTTTCATCAGAACGCATTCCTGTCCTAGGGGAAGAATGTTTGCTTTCTCTGGCACGCTTGCCTCATACAAGGACTTGGTTTCCCGAGGCTACCGCTTACAAACAACAAGTCCTGGCCTAGCATACGGATGCATATCGTTGCTGTCAACGATGGATGTCAGGACAAGCAGGTTGGCTTGCAGCATTACTGTAGTTACGATGTCCAAGCTTAAAGGCACGGAGGGTGACGGCGTGAAGAGCGCCAAGGCGCCTCACTTGGAGGGCGCTGCCCATACAGCCTCGGAGACGGGGCTCTGACCGTTGTCAGAATTAATTGATGTTGCAATTTTTCAAGCACTTGTGCCACCGTTGTAACGAAGCTGCGCCATGCTGCGCCCGTGCTTGAGGGAACCAGCACCAAAGGAGACACTTTGAGCTGTAGGGCCAGCCCCCCAGGTCGTTGCATGACGAACTCGGAATTCTTCAGCAGCCTTCAGTTGACAAAGACAATGCGTTGGAACGCACCGCAGCTGCAGGATGATCGGATGGCGATGGTTCGGAGAGTGTTGGAGATGGCAGTTGTTAGATTAAACAAAAATCAGTTTTGTCCGGTTGCATGCAGTTTCAATGTGTGGCCATTGCTGCTTGCTCATGGTCTTCCAGTTTTTGAGCCGTTCACGGCGAAAAGGAGCAGTCAGGCAAACATTTTCAATTCCAATCATTACTGCTCACGTCCAATCTTTGCGATTCCAAAAAAAAATCTCAAACCGCATGAAACCCTGGCCCTAGATGCTTGATGATTATATTTTGCGGGGGCCTTCTGTACCCGACGGGCCTGAAAGTGTGGGTTTTCCATTGCACCATAGTCCATTGGTAAAGTTTTGTTGTTTCCATCATTAGTGGCAGTTTCAGTTCTTGTCCCTCCCAAGAAACTGTTGCATTTCTCACTGAGGGCAAGACCGCTATGCTCGGGTCGTGGCATCGTCTTTACATGCTCTGGGCGAACTGGTCGGGTGTCCCAGACATGGATGCTATGGGTCCAAACAAAAAACGAATCAAATTACACATCTGCTGATGGATAATTTAACATCCTCGGTCCAATCCTCGGTTTGAGTTGCCTGCACTCAGCATCAAATTGCCGTGTGAGGTCCGAGGGGTTGTGTGTCATACACCCGTGCTGGATGTAGTTTGTTATTTTCTTTCATGGCGAGGAATCATGTTTTGAATAGCTTAAATCTGGAAGAACATGTGTTGAATCCAGGAGACTTGTTGTTTTTGCCGTGTTTCTCCATCTTGGCACCGATGCAACTTAGTCATTGCCATGTGGGAAGTAGCAGGTGATGCAGATTTTTTTATCAGATCAACCCTTCATTTGAAACATCCAAGGTGACCACAAAGCGCCAGTAAATTCGTGAAGTACGACCCAGTGTTTGCTGCGAATTGCTGCGGGTTCCCCATCCTTCCCCCGTCTCATGCATAATCCTTCTCTCAAACATGCTACTGTGGAAACACCGGGGTAGATTCAGATCTACAAACCGTTTATCACTGAGTCTATGGTCTATACAGGGATTTGGTTCACCCCACACAGTCCTCGGGATTTTAACCCATATTTCAATAGGTGCATGCCCGTTTTGGTTATTTAGAATTCGTTGATGTTTGTACTCTTTTCTGATGGTATTTTTTTTATTTGTTTGGCTAGTTGTATATGCACGATTATGCACGATTATGCACGTATGAATGTTTCGGACCTTGGAGACCCCAAAAATCACCAATGTTAACAAACGTCAGGCGAGTTTGGGAGCCGATTCTTTTTTTTTTCGGGGTCCCCAGTTAAAAACACATTGATCGGTCACAATCGAACCTTTTTTTTCCCCCATGTTTTTTTTCCCCACTTTTAAGATTTTCATTGGTGGTCGTTCTGTACCCAGTTCCCATGATCAGGTTCAGGTTTGCAGCAGCCCAATGGCTCCAGACCAACCAGGCCCAGTGGACCTGGTACCGAAGGAAACCGTGGGAATTTAAGCCACATAAGTTGGGGAAAAAATCACGTAATTGACCCCTCCAACTATGGTTTGATGAGCACTTACTCGCGGAATTCCTGGCCTCCAAGTGCATTGTCAATCTCTGGGCAAGTGAAGCGAGCATGGACGATGTGAAAATGGACTTTGTTCCGCTTTCAGGTGCGTTGCGATGAGGACAAGTTGCAAACCTTCATTGATAGCTTTGGAGGTACAACTCGTAGATAGGGGCACCACTCACGATACTCGACTTCCAGATGGGACAATTGTTGTACAACTGTTTTCCCATAACGCCTGAGTTCACAGACACGTCTCTCATTTCAACCTTTGATGCACACCTATGCCTGTACAGGTTTTGCGACAGTATTTATAAAAGAATATGTTCTCCAACATCTCCAAATGAATTAATTACATGGCTTATTTTCAAACAGTTGGTTTGATTTTTGATCCCAAATCGAGAGTTTCTTTGGAAGGTGCAGGGTAGGTTTGGTGCACCAGCAACCAGTCCAGGGCTGGATGCCGTTTTAGTCCAAAGCTGGCCAGTGGTGTAGGAACTTTCGGCAATGACCTGAGAGTTGCTCAAGATGATTTCCATGATTTTTCCGCTGGTTAATCCCTCATTTGGTAAATGTAATGTTGTTTTGTTTTATTTCTTACATGGCACCCTGGGTAATCCAACTTATCTTTCCAAAGGTGTGAATGAGGAATTCGACATGTGGTGCAGGAGTCGACAGTATGTTTTTAGGTAAAAAAAGGGGCACCCGTGCAGCCGACACCGGCCGGCCGCCATGGTGGATACTCTGGTTGCGATGGGCTTTCCTCCATGCTTGGCAAAGCAAGCGCTCCTTCTGTGTGACTGGGTGAAAGTCTGAAAAGATATAAAAAGATGCTGGATTATATGGATTATGCATTGCTGGTGGTTATTGAACTTAGATCCAATGGGTTGTCCGTGCTCATCATTTCCATACCTTTCTTTATCGTTTTCTGCATAGTTGTTGTCGGCCGCTCGATGGACATGTTTTGGGCCATAACTTTTATTTGGGCATCTATCTAAGTATGTACTGTAGTTGTGTAGCTCTCTCCTATGTTTTCTCTGTCTGCTCATGAGCTCTTGCTGGTCATGAATGCTTATGTCAAACGGAAAAAACACATGTGTGTATTACATTGTATTACTATCAATGATAGGCAGCGACGTTGAAATATGACATCACCATGATCCCTCCAAACAAGCCATCCCATCCCAAAGTTGCTTGGGTGCTTAGACTTCCTTTGATCCAATTTCCCCTTTTTGAGGTCAGAACAACGTGGAAAGGGCTGCCGAAGCTTGGCTGAAGCCAGCCACTTTCGATGAATCCAACCTGTTTTTTTTTTTTCACTTTTTTTTCCCAAAAAAAATTGAGATCTCCGCTGCCCCCAGGACATGTTGCTGATGAACCCGCCGCCCCTCCCCGACGCCTCCAGTTCCGCTGGTTCCGCGTCCAGCCGCGACCTGGATGAACAGGTGGCACAGTTGGTGGGGATGGGCTTCGAGACAATGAGCGCTGGAGGAGATGGGATGGTCGACCGGATTTTTTTTTTTTCCGGCGAGGTCACTTTTGTAAATAAATGGTAGTTTAAAAGTGGGAGGAGAGATTTTTTTGATTGTTTTTTCAAGCATATCAAAGGGATTACTGTATTGGTGGAGATGACGAGCATTTTTTTGGATAGGGCAAACCATTATATATTATACTATATTATCATATTATACTTAATTTTAATGATGATCTGGGTACAATGATGCTTCAATGATAGTTTAAGTAATGGGAAACCATGGAATCAAAATCATTAAAAATTGAACTAGTGCTTACTAACCATTGCCCGTTCTTAAACTATAAATAACTATAATAATGGTGAACCACACAGTTTAATGTATGCTTTGAGAATGATAGTAAGTTGGATCCTGGGTCAACATTTGGATTCGGAAATGGGGGATTTGGCCCCAATTTATCGCCATTTGAGCTGGGAATATGATGATCCACTGTGATCAACCATGGTTTTTTGAGCGTACAAACTGTTTGGACCCATTGATAAGCCGGGATCGCAGGATCCGTCAGAAATCCGGACCCTTCGACCGGTGGGTCATGTCGTTGACCCGCACTTGGGACTGTTGAGAGTCTTGTGTGGGCTGATGCATAGCCCATGAGACTTTGAGCTAGGGCTTTTAAGGATGGAAACGCCAAACATTAGCCTAAAAATACTGGATGGTTTCTAGTCTTCTCTATTATCGATATCGGTCCATGCCTATTCTGTATAATGTTTCAAACTTGACATTGGTCTCTTTGCAGGTTTCTGAAATCACAAACTGTAGTAGAACGTTTTTGGGTCTCTCTAACTTGATGAGTCTACAAGCCCATGGACTCAGCCAGATAATGTTATATTTATAATTATTTATAGAATATTACCATATATTGCCTTTATATCA
>CAMXCT020005624.1:111799-381812 GCA_947184155.2 Cladocopium goreaui | reverse complement strand
TATATAGAAATAACCCATGGTTAAATTGGTTTATATCGTCATAGAACTGGTTTTTATCCGTGATTTTTCAAGACCTTTTCCACCCGATCTGGGGAAATTTGGCCAGGAACCCCAAGCGCGTGGGGATCATCACCACACTGGCGCATGCCTGTGAGGATTGTCAGCAGGCGCCACCGATAGCTGGGTGGAAGTGGAGGGGTCTCCATGCGAAGCGGGAGAAAATGGCAGAGCTGGTGGGACAAGATGGAAAATATATATGATATGATATATGATATATGTATATATACATATATTATATTACATTATATCTTAAACATTACATTTTATACTATATTATATATAATATATTATATATTAAATATTATATATTATATATTATATATTAAATATTATATATAATATATTTTATATTATATATTATATTATATGTATTATATATTTTATATTTTATATTATATATTTTAAATTATATATTATATATTATATATTATATATTATATGTTATATATATTATTATTATATTATATCATTTTATTATATTATATTATATTATATTATATTATATTATATTTAAATATATTATATTTATGATATGTTGTATGTTATATATATCATTTATATTATTTATTTATTATATTATATATAATATGTTATATAGATATATAATTTAATATATATTATATTTTTTTACTATATATAATATGTTTAATCTTTTATGTGGTATTTAAATTACATATATTATATTATATTGTATCATTTTATTTTTAATATGTTATGTTTTACATATTTTATTAATATTTTATTCTTTTTTTTTTAAAAATTTAATATGTTTTATATTATATATTATATATAGTATATATTATATATATTGTATATATATTATATATATTAATTATATTATATATATATTATTTGTATTATATATATTATTTCTATTCTATATATATATATTGTTATTTTATATATATTATAATATGTTTTATGCTATATTTATATTATTTATATTATATATATACTTTTATTTTATCTTATATTATATTTAATGTCATATATTATATATATATATTATTTATATTATATATATTATTTATATTATATATATTATATTACTTTTTATTATTAGTAAATTGTTTTATACTATATATATATATTATTTGTATTATATATATATATTTTTTTAATCTTATATTATGTTATATTATATATGATATATGAGATATATGATGGGCCATGGGCCGTGGGGAAGATCATGTTCCTGACGATTTCCTGCGCAGGTCCAAGCCCGAGAGATCCTGAGGATCTTCGGCGATTTGACGGCGCAGCGGCTTGGCGTAGCCAGGGCGCAGGGACGTGGAGAGGTGGATTCCAGTGCAAAGACGTGGGAAAATCTTGGGAAATCATAGGAACATATGGGAAAATCTTGGGAAAAGCCACAAAAATCATGGGAAAATCTGGGGAAAATCAGAATATATGGGAAAGCCACTAGAAATGGAGCTTTTGAATGGTGGATGTTCCAGCTAGCCACGTTTGATTACCGTTTTTTTTTTGCATCCCCAAAGTCATAGAAAGTTGGACACCTGGAAATCATGGAGGAAATATCATCGAAAGGAACTACCATCCTGGTTTCACACTTTTCAACAACTTTTTGGGGACCCCTATATACCAAATGGTATCAGATGGTGATATCATAGGGATATGTTATGGAATATTAATGGACTATCAACTTTAGCTATTTAACATAGCCATGGAAAATGGTCCATTGATAGAGGATAAACGTGATGCTTTACATATCCAAAATGGTGATTTTGCATAGCTACGTTAAATAACCAAACGGTACTATTTGTGAACTGGTGGAGTATTTATGTGGTGAGTACTTTTATATCAATTTCGCACCCATTGATATCTTTGAATATTGGGGTATTCAGATATTTACTATTATGTTAATTCATATTTCGCTATTAATATGGGGGTATATATGAACTAGCTAGAAGTGTCATATTTGGAGTAGAACTATTCATGAACTGGCGGATCATACTATATGACGTATTAATGAACTGGATATATATATATATGTATGACTTTTGGGTTCTCATCATATTATCATTTCCATTTGCATTCCCCGGTTGAAAAGGGCCTCAACCCCCCCGACCCACCAGTTCATAGAGTTTACCTCGGGATACGTGCTATCTATTTGGTACATTGAGATTTATAATATGGAGGTTTCCTAAGTCATGGGGCTACTCAGTTATCATCCAGTCGTCATGGAGGTTTCCCATGACTTAGCAATGAAACATATTGAAACCCATGGTGGCCTGGGAATCCCCCCATTTGAAGAAACCTTCATATGTTTTTGCCGTCAAGATAAACCATAGTCACGGCAGCTTTTGATGAGGCTCTGGCCACAAAAAATCCACCAGTAGCGAGCTGAGCTCCCTCCGTTGCTAAGGAATGAAACCTTTGATGAACAGTTGAAGTATTCCCTACAGAGACAGAGACTCGGGAGATAGTGGTTGAGGGTGGGGACATGTGGCTTTATGTGAATTTGGGTAGCCCCCAATTTCATGTTTTCTGAAGATGGGCATGATGAGCCACTTTGGTGTGTCCTCCATTTTTGTGTTCAAAGTTAGCGGCAATCACGTGTTTTGTATTTCTAGATTTTGGTGCGTGGTTTCTCTTATCGTTATGATGATTGTATGACCCACATGACACATACTGAGCCACTGTGAGCCTGGGCGGCTTAACCACCTGGCATGATCTTCTGCACAGTTCGGCCCCGTCCTTCCTGGGATGCTGCAAACGTCAACATTGCAAGGGTGTGTTTCACGTAGCAACGATCAATCCAACATCTTGTTTTTTTTTTCCGACTCGATTTCTTCAAGCCACTTGTCTAGGTCCCAGCTACGGCAACCCCCAAGAAAGATGAACATGTGTTTTCCTAACGTATTTAATGGGATTTTGCTTAACACGATCTTTTTTTGGGGTGAACAAATTCAGCAGATGTCACTGCTGCAGGAAAGAAGCGGCCTTGAATCGCTTCATCTCAGAAAATCACAAAAATTGCGACCTGGATCACATGCAAGTTCAGCCCCACCAGCAGCGAGCGTTGCTCGGACAACCGCTACCCACCAGATCCCGTTGTTTTTTTTCTTTCACTCGTGGCAAATGGCTATCGTTTTGAGCTTGGAAAGCGGTTCTGGAATGGTTCTGGATCATTCAGAAAAGGGAACAGATGTCGCAATGTTTTGAAATGGAAGTTGATTCTTACTAGTAGTGGGTTTTAAGGTGTTTTAAGCTATCACCATTTGCATCCACTTGCAACACCCCCTCGTGCCTCACCTCGTAAATACATCATGAATCCAGTATAGTCGATCCAGTTATATCTGGGCCGGGCGCCCCAGTTACATATTTACTCTGAAATTTATGATATTTATGACTACCACAACGGCCACAACCCACTTAGAAACTGAAATGCACAGATCATCTTTAGGACCTCACCCCAAAAAAAAAGATGCACAAGGAAATTCCAATCAAGTTGTCTACTCACACATATCACTATTCTTTCTGTTTGGAACTATTACTTGTAGGCAACATCTCCAAAAACGGAGAATGGAGGGAACACCCTTCTTGGAACTATTGGATTAACAGCCCAAGTATACATATATATATATGATTATATATATATGTGATACACACACACATATATATATAATACACATAAGTGACTAAATGTGACTAATTAAGTATATATGCCATCAAGGTATCTAGTGACAAATATCACTTCATTAAATGATCACAAAATCACCATTAAGTACAACTATGTAGATCCACATTAATTCCCATTAAATCACCATGAATTCCCTATAATATAAGTCCAACTAGATCCACGTTAATTCCCATTAAATTACGAAATATTTCCCTATATACAGTAAGTTCAACTAGATCCCCATAAAATCCCATTAAATCATCATTATAATCCCATGAAATCACCATTCTAATCCCATTATTCATCACATTTTTGGCATCATGAAATTCTGGGTTGTAATTGGTGATAACCCTTTGCCAATTTTCAGACACCAAGTTTCCACTTGGTGGCTCATCCCACTGCTCGTAAGTGGGTTATAACCCCAGTGATTGACATGGGATAAGTAGGGTTAATCCACTCAAAAAACTGGCGTGAACTAACCCACTTTAACTCGCCGTGGGTAGTTCACCACCAAGTACCTCTGTCTGTAGATATAGAATTATATATATAGGTTAAAATCTAGTGGAAATCTCCAAGTTTCCATGAAATCTCCCAGAAATCTCCAATGAACATACCTATAGATACATTTTTAGTGGGTTATTCACATCCATTTACCCATCTCCAAGAAATCTCCAAGTCACTGAGGCATCTCTTCAGCGGCTACGTGAATTTCATCGGCCAAGACTTCGGCCTGGACGGCATGGAGGCGGCCAGGAGCGATCGCTACCTGCAGCAGGCGCCGCCTGTGGAGCTGGGGAAAGTCATGGGAAAAGTCAGGGGAAATCCCCTATAAACCATGGGAAAACTATGGGAAAACTATGGGAAAATATGATAAAATATGGGAAAGTCATAGGGAAATATAGGAAAACTATGGGAAAACTCATGGAAAAATGGAGGTTTATAGTTTATAGCTGGGAAAATCAACGAACGAAATGGGAGATGTGGTAGATGCTAGCCACATGAAGAATTACCGGAGGGTGGCAGATGCAGAAGATTTGCTGAAGTTTTGCTAGAGATTGGTGCTCTTAAAGTCTAAGGTCTACCATTCTCGTGATTGACTTATACAAGATGATATATATATATACACGTATATATATATATATATGATATATATATATATGATATATATATATAATTGTGGGTTGAGCTTGGCCCTTTGAATCTCTTTTGCGTAGGCGAACACTTGGTCGGAGCAACTGAGAGATTTTGTTTCTCATCTTAGCCAAGATCGCTATCGTTATCATTGATGTTACCATCCTCTTTGTGCACTCATTGTAGCAGCATCATTATAAATATGATAAGTATCATGATATACCGTCAACATCATGATCCCAATTGTCATGAACAATACACAATTGTCACAAGCAGTAGCATCAAAAGGAATAGCAACCAGTATCCCTCCTGCAATCGAGTTACAGATCGCTATGGGAGCGATGGCCCATATATATCGATCATCCATGACTAATGATGTCGAGAGGCCATTATATATATACACCCTCTGGTTATTTAACATAGCCGTGGAGAATCACCATTTTTAATAGGTAAACCATCTATAAATGGGTCATTTTCCATGGCTATGTTAAATAGCCAGATGGTGTATATATATATATATAGATCCGCCTTAGATTTAAATGATTAAAACACCATCAACGCGTTCATTTACAATAGAATTAGTTTATTTTTTGTCCTTACCATATTTCTGGGTACACAAAAAAATGGTGTGTTTTGTGAGCCGAAAGCGACCTGTCGTGGGCTCTGTCAGGTGAAACATGAACTGAAGAAGAGCCTTGGCCAGCAATAGTTGGATTGGATAGACAATGATAGTTGGATTAAGAATTTCATGCATAAATGATAAGTAATCATATATATAAACATACAATAACTTATAATGATAATGTATCATGGTATGGATTAGTGTATAATACATAACGATTGAGGAATGTAAACGTTTTTGAAATTTTGTATTGATACATGAATAGAGTTGGACTGATAACTGCTAATTACGAATTAATTAGTTCTGGAAAAAACATCCACCATAGTGACAGGAACTTAACCCACCCCCCCTAATCCCCCCTCCAGGAAACTGAAATAGACCTTAAATAAGCCAGAAATAGACCAGAAATAGACAGGAATAACAGTTTCAACATAGTACGACCATTGTTTGATTGATTTGCTGAAAGTGGCATCATCAAGTAGATCGGGATATTCACAGCCGAAACCTCTAAAGCATGTCTGTACCATTACACCACATCTGGCCCATACTCTGACACATACACTTTATTGGAGTGTTTCCTCAATTTTGGTGCAAATGCAGAATGATAAAATTTCGGAAGTGATGCCTCTCGTACATCCTTTTTTGCATATGGTACAAGCTTCAGGTCCTCTAGGTTCAACCGATGATTTCGATACACGAAGCTCACGAATCTACTGGGTGCCAAAATCCACCTTCACGGCTTGGTGGTGGCATCCAAGTTGGTGTCAGAAGCCAGTTCAGGATGCTTCCATTTTCTAACCAACAAGTTCAATCTTTATCAATTATGATTCTTTCTGTCTTATCACTCTCTCTCTCTCTTTTTCTGTCCTTCCTTTCTATCTATCTTTATTTCTTGCTTTATTTATGCAGAGGTTCATCATCTTTTCCCATCTTGGCTTTTTCTCCGGTCGCCAACGGTGTTGAGGGTGAAGACCTTGACGAAACCATGGCTGTTGGCTTCGCTGAAGCAAGAGATGTCTGTGGCTGACTCTGGGCATTGAAGTGAGGGGTTTCCTAAGTCATTGGGGTACCCCAAAATGGATGGTTTAAAATGGAAACTCTTTTTAACATGGGATGATTTGGGAGTCCAGTGCCCCCATTTTCGGAGACCTTCATTTAAGGACCAACAATTTACTGATTTTGGTCAATCTTTAGTATCAAATTATCTATGATATATTTCTTACTGGTGCTTAGCAGGGAATTTTCGGGAATGATCCATAATCACTAGTAATGTCATCATCCCAGCAACCCCCAGCAACCCCCAGCAACCCATCCATTCCCTACGTAAAACGCACCAGTAAGATGATGACATGTTGCGAAGCGCAACAAAACTGGCTTCGCGGACAGGTGACTGGATGTAAGGCCTGACCACTGACCAACTTGGACCATAAAGCCACATATTATTTGTTTGGACTAGGATAAAGGCCACCAGCAGCTTGTTACAGGGTTTCCCAACATACCTTTATCATGGTCCAAGTTGGTGGATGAACCAAGTTCTATGACCAACTGCTAGTGTTGACCAACAGCTGGTGGATATTTATCACATGATCTGGGGCGCCAAGGAATGGTTGCAAACCTTGCTGGCAGTTTCTTGGACATCGATGATCATCGACGTGCTGAGCCATCACAACGGATTTCGCGGCAAATGGATGAATAATGATGAAAACTGGTGGGATTTGATGGGATATCATGAGGGAATAATTGATCATGTAGATAATGCCAAACCCGGATGCCAAAAAACTTGGTTGATTGATCACGAGGTACAGTACCCTCCACTAAAATGATACCCCCCCAATGATCAGCAGGCCAGGGTTGTAACAAAATCCGGTTTGACATTATAGATGAACGCACATTCCGGTTATTCAGAAAGAAAACAGAGCTCGGAGATGCGTAAGATGTTGCCCCGAGCAACAAATATGTGCCTTCGATCCTATTTATCTTTGGTAGATGGGGTGAAGCCTGGAATGCTTGCTTTGTAGATGGATTTTGGGGCCAGATTTGATGAAAGGTTCAATGGTTCACTGCCGCCACTAGAAGTGCGACGTGCGTGTCCACAAATCGGTCTGATCCCTTCCCCAGAAACCATGCTTTAGTAGAGACTTGACACATCTCTGGGACCATTTAGAGGGTGTTTTATATTAGGGGATGGAAGTAAATGTATGAGTGCTGCCAGTGCTGCCCCAAGTTTCCTTGACTAACCATGTCAAATCAAAGGTACGCGAAAGATGGCCCCGCATCCTAGGATATCAACAACCAGAATCCAGCTGCAGATCGCCTCATCAACCCTAGCTGCATCTTTAAGTGGGTGGAGGCCAGGTTGTTCGCCACGGTCACACAGCCCTAGTTTGAAAATGAGCTGTACATTCGTATATTAGGCAGTGATTCAAAATGGGGTGTACCAATGGCAATTTCAGCCATGAACAGATTATGATAAGACTGTTTTGGCATGGGATTTTGGGGGTACCCCATGTTCTTATTGTATTTCCAGTATACATACATGGATAGCTACATGAAAGATCATGAAGGAATGTTTCATCAGCAAACATCCAAGAAAATACCCAGCAAGCTGTTTGTTGGAAAGCCACTAGCGTCTTCAAACTCGCTGGGTTGGCAACAATGAGTTTCACACTGATACCATGGGCAGTACCTTCTCAAATGGTTTGGATATGTTTGGATATCCGGTTCGATGACTGATTTTTTCGGTAGAATATTCACGTTCTTCGTGGATTTCTCACCCTTTCACTATTTTATTGGCCAGATCATCATATCATTTGCTGGGTTTAATCCACTGCCTACCCCATCATGCTATTCCAGAGTTTGGTCAATTGCATACTTGCTCGTGTTGCTTATCATCCCACATTTGTTGGTAATGTCACCATGTTTGTTGCTCCTGAGCTGGTGCACAACCAATTTGTACCAATGGTCTCTTGACTCTTGCCTGCCAAAATCCTTGATCCCGTTTCTGTTAGTTTGATTTATCACGTTCATTAGTCATTATTGCTTCTATCCGTTGTTATACTTTACCATACTTCACCATACTTTACCAAAAAAACAAGTGTGTATTTGTGGCTAGCAGCGGCTTCTGAAAAAAATGGTCGGCCAATTTTCAGCCTCACCACTGGGATGAACATCCCGTTTTTTACCGAGCGGAGCATCATCAAACCAGTCCCTGGGACCATTCAGATGATGAAACACCACGAACCATTCACTGACTAAGTGCTCACTTACATTTTGTGATTACCTTAGTGACTAGTTGCCTTAAAGAGAACTTTACGGAGCTGTTTGGAGCTATGGCTATATTCAATGTATTCCCCATGGATTCCCTACATGAATATAGCTCCGCATTGTCCGCGCCCCGGAAAAGGCCAACCTCAGCAGTGAGGCTGCGCATTTAGTCTTCTACGACGAGGCGCGAGATGTGCAGACACACACACACACAAGACAAGAACTGGATCATTGTAGTGATCCGGCAGGAACTGAGTCCTGTAACGTGCAAACCAGCCTAGACCATTAGACTTACAGTAGATCCCCTTGTCAATCAAATTGCAACGAAAAAAGCAGGTACGTCCAGCTGGCCAAGCTGGATATCCCATTTCACTGGTAGCTTCGTTGGACACAGTCCCAGTGAAATGCTGTGTCCCCCTGCCTGTTTTATTAATATTAATAGAAAGGGAGAGGAAAGAGGAAAGAAAAAAAGAGAAGTTTTACATCTATTCAGATGTTACACACACACACACACCCGGCCGGAGCCTGGTCAACCCTGGAAGGCAAGAGGAAGAAAAGAGCGGACACAAAAGACAGGCCAACGACCAAAACAGCGCAGGGGGGGGAGGGGAACAGACAGACCTCCGGAACCAACCTACACGGCGAAACGGACCTGACGAAAAACAGGGCACACACATAAACCCCACGACACATTACGGAGAAGCCGCGAGGGGAGGGTAATTAGGGGACCAAATGGGGGACTAGTTGGTAACGAGAGTCAAACAACCAAAACAGTTACCTAAACAAGGACTCAGTCCCTAGATACCAAAAAGTCGTGCGTTGTTCCCTTGCCGGGACGGTAGTCAGGTCAGCCCAGAGGGCATATAACAGCTAGACAAGTTCCATCGAATTAGGTGCACAATATGTTTGACCTCACCAGACAACCATCAAAAGAAAAAGGACCACACCTGAAAGTCGTGTGCCTGCCTGGTACCTTTTGCATGTTGCTGTGCAAATGTCACAATAAAAGCTGCGTGAGCAAAAAAGGAGTTTCTGGTAGTTCGGATCAGCTTCACTCTGAGGAGAATGCAAGTCACAAAGGTTCGAATGGGACCACCGGAGCAGCAGGACATCGTGAAAAAAGGTGCACAACCGTAAGGCCAGCTGTTTCACTTTACTTAAACGAATTACTAATTCAAAATTGTCAATTCAGAAATCAGGTCAGTCGTCATTCACCCTAAAAAGGGTTCCCTCACTTGGGTCCATGGCACCATGTCGGAGCCACCATGGAAATCACACTAGACAAGAACTGGATCATTGTAGTGATCCGGCAGGAACTGAGTCCTGTAACGTGCAAACCAGCCTAGACCATTAGACTTACAGTAGATCCCCTTGTCAATCAAAATTGCAACGAAAAAAGCAGGTACGTCCAGCTGGCCAAGCTGGATATCCCATTTCACTGGTAGCTTCGTTGGACACAGTCCCAGTGAAATGCTGTGTCCCCCTGCCTGTTTTATTAATATTAAAAGAGAGGGAGAGGAAAGAGGAAAGAAAAAGAGAGAAGTTTTACATCTATTCAGATGTTACACACACATGTACACCATACAGACACAAAATATATATGAATAAATAAATATATATATAAATTATATAATATATTTATAGATATATAAATGGATATATATATATTATATATTTATATAAATAGATAAATATATACAAATATATAAATAAATATAATGATGCACATAAGTGACATAAGTGTTTCTAAGTCTACATGTGTGTAAATCATTAATATCTACTTACGCATGCATACATACATACATACATACACATACATACACATACATACACATACATACACATACATACACATACATACACATACATACACATACATACACATACATACGCATACATACGCATACATACACATACATACACATACGCACACATACGCACACATACGCACACATACGCACACATACGCAGACATACGCAGACATACGCAGACATAAACATACATATACATACACATACATACACATACATACACATACATACACATACGCACACATACGCACACATACGCACACATACGCACACATACGCACACATACGCAAACATACGCACACATACGCACACATACGCACACATACGCACACATGCATACACATGCATACACATGCATACACATGCATACACATGCATACACATGCATACACATGCATACACATGCATACACATGCATACACATGCATACACATGCATACACATGGATACACATGCATACGCATGCATACACATGCATACACATGCAGACAGATGCACACACATTTATACACACGCACACATACGCACACTTACGCACACATACGCAGACATACGCAGACATAAACATACATATACATACACATACATACACATACATACATATACATACACATACATACACATACATACACATACATACACATACAGACACATACGCACACATACCTACACATACGCACACATACGCACACATACGCACACATACGCACACATACGCACACATACGCACACATACGCACACATACGCACACATACGCAGACATATGCAGACATACGCAGACATACGCAGACATACGCAGACATACACATGCATACACATGCATACACATGCATACACATGCATACACATGCATACACATGCATACACATGCATACACATGCATACACATGCATACACATGCATACACATGCATACAGATGCATACACATGCATACAGATGCATACACATGCATACAGATGTATACACACGCATACACACGCATACACACGCATACACACGCATACACACGCATACACACGCATACACACGCATACACACGCATACACGCATCCACGCATGCATGCATGCATGCATGCATGCATGCATACATACATACATACATACAATAAGCATATAATATGTACACACATGAAAATATTCTTTGTACATCCGTATGCTGGATGAAGGACTTGCTCAAAATTCGAATGACGCGAATCCAAAATCCATCCCTCGAATCCTGCAGGACCGTGCAGAAGAGTTTAAGGGTCAAGTATCCTGGCCGTCCCAAGTTGTGAATCGGCTGCCGGGAACCGTGGGGATATCAGCAAAGGTTACACAGATGAGAGGCAAAAGTAGAAGGAATAGGATTAAGAACAAAGCGGTCGGGGACAGACATTTTGTATCGAACTAAATGGGCAATTTTCCGCGGCAAACCATATACGGTTACCATGTCGAGAGAATAATACAATAGGAGAATTTAAGATGGTTAGTACACCCTCCGGTTATTAAACGTGGCAATGGAAAAGCCTCCATACTGAGAAGAGTTTTCCCAGCCAGAAATCTCCATTTAGTTCGGGGATTTCCCAGCCAGCTACGTTTGATTGTCCGAGGGTAAATGTGTTAGAATATGTTAGAATATTGAATGGTTATAGTATGTTATAGTTAGCATACAATTAAATGGTTACTGTAAATATTAACCATGGCTAGTAGAACCATTTATAGTTAGCCAATGTTAGCCATAGCAAAAAAACATGTTTCTACATTAATTGGTGTTCATAGCCATGGTTCGTATACCATTTTCCCCATCAAATCCCTGCATGGCATTTGTTATCGCCCGAGGATCCTGAGCAACCAAGCGTGGAGAACCGCTACCAGCCTTTCCTCAGTCGTCCCGGCTCCAAGGGCTGCCATGGACTTTCCGCAGTCGATTTTTGGAGTGACAGATGATTTTTGTTGGAGTGACAAACTCCTGAAATCTGAATCTGAATTCTGGATGTTTTTTTTTTGGTTTTTGGATGTTTGTTGGTTTTTCTCATTTTGGTTGACCTTGAAATGATGATCGACATTGTCCGAAAGTTTCTGAACTGGGTTTGGAGATGGTCTTAGAGATCAATTCCAATCAACTGCTCTATGGTAAAACACAAAAAGGAGTTCCAACTGCAAAAGCTGTCATACTATTATAATTTATATTGATTGGCATGGTAAACGCCAAGTAGCCCTGCAGACTTCCGGGTGCCAGTTCCCCACGTGCTTAATTCGATGATCTCTGGATGGTTTTACTCCATCTGTTCATCTTGAGTGTTTCAGGTTCGGCCGATGATCATACCATGCCATACTGCCATACTGTATCAGCTTGTCATAGGAGGCACAACGCTTGACACATTGAGGCTACAATGTCTGTGCCATGAGCTATGGGAATACGGAATACGCAGAATACGTTCAAGTTTTTTTCACATACGTTCGGTGCCCCCCGACAGCTAAGGTGGTCTTCTGAGATTCTATAACTTGGTGAATTCTAGGGTCTATGGTAGAATTCTATTCTATATATCATGATTCTATGGTTTTCATATGTTTTCATGGGTTTTATGAATAAACACAACGGGGGCCCCCCAGCTCGCTCTGAGGCCGAGTGCTCGTGGAGATGTTGGTGAAAGCCAGGCCTCAAAAGTGTGGGCTGAAACAGAGAATGTTCAGCACATTTCAGCACCAACACACACCAGGATGAAGTTGAATCTGTTTACTTATATGTACATCATAAATATATATATCGGCTACAAGAGCTGGACTCTTCATTGCCATGGAAATTGGAAAATTGGAAACATATATATATACATATACGATGTGTATAGATAAAGTTCATTTATGTCCCATAAAGCCATTCTTGTCCCTTGACAGTATTGTTCCACTAGTGTGTGTGTGTCTACATATACATATATATATAATATAGATATATGTTTAGATTCATCTTCATTCACATAATCCCCCTTAAACACAGCATTTTTTTAGGTGAAAAAAGATGGACATGGGCTCCCCTCAGGTTCTGAAGGAGAAAAGGTGCAGTCTTCGGGTTCGGCGCCCGGGTTGCCAAGGGGAGACGCTTGGATTGGTTTTGGGTTTTGGGCCCCCCGTTAAGTGGGTTTATAATCCCCAGTAAACTAGAGTTATAAGTTGGTTTATAATCCCCAGTAACTATAGTTATAAGTACCATAAACCATAGTTATTGGAGTTATTAACCAACTTAGCTATCTAGGGGGCCCCACTTTGTAGAATATCATAGAATTGGATGGGAAAATTGGAACCGGAAAGCCCAATCCAGTGATTTCAGGATGAGGATGATGATGAGGATGATGATGATGATGATGAGGACGACAACGGACCATCTGGTCAGAAGCAGTATCAGGACACAGGCCTTTTTGGCGGTAAGGCCGTTTCCAATCATGGAAACTTGAGGATGCACAGGGCCCATAACTATAACTTATAACTTGGTGAATTCTATGGTTGATTAGGGGGATATGACGGGATATGTATATACATAATTATAGTATACTATTATACTATAGAATTCATGGGGTTTACAAACCAACAACTGGGGGGCCCTCACCTTGTTGGCATTTTTTTGGGGACATACCATGGTTTGATGCCCAGGTCCAGCATGCCGAGGATGCCGAGAATCTGAGACAGGGTCCCAAGGATGTGGCTGGGAAATCCCAGTGGTAGTCGAGTTCTATCAGATTTTGTGACCTCGATTGGACTTATGATAATCATTTATAAGAATCATACTATATATGGGTTTGTCTGAAAATAGGGTATATTCCCAATTATAGCCATTTAATAGGGATAATGATCATTAACCATTGGCTTTAGGGGTACACTATTTTCAGACACATCCATATATATATATATATATGTATATATATTATCTTGTAGTTCTGAATACATATGGTACCCCCACTAAAGACCAACCTGTTGAAAAAAAAACATGCGCGCATAGGTGGTCCATCGACCACCATGAAGCTATGCAGACCAGACAACATACTTTTCCATGTAGATTCTGAAGGTATACATACCAACTACAAGTTCTGGGTGATTATTTAATCTCTAAGAACATCAGCACATATCAGCACCATCTTTGATGTGTTCTTCGGAGCTCATTTCTGGTACTCACGGAACCACTTTCACTGCCAAGGGTTCAGCCGCAGACACTCCCTGTGGCTGTGCCCAAAACTTGGTGAGGGGCCAAAACTGCCACTTTTCCCCACAAGAAAATGCACTGCGAAATGGACTGTGTATTCCTAGTTTTCATGAATTTTCTTGGAAACCCACCACTTCAAGGTCTTTTCTCTTTGATGGGTATGACTTGGCTGAAAATGGGCTACACTCCTCCAAAAAGCATGTTAATGGGGAATATGATGATTAATTAACTGAATTTTGGATATCTGACTTTTACCGGCAACCCTCTCAAGTGACCTATGAAATACGATATTTTATGGTGATCTAAAGAGGACTAGCCATAACTATATAGAATGGGAACGAAATAGAATATCCATAAACTCATAACACCGTATATATATATATATCATCATATTCAATCATATTCAATCATATTCAATCATATTCATACATACGAAGCCATATTTAAGTAAATAGAGTGGGTAAACAAAACCATGAACATCCATAAATCCCAGATATATTTTTTTAACCCATGACCTTGTCATGGTGTCACTGTCGATCCCATGCTGCCTCTCCTGCCGCCCTGTGGAAACCGGCCTGTGCGGCCTCGAAAAAGTCGTGTCGCGCCAAGACGCCAAGGGAAAGCCAATGTGATGGCCATTTTATCGGCATATCTGGGGGATATCATACGATAATCATGAAACATGTATATAAATAAATATAGATAAATATAAATAAATATAAATAAATATAAATAAATATAAATAAATATAAATAAATATAAATATATATATATATATAAATATAAATATAAATATATATATATAAATCTATAAATATATATATATATATATATATATACATATCTGGATATTTATACAAAGTATATGTAATACAAGCAACTCGATATGGGTTTGCCTATAATCTAAACCCGATTCCACGGGATCTGCCAGACATCTCAAACGGATTTGTGCTTCACGGTAACTGTAACTGTAACCAACGTCATGTGAGCAGCCCCCAACAATGATTCCGTGATGGTTCTTCATTTTAATGTGGGTAAAACAATGATAAACCATAAATAGGTGGTATGTAAACCAGTCCCAAATGGGTGGTTTATGAAATTGTTTTACCCACACTAGTCATATTACGATTTCTAGCCGGCTTACCACTATAGTCACTATAGTATCGATGATGAAGAATTGCGATCAGTCAGCCAGCGTAAATCCCACAAGGGACTTACCCACTGTTCAAAGGGGTAAACAAATGGAACTGTTTTTCTCCGCCGAACTTCTACAGTGTATCCCATAGGTTGAAGGGAAAATCCACAGGAAATCCATTCAGATCCGCTGAAGTCTCAAGTTGGATCCATATCATGAACATCCACCATTTGATTCATTTTCTTCCCAAATCTGTTGAGTAGTAGATGTAAACAAAACATATGTATAATAGACTGCATCTATATGCACGATTTTAAATAATGCTGTGTATCTCTATGCTCTTTTTGGTGTTCTCCATGTTTCATCATGTTTCTGAGCTGGTTCTTCCCCATGGATCCGGCGTTTCAGGTGCTGCCAGAGCCACCTTGTCAGCTGAGCAACTGCAACCCTTCCTGGAGGTGCAGACTGGTTTTGTGACCATTACCACTAGTACCGCACAAGGCGGTGGTGGAAGTTTCAAAAATAGGAAACCTATAGGAGAGGTTGGTTGTTGTGAATCACGGATGGCAGAGCGAATCCACTGATGGACTGAAAGGGGGTTGGAGTTGTGTTTTTTGGAGTGGTTACAATGGTATGGTTGCAGTGGTCACCTGGTCGGTCACCTCACCCACAACTGCTGGATGTAGTGTGGTGTAGCGCAGCTGTAGTTGTAGTTGTAGTTGTAGTGTAGTGGAGTTGTAGTGGAGTTGTAGTTGTGGTGTAGTGTAGTGTAGTGTAATTAGTGTAGTGCAGTGTAGTGTAGTGTAGTGTAATGTAGCGTAGTGTAGTTGTAGTTGTAGTTGTAGTTGTAGTTGTTGTTGTAGTTGTTGTAGTTGTAGTTGTAGTTGTAGTTGTAGTGGAGTGTAGTGTAGTGCAGTGGTGGTTGTAGTTGAAACTTCTACAAAACCCTCACGTTTTTTTTTCCCTCACTTTTGACGACATGCAGAATCCCTTGCACCTGCCACGCAAAACGACATCTGCACGTCCAAAAGTGCTCCGAACCCGTCAGTTTTTTACACTTTTGACTTCGAAATGTGCTTCACGCCACAGCGGCGTGCACTTGTTCGACATCTCAACTTCTAAAAGTGTTCCGAAGCTGGTGTGCTTTGTACATTTTGACTTGCAAATATGCTTCGCGCCACAACGGCGTGCACTTTTCCGACAGCTCAACTTCTAAAAGTGTTCCGGAGCTGAGGTGCTTTGTACATTTTGACTTCGAAATGTGCTTCGCGCTACAATGGCGTGCAATTTTTCATTTCTCATCTGGCCAGATGGCTCCGCACCCGCCGCTTTAGCGAGCCTACTTTTCGACCCTCCGCTGCCACCAGCCATTTGAAAAACACAGTGAATCGCGACTTTTCTACCTCTTCGCGCGCCTGCATCTTCTTTCTTCTGACTCTTTCTCTTCTCTGACGTTCTCTCTTCTTCTCTTCTCTTCTTTAACTCTTCCCACCCTTGCTTTTCCATCTGCCCATATTAACTTCCTTCGAACAAAGAGGCTGTAAGTACTAGTCTAATCATGGGATCTTAGAATATTTTGGTGAAGTGCCATCTAAAAAATGGTAAATTACTATATTTTACCATGAAAACATGGGTTTGAACCAGTCGCAAACAAGTACGATTTAACCATCACATATATGGACTTGAGCAATGAAGAACGAATACACCGGTTTGTCCTTAGAAATTGAGCCGAGCAAACCTACAGTAAGATTACCAGTTTGTCCACAATCGGGTTTTCACCCAAAATTGTCCTTTCAAGAGGGAACATGATGATTAAACATGAGGTTATTGGGGACACTAGTTGCAGACAAACGCGACCTTGGTTGAGCCCATCATGATGGTAGACCCAATGACATTTGGGAGTGTATGTGACGAGTCACTGACCGATCTCTGATGATTGGAACCACCAAACGTCACTTATTTGGCCGATTTGGATGGTGTGTACAGTATGTGTCAATACTTGTCACTAGATTCTCAGGATTTCTCATGTTATTTCTGCACTTTGATTTCGACAGAAATTGAGAGAACTTGGATTGAAATCCGTCCATGTGAGGCTGGAAGTCCCTGTGCAGTTTGGCCACGCTTGTCTTCCAAACAGCGGCTTGGACATAGATCAGGATCAACAGTAGGGGGATCAAACATGGGGATTAAATCATCACGGCGGCTCACCAGAGATGCGGATGTAGTTGATGGAGTTGGTTGATGATAGAGCGGTTATTGGGTTAAATGGCACGTTATTTATTCCATTCAGCATTGGAACTTCTATCAGTCAACTCTGGTAGTATCAAGGGCTGGTTGTCATCAGTTGTCATCCCAAAACTTGGTGGGAAAGGGATATGGTGAACACCAACTGCAAGTCTTGGAGTCAATGATTTCTGGCTGGTGGTCTCACAGTTCAGTTTCACCATTTTTAAATATGTTTTATTGTTCATTCGTATTTTTTCAAGGGGGTTTATACAAACCAACCAGATGTTGAACCAGTCCCAAATCACAGTCGTGCTTCGCCGTATTGAGGCCCACAGCCATTCGACGAGCAGCGGTGCGCCATTCTTAGAGGTCATAGGTCCTGAGTAGATTGCACGCACACACACATGAATAAGGATATAATAAGACATGAAACAAAGACATATATATATATAAATGAAAAGATGTAGATACATATCTACATAATTCTACATATACATATGATAATACATACATACATATATAAATAAATATATATATATATATATACGCACTTACTTACATACATACATACATACATGCATACATGCATACATGCATACATGCATACATGCATACATGCATACATGCATACATGCATACATGCATACATGCATACATGCATCCATGCATACATGCATACATGCATACATGCATACATGCATACATGCATACATGCATACATGCATACATGCATACATGCATACATGCATACATGCATACATGCATACATGCATACATGCATACATGCATACATGCATACATGCATACATGCAAACATGCATACATGCATACATGCATACATGCATACATGCATACATGCATACATGCATACATACATACATGCATACATGCATACATGCATACATGCATACATGCATACATGCATACATGCATACATGCATACATGCATACATGCATACATGCATACATGCATACATGCATACATTGATAGATGCATACATAGATACATACATAGAAACATACATGCATCCATGCATACATGCATACATGCATACGTGCATACATGCATACATGCATACATACATAGATGCATACATGCATACACGCATACATACATAGATACATAGATGCATACATGCATACATGCATACATGGATTCATGCATATATGCATACATGCATACATGCATACATACATAGATGCATACATGCATACATGCATACGTGCATACATGCATACATGCAGACATAGATAGATGCATGCATAGATACATACATAGATGCATACATGCATACGTGCATACATGCATACAGACATAGATACATAGATGCATGCATAGATACATACATAGATGCATACATGAATACATGCATACATGCATACAGACATAGATACATAGATGCATACATGCATACATGCATACATGCATTCATGCACACATGCATACATGCATACATGCATAGATACATAGATGCATACATGCATACATGCATACATGCATACATGCATACATGCATACATACATAGATGCCTACATGCATACATGCATACATGCATACATGCATACATACATAGATGCATACATGCATACATGCATACATGCATACGTGCATACATGCATACATGCATACATAGATAGATGCATACATAGATACATACATAGATACATACATAGATGCATACATGCATACATGCATACATGCATACGTGCATACATGCATGCATGCATACATGCATACATGCATACATGCATACATGCATACATACATAGATGCATACATAGATACATACATAGATACATACATAGATGCATACATGCATACATGCATACATGCATACGTGCATACATGCATGCATGCATGCATACATGCATACATGCATACGTGCATACATGCATACATGCATACATAGATAGATGCATACATAGATACATACATAGATGCATACATGCATACATGCATACATGCATACATGCATACATGCATACGTGCATACGTGCATACATGCATACGTGCATACATGCATACATGCATACATAGATAGATGCATACATAGATACATACATAGATGCATACATGCATGCATGCATAGATACATAGCATGTGTACAGACATAGATACATAGATGCATGCATGCATGCATGCATACATACCTACATACATAGATACATAGCATGTGTAGATTTAGATAACTTCCCAAAGAGGAGGACCCCAAATCTTACACAAAAGGTGCTGTTTTTTTGTGCCCCGAATTTGAGCAACACGCAGGTCCAGGTCCTCGCAACTAGTGGTGACTGGTGTATCTGGGGAGATTAAGTTATGGGTGAGTTCGTGGTTTCTCTCCGATGTTTCAGAAAAAACGGAATAAATATGTTTCAGATGCATAAAACCAAACATGTTGGTCTTGGGAGTGTTTGTTGCACCCAGTTGCACCTCGTACTTGTTGGTTTTTTGAGTTTCTTTTGGGTTGTTTGGCATCGGCGCAGCTTTGGTTTCTCGAAGATTAAGAGCTAAAATTAAACCCATACAACTACCATCTGGGTATGACTAACATAGCCATGGAAAACCACCATTTTTAATAGGTAAACCATCTATAAATGGGTCATTTCCCATGGCTATGTTAAATAACCAGATGGTAAAGGAATTTAAAAACCCAAACCCACTGATTGTTTTATACTGCATACTGGAGAGGATAATACCTTATTAACAATACCATCACTACAGGTGATCGTAATTCAACCACAGCATATTCAGACCCGGTTGATTGCTTGGTGGTTTCGATTTCTCATGATTCGGTCCATGCTCTGGAAAAATGATGCCCAATTGACCAGTGTGTTTTGGATGCGTGCTTCGTCAAGAAACAATCAATCATGCACATTGGTCAAATGATTCACTCCCACCAACAATGGATGGGTTGAATTAAGATTTCATACCAATCAATGGATTGGTTTGCAGGAAAATCGACACCATCGACACCATGGTTTGGATTGCATCCAACCTACATAGTGGTGCCCCATAGATAGCTAAGTTGGTTTAGAACTACAAGAAGTAGGACTTATGGTAGATATATCTATAGTTGATGGGGGTTATAAACTAACTTATAACTTGGGGGTACCACATTGTAGGCTTCCTGTATTTTTTTCCCTTAAGCCAATCCAATCGAAACCCAGGTACACTGCCTCGTGCGGATCCTGCGATGCGAAGCTGACATGGGGTGCCAACCGGTGGAGAATCGGTGTTTCTACAAATATAGCAGTATGGCCATATATAGACATATTTCATGTACATATATGTATATATACATACATATACATACATAGTTACATATGTGTGTATAAAGAGGAACTGCACCTCTGGGAGATAGCATAGAGTAATTCCGAATTCATTCTAACCTCATCTGCAATTGACCTGCAAAGTTTCAGGACTGGCAATCATTAGATGTCCAGACTTAGGATCCATATGGGTTTGTCTGAAAGCTACAATAGTTTAGAACCGCATTTTGCCATTTTAAATGGACTATAGAATGCTATAGAACTATCTTGGGCTATGGCCAATTTTCAGACACACCCATATGGATTGCTGAGGCAGTATCCCATGTGTGCCAAAGGCGTCCGTGTCTTTTTTGAAGGCTTCGGGGAAGAAAGTCTAGCCTCAAACTGCTTTGCCCTGTTGGTTTGGAAGGTGAGGTTATGGCTTGGTCGAAGGGAAAAGTCAGGAGAAACCCAAGATTGTTTCACATCAAACACGGGATTTTCTGGTTTTCGGTTTCTCGACCACAGATGGGCCGTAGCAATTTTTTGGCACAGTCTGAGTTCCAGTCGTTTCTTGGCCAAACCATTCCGCCGCACCGTCAACGGGAGGTGCCGAGCCGCTGGGCTGGGATGATGTGGGTAAAGCAATAATAAACCACCCATTTGGGAATGGTAAACATACCACCTATAAAAAGGGTGATAAAAATGGGGGATGGTTTATGAAATTGTTTTAACCACATTTGGCTCATTATCAACATGATTCATCACCAATAATTTTTTCTGAGCGTATAGGTGATATAAACCATTCCCAACTGGGTGGTTTATGAAATTGTTTTACCCACACTATCAAGATTATTAGATTATTACCCTCTGGTAATTTAACCTAGCTATTGAAGCCATGGCCCAGTCGAAATAGTGAGTTTTCCCATTAGAAATGGTGATTTTCTCTAGTTTTTTGTATGTTTACCAGAGGGTAATCACCAATCATCAACGATCCGGTGAAAACTCATCTCCCCTTGCTGGACAGTCCCACCATTGATGAAACTCCCACCCAAAAACCTGGGCTGGTGACCTGAAAATATATGTAAACTGCAGGAAAAATGGCCCATTTATAGATGGTGTATCGATGTGTATCGTGATTTTGTGAATTGCGATTCTCCATAACAATTTGTTTTTCATGACCAGAAGGTGGATAGAAAAGTCCACTTGCGGAGCAGGGACTAGATAGAAAAGGTATCTACTGTCAAATGTTGTTTGACAAGCTGGATTGCCCGTGTCAAGAATCCCTCGGTTGAGGAAGATATTTCAAGATGCTTGAGCTCCAGATCTTTTTGTTTGAGAAACAACTAGCTAACTAGCTGTAACTAGTGCCATTTCTTCCCTCATACCCAACTTTTTGTCCACCTTGCAGGGGATGGGCATCATCAAGCAGGCCAGGGTGGCCAGGGCCGTGTTTCAGCCATAGGTTTCTTGTTGACAGGCCATAGGTTTCGTATCAATCACCTTTGAAATCAGGTAGCTACGGTGACTTGCAGTGACATGATCTGGATGTTCATATATATTTTTCTGGATAAATTATGATGCTGAGTGGTGGTAACCATCCCAAAATATCCCAAAATGACGTCTCGTTTCGGGTTAGTGAAGTACTGTGATCCAGTGGTCCGAATCTGTTCCCCTCCGTGATTTTGCGGCCGGTGCACGTGGTTGGTGATGGGCAGTGGTGGCTCTGCTCAAGCATTGCAGCTGACCCCCCAGGAAGCGGCAGATGTGGGTACCTTTGTAGCCACTGGCCTGAGTGGGGTCCCAAGTTTGAAGAAAAAATTGGAGGACTTGCAGGCTGGAGCTCAAGAGTCGGAGAAACTCCAACAAAAAGTGGTGCAGCTGGAGGAGGAGATCCTGGCTTTGCGTCAAGCAAAAGAGTCTGGAGCCATGCAAGGGTCAGAATGCCGTTTGCAAAATGCCCATAGCACGAAGTTCCAGAAAATTACGGCCTCCATTGATGCGATCTTCAGCCAGTTTGCATCTGGGCCCTGTGGCATCGGAGCCGAACACCTCAGTCTTGCTATGCGCTTCTTGGGGTTGAGCCCGACGCAAGATGAAGTTCAACAATGCTTGGACAAGATGGGCTGCCCTAACCACCTCGAGCACGCCAAGTTTCACGACTTGATGCAGGAGGAGTTGGATAAGCACTTTGCCAAAGTGCAGGTGCAAGAATTCGCGGGGTTTCTGAGGGGGTTTGACCTGGAAGGCAAAGGCTCCCTGTCCGTGAAGGATTTCCAGGAGGCGATGGGAGGCAGCATCAGTGACGAAAAGTTAAGGGCACTTCTTCAAAGAGTTCCTCGCACTGGTCAAGGCGATTTGGAGTTCATTGAGTTGGCCAAATGCTTCCAGGAACCTGGAGAATCTCTGGAGGTCGACCAGACAGCTGAAGATGGCGGCGACAAAAAGGTTTTCGTGGCTCTTCTGAGCGGCAAAGACTGTGAATGCTTATGGTCGCAGGACCGGACCATCCGACAGCTGAAAGAAGAAGCCCAGCAAAAGCTGGATATTAAAATCAAGAACTTGATTGGTCCCAGCATGGAGGTGTTGGACGAAGAGCGGATGCTCGAAGAAGAAAGCATCGTGCCTGGCACCACGCTGACGGTGGTTGCCGTAGACCATGCAGCGGAGGATAAGGAAGAAGCGGCACGGTGCCAAGACATCTTTGCCGCAGCCGTGTTAGGCAAACTGGGCGCCACGCGGCACTTCCTCCGGATGGACCCCGGCGCCGCGTGCAAAACCGAGAACTGTAGCCACAGCACCGCGCTGCACTTGGCGGCGCACCACGGCCACGTGGCCATCTGCGAGGTGCTGCTGGCGGCCAGGGCCGAGGTGGATGCCATGTGCTTAGGCCGCTGGAGCCCCTTGCATTCTGCAGCGCAAAACGGCCAAGCGGACGCGGTGAAGCTGCTGCTCGAGGCGAAAGCCTCCGTCACTAGAAATGAGGAAGGCAAAACACCACTGGACCTAGCAAGAAGAAGGGGCAAGACCGAAGTTATGAGGATTCTGGAGGCGGCAGCATGAACCTCCGATATTGGCAGCGATTGCCGATGGATTCTTGATTTCAACGTTACATGTTTCACACACGCTTGGTGAAAGCTGTGAAAAAATCCAGATGCCCGCCAAAAAATCGCTTTATATACTTGATATATAATATAATTATTTGTATTATATATATAATTTGGAAAACTCTTGTCCCTTTAAAGCATTTAAACCATCCCTTAGGTTTGCCGCTCTATCTTACGTAGCAGCAGATAGCGAAGACCATGAGGGCACCCATGACTTTCCAAAAGTCATAATTCTTGGCGCGGCACCGCAGGGTTCCAACCTCCTTGTGCTGGCCCTGGCCGGCGGTCTTGGCTACATTGGTGTGCACAGAGAAGATGTCGGGGGCACAGAACTGGCAAACTTGTTGGGGTAGCGCACGAGTTTTCCCAGTTTGATAATTTATAGTTACACACTTCGATATGCCTTTGGGGCCCCGTATGCAAAGTATTATAATATAGCTCATGTGCTTTTTTGCATATATAATCATATATAATCATATATACACATAAAATCTACAGCACACTATCATAGATTAACTACTATGATGGATATGAATACACCATGATACGCCTTTACTGCCCCAAACCTGCACCATCGATCTGCACCAAACCGCTGGTCCCAAAAAGCCGAGGCCTGGTATCGATTCACCACCACCCTGACGGCAGTGGCTGAGATCGCCCGGATGCCAGAAGAAAAGCTGAACCGTGCCCTGGCAGATCTGGAGACCTGGAGATTTGGAGGAACAGCGAGGAACAGCTTGAGCTTAGGAAATCATGGTGGTTGCTACATGTTGCTACACTGTAAAAAATGGTCAAACCTTGGATTATCATGGATGACCCCGTGATGACCCGTGATGAACGGCAATTTCGCTATTGAAAATAGCCCATGTATAGTTCGTTGATTTACCTATTCAAAATGGTGATTTTCTATAGTTTTTTGTATGTTTACCAGAGGGTATATCCCATGGGGGATGCATTTTCATAAAGATTTTAATATTTGGATTCTCATGGCATGGGATGAATGACCATACCCCTCATTGACCCATGACCATGGCACCTTTAATTGGACCCAGTTCCTGTAGTTTACAGCTGGGGTTTATGGATGTCCATTCCCCCAAGTTTTCAGTGTTTCATTGCTAACTTGACAGAACCATATTTTTTTCTGGACATATCCCCATCAAATCCCATCAAATCCCATCAAATCCCATCAAATCCCATCAAATCCCATCAAATCCCAATAAAAATCCAATTAAATTCCACTAAATCCCATGAAACGTCAGCCAGGGGCTTAGTATGGCTTAGTTCTTCGCTTAGTTGGCCCAGTGCAGGGCTCGCTGCTCCGAGGCTTCCTTTTGTCATACAGCATGTTCGAGAAGGTCCTTGTTCGGGCACGGATGGCAAGGATGTGTTGAGAGATGGGGGAAATCTATATGAGCTATGGTCAATACTCATGGTTAATAACCATTAATAGGGGCTAGTCATCCAATGGTTCATAGGGATTTATAATAACCATTATAAGGATCCTTATTATGGATGGGATGACCATCAACCATATAGTGAGTATTGACCATGGCTCATATCTAGATATCTACAGTAGATGGCTATTTTATGGTGATAATCAGTGATACGGGTTCCAGTATCATGGGAATTTCTGACGGGATTTTTGGGTACCCAATCTATATTGTGGGTGATATAATGGGAATGCATGGGAACATAAACATATTGGGGAACCTCTATCTAGATATCTAGATATCTAGATATTGGGATATATTGGGAACATTGGGAGATATTATGGGTGATATGATGGTAATGGATTTTTTTTTTAAGGGTGATATCATCTACTATAGGATACCTATTAATGACTTTTAGGTATCCAGTATATTCTAGTATTGGGGATATCTAGTAGATAGCTATTTTCTAGTGATATCATGGGAATATCATGGGGATAACCATGGATTTGTGGGTACTGAATTGTCAGACAGAGCCATATTGAAACATATTGTCCTCACTCCAACTAACGTAGACTCTAGACCCTGCCACAAGTTGGAGGTTGGAAGTACCCCTTCCTCTTGGGATGAGGGGGGGGTGGTATCTCTGTACTATTTTTTGTTGTTGCATTTACATAGTCTCTGGCAAAAATGGCGTACATTTACATCGTGAAACATGGGTATTTTTATTAGGCCTTGGTAGTTTCAAATGCTCGCGGATGTACGGACTTCCTTCGGAGTACTATGGAAGATGGCTGCCCAAATTTTTGGATTGAGGCAATCAAACAGCTGTTTTTACTGGCTGTCCCCTGATTTCTGCCTCAACTGAGCCTGAAGTATGGGATGAGATTTCCAATGGACGTCCCCTATCAAAGCTGGATATGAATTTCAATCAGTATTTCCAGAAGTGATTAGGGTTTTGCATGACTCTGCAGTTTCAAACGTTCGCGATATTTGTTGATCCGGATTTGGAAGGCTCAGGTGGACTGTAATTGAGAGGGTGGCCTCACAAACAACGAAACCGCACGAATAGATTCTGGAAGCTTACATCTAGCAGGTAGCAAATTGACACATCTACACTTGGTCATAATTTCTCTAAAATGAAGCTAATGTACGCCATAAAACCATATTTTGGGGGTAAATCCCTGTACATGGTCCTTCCATAGGCTTTATTTATGGATATTTATGGTAGGTACAGTAGCTTCAATAAATCGCTACCTTTAAAACATTGCCAAAATTAAGGCTTCGACCATCTCCACAGATGTTCATCGAAATGCGCAGGATCAGTTTAAAGGAGAAGCTGGAGAGCTAGATCTCTTAATAGACTACTACAGATCCTCGGTTTATCTCGGAGGAGCCATCAGCTGGCTGGAGCTGAATCATGGTGAAACAAAGTCAGCACTAGTTGTGAAAGGTGTGGCTCGATTTCTTTCATAGCCATGGAAATCCATCACCATGGATCTTTGTTGGGGCAAATCGTCCGCAAATTCAAACGACTTTTCGGGAGTGAATCAACCAATTCAGCCAGATCCGTGTGCTGGAAACATCTGGAAACTGGAAAGGAGCTGACATGAGCTGACCAAACAACAAAAGTCCCCAAACGAGTTAAACGAGAACCATTTGACGGCCCCGGCCCTTGGTGCCCGGGTGCGGGCTGGTGATGGGTTCTGTGGTACCCAATTTCCGACATCGACGGCTTGATCCCTGTGTTTTTTAACCACCATTGATTTCCGGGGAGATAGGGCATCCGCCAAGTCGTGAAGTAGCAAAACTTCGCTTCACGACTTGGCCCAGCACTGTTGCTTCACAAATCTTCACAATAAGTTTCTGGTGGAAAAGCCACTTGCGTGCAACTTCTCATTTTGTAGTGACCTAAGTCTTGGATACAGATCTGGACTGGTGATTCACTCGCCCGTTTTACTCTTGGCAGTTTTATTTTGTCTGTGCGACAGTGGAATCCCCCTGAAGTTCTAAGTGGATGGCTGACACGGTTATCTGAAACATCTACTCAACGGTTGTCCAAAGTTGCCGCACCTCACTTTTCCTCCCTTTTTCACATTAACCGCACGACCTTGAATAGCTTGGCGAACAGGATCTTCACCAACGAGCAACGTGTGGGGAAGTAAGTCCCCTCTACCCGCCCAAGGTGTCCTGAATCACCTATGTGCCATCGGCAACTTTGAGACGCTGACTAGCGATGGGGGCGAGAGGGGCTTCGAGAAGGGTAGGTTTCCCGTTTCAGGTTGCACAGTTTGATGCAAGTGATCTGGAAAGTTGGGAAATTGGACCTTTAAAGTTTGATGGGAAATGATGGGAAATCAAATCGGACTTTTCAAGGGATATCATGAGACTTCACCTCCAACCGTGATGCGTATCAGAAGTTCAGAAGTAATGAGCAAGAAACCACCATCATTTTGGGGGTGCCGGTGGGTCTTGAATCTTGAAATCTCGACCACCCATCTCCCTAATGAGTTCACTCATCATCACCAGATATCACCAGTAGATCTTTGCTTCCCCACTCATCTTCACAACCTGCAGCACTCCGTCCATGGAACTTCCAGCGACCATGAGGAAGATGTATCTCCCTCCCTATCTGGATGAGAACAAGGATGTGTTTCTTGATGAAACTGCGGCACCCGATGGCGGGAGGTGAATTTTTCATGGCCGGGTGTGGGGATGTTTTTTGGGTGTGTAGCTCCAAAAATTGGGGAACCCCTAAGCCTAAATGGCTGATTGTATGAGGGACACCAAGAGTTGGGTGTTTTCCATTTTGTCATACTTTCCATTTTACTTAACATACTTTACTGGTTGGTGGTTTGGAACATTTTTTTATTTTTCCATAGATTGGGAATAATAATCCCAACTGACTAATATGTTTCAGAGGGGTTGAACCCACCAACCAGTTTACATCAAGTTGTGCCAGTGATTGATCGTCGATCAGCCCCAGATTGCCTTATTTTGTGGCACTGGATGCACTCCAGTGATCAGCTGAATTGCTCCATGGTGACAACAGCGGAGCTGTAATGAGCTGCAGGTATGGCAACCAGAAGCTGTATGAGAAGAAGATGGCCGACTTCCTTGACATCGGTCCTGGTTCCAAGGTGGCTGACATTGGCTGCGGCCGAGGCAGGGATACTTGGAGCCATAAAGCTTGGCACAGTTCCAGAGAAAAACGGACAGCTAAGAAAGGCCAGGTATCCTCAGAATCCTAAGATTGATTGTGTGATTTTAAGTGGCCGTGCACAGTTTTTCACTACCAGTTTAACCAGCTGAGCTGTGTTCACCAATAGATGTGACAAGTTTGACATCCCAAACCAATTGTCGTGCGAATACAACCCAGGATTCTGAAATCATGCGGAACAAGAAGACTCTTGAGATTTTTGCCCCTTTTCAAATACTGTGCTAGTTGAGGCATCCAGTAATCAGGCTTGCTGTAGCTGTAGATATTGTCCAAAAAATATCAAAAAACCATAGCCTCGTTCACACTGACCATTCACAGGGGCCCATACCTCCACAGGACGCGTTGCTCACCATGTCTCCTCCTACACGGGCGCGTGACGTGGCAGTGTTTGGTGCCGTATGGTGCCGTATGGGTCGTTCATATCCAAGGCATGACCTCAACCGACAAGGGTGTTACCAACAGAAGATGGGGTATGTACTCTGTACAATGTACAACGAATGAAACACTAGATGACTCAAAATCATGACTCTCAGGCAAAAAGATGGGAGCGGCACACACACACACACACTAGAGGAGATGGTGCAAATGATTCCTCGCGGGAAAACCATCAAGAATCCAAAAAGCACCCACAAGATTCCACAAGACAGAATTTGCTGATATGGAGGTTTCCTAAAATAGGGGTACCCCCAGTTCTCATCCATTTTAGTGGGATTTTCCATGAAATAAACCATCCAGCGAGCTATTGGGGTACCCCCATTCCAGGATCCACCACCCGGTTCTATGCGAGGCATGTGACCGGCTTAAACATCGACAAGGAACAGATCCGACAGGAGCGAAGACGAGCGAAGATTCGAATGGATGCTAGACATGTTTCGTGAATCTCAAAGCACATCCACAACTTTGTCCGAAATTTTCGGAAGTGTATACATTGTCCAAATATCATCAATTATCTATAGAACATTATAGAACTACAGTATAACATAGTAACATAGTATAACCACCTCCAAATAAAGAGGTGATTTTAGATGACTTTAGATGACTCTGGTCATTGGAGTGAATATTTTTTCAACTTCCTGGAAGATTCTGATGATTGTGCGGTGCAGGGTAGTACGGTAGGTAAGATATGTAGGTAAGATCTACACGCACATGATATAGGTGTGAAACAACTATATAATTTGATAATGTCATGGATATATTGTCTGGTTGGTGGTTTGGAACATTTTTTATTTTTCCATAGATTGGGAATTTCATCATCCCAACTGACGAACTCATATTTTTCCTTGGGATAGGTCAACCACCAACCAGTTGTCATATGGAAAATCACCATTTTTAATGCGTAAATCAACTATAAATAACCATTTTCAATATGATAATTCAGCATTCCCATAGTCTTTTGAATTCGGATTCCTATTGTGACTCCTGAGTGGCCCGGGCCCAGAGCCAGGCAGTGGACTACGCCAAACAGACAGGGCTCGGGTCACAGTTGGACTTCAAGGTGGTACGGAAATGTTGGTCATGGTCATTGTACTACTCTCTGGTAAACCTACAAAAAGGTATTGAAAATTGTCATTTATAGTGAGTTTTCCGATTCAAAATTGGTGATTCTCCATAGTTATGTTAGTTTACCAGAGGGTACATAGAACCCCCGCGAACATGCAGTTGAGTGTCATTTCTTCCCTTCCTGCGACCGGTTGTCCGGATTTTAACGGGTTGATTTCTGCTGGTTTAGGACCAGCCACACTTGGTCCGTTGCCAGGTTGCCAACTATAATGATCCCTTGCCGTTCCCCAACAACAGTTTGGATGCAGCCTACTACGTCCAGGCCTTGACTCTGGCGGGGCTAGAATCGATGTGAGCAGTAGCGACTTACAAGTCGACACAATCTGCAATGGTTTTGGATGAATCCATGTTAGCCGCTAGCCCTTGAATATCGTTGAGTCAAAAATGGTTGGCTTCCCGGAGTTCCAAGAACTCCACTGGTGAGCCAGAAATAGCCGGAACTAATTTGCACATTGGCGTTCTTGAAAAGCTTAAACACTTGAGTTTGTCTCACATGGGGTCCCGAGCAACTTGGGCCATTTCCGGACACTTGGCAACTTGGCAGGTTTTGAGCTACTCCACCAATCTCGAGGTCTGGCATGGTGGAGCCCAGTTTCCCCGTTGGCTACCCGTTACCAATTTAGTAACTGTTCAACATGGAATCCCAAAATCTCAGAGAGATTTTTGCAATGACAACATCAGCGTCTGCTTTCGATTTCCAGTAGGTTTTGGTCAAACGGGCTGCTATGGGGCTGCTTATTCTCACCCGAAAAACATCGAAAAACACCATCGGATGGAAGCTACATGGGTCATCGAGGTTCTGCTAGTGCAACTCTGGTGATCGTAAGTCCTCATAGCATGGGTTATCCTATACAAACTTTGAGTATGATTACCAATACCATTTATCTAACAATTACTAAATTACTATCCACTTACTAACCAGTTAGTTCAAAGATTTTCCCATCACCTCCATTGACTTCGAACATTTCCCTATTGGAACCTCCGTTTATATATATATAGGTGATATTAAGTATATATATGATACCTACTGGGAAAATATATATGATATCACTTCAAACCATTATATATATCATTTATATATGTATATTATAAATGATTTTCCCAGCAATAAACCTCCATTTATTCGTGATAAAGGGGTCGAGCAGCTGGGCCCAACCTGGAGCTCCAGGCCTTCTTCAAGGAGGTCTTCCGAGTGGTGAAGCCTGGAGGAAGGGTGGCATTTGAAGACTACGTCTTAGGTGCGCCGCCAGGTCTTCAGGGAGATGGTGCCGGAAATAAATGGTGGGGATATCGCCTCTAAAGATTGGGATTTGGGGCATTTTTTTGGCAAAATGGGGACTGATTGATTTATGTTGCGGTTTAAGCTCGCAGGTTAACTGTTGGGGTGAGCAGATATATCGAACTAGTCTTTAGTTAGATGGGTTTAGAAACCGACTTATAACTTGTGTGGCACCACCTTGTAGCTGTGTGGGTTGGAGGGTGATCCTATCTTCCAGACCTGAATTCGAAAGCCACACTGGCGCACCCAGTCCAGGTTCTCAATGAAAGCCTACAACAAAGAGTCACAGGTCACAGGTTATATATTATTAAGTTAATGTTATATATAATATTATATAATAGTATCCTGAAATTGGGCCCCTAGAGCCCATTGACTTGCTTGGATGTGGTTGTTGAATGTTTCACGTTTCATCAATATGACAGCATCATTGTTAGGGGGACTACCCCTTTTTATGGGGCAGAGTGACTGGGCTTACTCTTGTTGTGGAAATGGGTTTGTCTGAAAATAGGGTATATTCCCAATTATAGCCATTTAATAGGGATAATGATCATTAACCATTGGGTTTAGGGGTACACTATTTTCAGACACACCCAAATCATTATCATTTGCTCAGAGATACACCCAATTTGTCGCTTGACTTTGCAGGTCTTTTTGGATTTTTCTTTTCACGTCATAGCTTCGTGAAAACGCTTCACGGATACATTCTGGCCCGCCAGCCACAGGGTTACGAATTTAGATTCTAGATACTTTTAGCACGAAATCAGGAAGTGGTTGAAGCTTCATTAGGTGAGCCAATGGCGACTGCTTCAGGTACACCAGATAGGTTCAACATCCTCACCAAGATCCAAATCGGTCCATGGTTTCTCCACTTGATCTAGCCAGTTTCCCCCCCAGTTCGCTGGATGCATGGAATCCATGGGCAGGTTCCAACTACAGCGCTAGCAATCCCCACCACATGGAGTTGAAGAACTTGTACAAACCAGTTCTGGGAGGCAACCATTGGAACCCGGCCTGGGGTCACATATGGGAACATGTTTGTAAGCTGGTGCCAATAGGATCGGTTCTAGGGGAGCAGAATTGCCTTGGACCAATAGTGCAAAAGACTGGAGTGAGGCTTTGTGCATGCCCATACCCATTGCGTTTTTGCCTTGATTGAGAGTGATCCAATTTCAACAATAAATGCAGAGGATGCTGATCACTCGAAACTGTCTGGAAGGGTCTAACTTTCCAAGCTTCTGGTTCTTTGAGCTGGAAATTAAGGTCATACAATGTGACAAATGTGACAATGAAATGGTTGGTTTCTGGTCCAAGTAACCTCCAGCAATCGAACACGGCCATGGAAAATCACAATGTTTGTCCGCAACTCATCAACTCATCAACTCATCTATAAATGGGCCATTTTCCATAGCAAACTCTTCAATCACCAAAGGTAAATTCAAAGCCTACATGGCTTTCTTCAGGCTTTCTCCATACGCCGGGGCCTTTTTCAAACTGTGCACCAGCATTCTGAATGGGGAGGAAGGAACCCAAGGTCTTCCGCCATGAGTTACGCGCCCAGGATTTTTTTTAAAGTCATATTTTTACATATTTTCACATATTTTTACTATCCTATCCAGTGATATTCATACATTTCAATGATTGCCTGATTGTTGTTGTCGGTTGTAATCATCTTGTATTCACATGTCGCAAGTGTTGCATACGATTCCCAAGCTGGAGAACTCTGCTGGTAATCCTATCCTCCTAACCTCACACCACCATTTTGTGGTGCCAAATATGTGTAAATTCCATAGCCATGGTTTCTGGATGTTTCTGGGGGGTGTTTAATATTCGGGAGCAGGAATGATTACTTGCATTGAGTGGCCTGTAAACTAACATAGGTGTGGAACACCTACCATTTGTAGATATTTTAAGCGGGAAACCATGTGTTTTCCACATGTTTTTGTATGTTTACCCCAGAGTATTCATCAAATTTCTGCATGGATTTCCCCCTTGGGGAAATCCCCACATCTGTAGGCGTTGAGACCAGCTTGCCAGACACCTTCAAGGTGCGGCAAGCCGGGGGGACTGTCAGCATTCCAGGCTGAAACCACCAGACTTTTGATTTAATAATATTTAATATATATATATTAATATATATAAAAATTATTGAAAATTTTTGTATGTATGTATATATATATATATCAATTTAATAGATTTTTGTATGTATATTCAATGTACATACAGTGAACAGTGAATGATAATTTATGTATGTATATGGGTATATAATGGTGAATATGTATGGTATATATATAAATATAATAATATACATATGTATATATATATATATTTGTACACATACATTATAAACCACACATAGTTTTTTCTCGAGCATCCATGGGCATTGTGGGTGCAAAAAACACATTAAAGAGACAGACCTTTTTTCCCAGTTTTTTCACAAATGTTAGTCGCAAGCGACTAGAAATACAAGTTCGTGTGGCAATTTTCAGGATCCTGATGGGTCAAAGATTCACCAGATTTCACCAGGCAGCAGTGGAGGCTGCAGGCTTCCAAGTGGTCTACCACAAGGACGATAGCATTTTTGGACGCCGCTGAGCTGCGCCAATGGACTGGTCAGACTGAACAAAAAAGACACACCAGAATTGGGTACCAGTGGCCACTGGCCCAGAATGTTTGGTGAAAGCGACTCAAAATGTGGTACATGTTCATGGATGTGTGATGATGTGTGAGTGTTTGACCTGTTTCTGAGTGGCATGCGTTAATATGAAGAATTCATATGTTTCAGGCGGGGGAAAGCCGCCAATGGACCAATTGCAGATGCAATTCCCTACTTAAACATCATGACTGTTAGGATGACTGCGATGAGCTACCTTCAACGGGAACCCTGATTTTTTTTAAAACAATACAACTATAGATATAGAAACACAGAAAAACCAGATTCTTGTCAACATGTACCTACCATTCATCAACTAATTAGTTAACATATGCTAATATAGAATAGATGAATAGATTGATACCCAGCTAATTAAAATCCCAGTTACTGGCTATTTATCATTGGGCATTATATATCTACCATTCGAGACCCGAGGTCAGGCGCCATTGCTTCGGCAAGAGAAGGACTTCTGGTTGCCGCTGACGTCCATTGTAGCCTGACCTTTTTTGGGACCATGAAGGTTTTGGACCATTTTGGACCGCCAGATCTGCCAAGGGAGAGGGAGAGATAGGACAGATAGGATTTTTGCCGGTTAGATTCTTTTTTTTTTTTGCAAGGATTTTCAGTCAAAGGGATACGCGGTTTTCTCAGAAACTCTGTGGCACAATCCACAGCACAAAATGGTGACCTGGGTCGATCCCAAAGCTGACACCTGAAAGCTGCGGTTTGGGATGATAGACGATTGTTATAGCGAAGCGTGAGGTGGGGTTCCTGCATTCCATCGGCTTGGTGCCTGAGGCTGGGCTTGCGCCTCAAACATTTTCGGGGATACCGTGGGAATCTTCGGGAAGATGTTTGCAGTTCTTCTCCAATTTGTGTTGGTCACTTTTAAGGACACCAATGGTGAAGAGATTACCCTCTGGTTATTTAACATTGCCATGGAAAATCCCTTATAAATGGAGGTTTATAGCTGGGAAAATCATCTATAAATGGGCCATCTATACCATGGCTATGTCAAATAACAAGAGGGTAATTGTAATTTTCAAGCAGAAAACCAGTGATGAAATGGTGATACCAAAACCGCTTTTCTTTTCACAGAAAGGATTGGGGCATGGCTCCAGTGCAGCAAAACCCATCTTGATGCAAACAAGTTGAAGCCATGGCCATGGATGTTTTTTTTCCCCAAACTAACATGGCAATATTGCCCCGCCCATATGTTTTTTGTTTTTCCCCAAAGCTAACATTTTCAAGATGATCAACGTTGATTCTTTTTTGAGATGGGCGGCTCAACTGCTAAGCAGATGTATGTTTTTGTGCGTTTTCTTCAGCATCAGGATCTTAAACAGTCGTTCAGTTGATGCAATAGAGGCTCCGACGAAAAACAAGAAGATGATGACTACAGTCTAAACATTTTCAATAATTACATTTGCCAAATATACCCTCTGGTAATTTAACATAACTATGGAAAATCACAATTTTCAATGGGAAAATCCACTATAAATGGTGATTTTCAATAGCTATGTTAAATTACCAGAGGGTAGTTCCCATATAATTTCACATATTGTCTACGTCAGCTTCCAGCGGTCCATTCGGACTGCAACACAATCCACATTTGATATCCAAGTGTGGTGCCAATGGTTAAGGGACATTGTCATTGCAGCTCTTTTCATGGCAAATTATCAGAGCCCTAAGTGAAACAACTTAAACACGTCATGTGTATGATTTACCCTCTGGTAAATAAACATAGACCCTGAAAATAGCCAATTCTTAATGGAAACTAGTCTTCCAACCCCTATCTGCCAGGGTCTATGTTAACTTACCAGAGGGTACTGATGAAAAACAGACAAAAAAACAGATCTCAGATCTAGCCAGCTATAGCCAGCTTAAGCCTTCCTCAAGTTCTGTCATCAGAGTTTCATCGCCAGATCTACTTCAAAGTGATGCAGCGGATGACCGCTGGCACCGATGCCCTGATCGAGTCCGATGAACTGGGGATCGTGTCGTGTGGTGCCTGGGAGAAACAGCTTGATCCAACAGCCAGGATCCCGCGTCGTCACCATCACCATGGGCCAAGTTCATCAACCTCGTCATTAAAGTCATGGTCCACGACTGGATGATAACTCTGGTTTCCTATAGAATAATATAGAATAATATAGAATAATATAGAATAATATAGAATAATATAGAATAATATAGAATAATATAGAATAATATAGAATAATATAGAATATGAATATCCAGTGGAGCGGTGAATTTGGGGATGTCCGTGGTATTCATGGTCCCAACACAAGCCATCGGTAGCTGGGACTAGATATGAATGATGTGATACGATCCATTGGTGATATGATAGGATATCATGGGATGTACGAGAATGTAACGGGATTAAACAAACATTTTTTTGGGATATCATGTTATACAAATGGAATGGGATATTAATGGGATATACTGCAGCAAACATCAGCAAAGATATGAGAAAACGCTTGGAAAACCCAAGGAACATGATCTAATCATGGTGGGCGTTCGATTTTTTTTGGGGGGATCACCAACTTCTAGGACCAAAGGTTCTGGCAATTTGTGGACCAAGTAGCCCATTACCTGGTTGAATTATTGTTTATTTATATAGAAGTCCAAATGAGACTGGATCCAGTCCGACACTTCACCTCGATGTTTCTTTTTGGTTTGAGATTTCCTGGTTCATGCTGGAATGGATGTTTCCTTCTGGTTTCGTTTAACGGTGGCATAATTTGTTTATTTGAGAAATGCACAGGAAATTCATGCAAAGGAATGGAAGTACCATGAGTTGAGACACTGGACTTGCAGCAACTTACTTTCAAAACCATCAACAAGGACGTAGGGTTTTCATCGTGTGCTTCGATATACCCTCCGATAGTCAAACGCGGCAATTGGAAACGCCCTATAAATGGAGACTTTCCATTGCCATGCTTGTTTACTAGAGATTTCCTTTTTATGTCCCGTTACAAGTCATTGTGTGGGAATATCAGACATGTGGAGGTTTCCATAAATGGGGATACCCCAATAGCTGGATGGTTTATTTCATGGAAAATCCCAAGAAAAAATGGATGATAACTGGGGGTACCCCCATGACTTAGGAAACCTCCATGCAACCAGTGGTGCACACGAGTTTTTCTACCGGGTGAGACTTTTTGGAAGCTCAGGCTATGTCACCTTTGCCGTGAAGCCCAAAAGAAATCGAGTGGCTGGACTTCTGCAGAGTTGGGACCGTGATAATCAATGGATTGGTTTACAGTAAGGTAAACTTGTAAAATCTTAACCGGAAACCAGGGATTTTCCCATGAAGATCATGGGATTTTCCTGTAAAATGTCCCTTAAAGCAATCCATTGACATTTGGGATGTGCTGAGTTGCACAAAGGGTTTGACCCCTAAACATATACAACACAATGGGTTTCGCAGAGACTTGACCATGGAAAGGCTCCTCCCAAATTTTGTGGAGAGTCTTTGCAAGACCCCCAACATTCTGCAAAGCTAAATTTTGCTTTGCCAGAGTTTCCGGACATACTGCAGATGAGGAAGGTGTATCTCTGAGTCTCAAATAATGTGGTAAACCGGTAAACCCAACAATAAACCATCCCCAACCCCTTGCCATTTTATGGCTTGTCTTTAGCCATCCTCTTAAATGGATTTAAATGGTAGGTTTCTGGCAGGTTTCCCACAATCCGAAATCTTCCTGCCTGGGACCCCTGGACCCCTGGACCGGGACTGAGGATGAACTCAGCCATGTACAGAGCTGACTGACAGCTGTTTGTTGTTTTTGATCTTTTACAGTCACCCTGAAAGTGTACATCCCAGAACATCGGTGCTTGGCGTTGGAATGCGTTGGAATCGTTAGGCCGATTTATCATCCATCATCATCAATACCCTCTGGTAAATTAACAGTTTGCTATTGAAAATGACCATTTATAGTGGAGTTTCCCATTGAAAATGGTGATTTTCCATAGTTATGTTAGTTTACCAGAGGGTATATCATTTTTATCCAACACGAGTTCCTTTTGGTGCACAGAAAAATTCGTTGAAACGGCCTGATGCTGCAGTGGCGCTGGAGAAAAGAAGCGATCTGGTGCCCTAGCGGCTGCTTCTTTTGCAGAGCACCAATTTTGAATCGTCTGGGAGCATATATATGGCTTTTGATTTTGCTTGCCTGATTTGGCGACATTTATTATGTTCGCTGCAAGACAAATTCGATCTGTTTCGATCTGGGAAAACCCAGTGGGGGCAGGTCCCACATGTTGAACGACTTGTGAGTTATCGTCGATACGTACATCCAAGGTAATTGGGAGCAGTCTCCAGGATGCAACCCCTGAAATTGAACCAATGTGGCCCGGGATACTGTAGTTTGTATCGTGGCAGTATCATATTGTATTGCAAGATATGGCAGACAATTACGATTCTTGGTTTGGTTTGATTTCGGTACGTTCAGTTCTGGCGGGTATCTTTGGATTTGCTACCACCAGTGAATGAAATTCTTTGTGGTTCCAGTAGTGATGGGAAGCCATGTAGGCAAAGTGCTGCTGCAGCACTGTTTACAACATGTTCACCCAATATGTTCAGCACTGTTTTCCCATATTTCTGGTGACTCACAAGTTGCACGGCTCACATCGGCTCACATCGCTGAGCCACGGTGGGAGAAATGTCCCATTCTGCTCCCAAGGGGCCTGGTGTAAAACACACCTTCGGGGGGAAGCGAAGCGCAGCCCAGGTGGTGAGGAAAATGGGATCTGGTTCATGTTTCTCACCTTTGGCAGTTGACGCCAGTTTACCACAGTGTGTACTAGTTATATATGGTTGTATTATGTATACAATACGTATACATGTTGCATACGTATATACATATATTATACAGTATATTACATGATATATATATAATTATACATATGACATATTGTATAATATAATAATATAATACATATAAATCTATAAATTATGTATACATATATACATGTATGTATCACATTGATACAACAAATAACACATAGAACATATACACACGTTTATTGCAGGTGTCCCTGTGGCCCCTGTCATCAGTGTGGAATTCGCGATGCTTCGCAGGTTGGCTTGCGCGACCTCCACCAATCGGGCTGCAGCGCTGAATGTTGGGACTACAGCCTGGGACAACCAACAAAGATGGGCGTTGAACTGGTTGAAGCACAACCTGGGGAGATATGGGGGTTTCCTAACATGGGGCTACCCCAATAGCTGGCTGCTTTATTTCATGGAAATCCCAACAATGGATGAGAACTGGGGGTACCCATGGCTACCCCTATGTTAGGAACGACCATATGGGGATGGAAGAAACCTTGGATGGTTGAAACCATAATGGGATGTTGCTTGCACCGCAATAATCGGTGCAACATTTCGCAACCACCCGAAACGGGGAGAACGGACCAATTTTCCGGATCCGGTGGCTTCAAGGCATAACCGTTGTTGGATATTGGGGGATGAAGATCCACAAATGACAGCTATACTGCTTGGTGCTTTGGAAGATGTTTTATGTTTTCCATAATATGTAGGTTTTTTTCCTTCCCATTGACGAACTCATATTTTTTAGAGGGGTAGGTATATCACCAACCAGTATACTTATTCTTCATTTGATCTACCCTCTTGTTATTTAACATAGCCATGCTATAGATGGCCCTAATCGAAATAGATGATTTTTTCCCAGCGACAGAAACCTCCATTTATGGGATTTTCCATGGCGAACTGTTAGTCATAACCAGCTCATCAGCTTCAGGTCATGGCCGATGAACACATCGCGGCCTCCAGTGCGGCAGTCGGGAGACTTGCTATCCGTCAACGTCGGGCGAGAGCTCCCAAGGGCTTCAGTTCTTTCAAGGGTCCCAAGGGCTACCCTCTGGTTATGTCAAAATAGCTATTGAAAATTGCCATTTATAGTGGATTTTCCCATTGAACATGGTGATTTTCCATAGTTATGTTAGTTTACCAGAGGGTATCTTTTGACCCCAAGAACCTGAAACTATCTTTAGTTACTATAGAACTGAACCCCCAGGTTTGGCTTGAATCCAACAGGTGATAAGAATGGTTAAAACAAACACCGGAGCACCAGAAATCCGATGAAACCTCATACAACATGGCCCACCTTTTTTTTTTTTAAATGTCTGCCATGGATTCTCATAAACATGATCAAATACCTATGGATCAACATGTCGAGGGGTCTCCCCGGCTATGGGCGCCTGAAAAAAGGCCTTAGTTCTGGCCTTCGCAGCTGCTGGGGAGAGGAACAACTGTTGGGAAGGTGCATGTCCACAGATGGGGAGGCAGTCTCTCTACCGCTTTGGTCGTGGGTCAAAGAGGAATTTCATCGCCATGGGATCGCCACCATATCAGCCGGAAGCGATGGTTGCTTGTAGATTCCCATAGTTGGATTTGGTCAAACCATGGAAAACATATGAAACATATGAAAACATCATTGAACTCCTCCAATGTAAATAACCATAGTACTTGTATGTACTTGTATAATTTGTATAGTCATAAACGCATTGTTGTTGGTTAATCATGGTTAATCAATAAATCACCCTGTTTGTTGATTTCGCCTCAGAGCTATTTGTCAGTGAAACCTCCATGGATTGTTAAAGCTCCAAAACATGTGCTTTCCCCCCAAAATCACCATAGTTTTCTAGATGTTTAGGTTGAATCCCTTGTAAATCCCTATAGAAATGCACATCGATTTCCTACCCAACAAAAACCTCGGTGCTCCTGGCAGGCCTGGACGCGGGAAAGGCCTTGTGGCCGCAGCTCTCACCGCTGCTGCGGCGCGCCAAGAGCGCGCCTGGAGACGCAGCCTGGGAGCCGAGGAAGCGGCTGGGACCTGTTTTGGAAGGTCGACTTTGGGGAAACAATCCTCAATTTTGATGAATTTTGATGATCCAGGATTTTTGGCCCCGAAGATACTGTTCAGTTGCCTTACAAGTGGCTGAATTCTATGGTTTATGGTGCAATATCTTCAACTAGAGTTAATGGGGGTTATAAATCAACTTATCACTGGAGGGCACCATCCTGTATGAATTTAGTATAAGTGCTTGTGAAAATGATCGGATTGTTGGCGAAACTTATTGAAGATTTTAGATACTGGTAGCCATGTATAATCTTGTATAGTATGTATAGCTGGGAAAATCATCTAGAAAACTATGGATATATCCTGGACTACACATATAAAACAATGTGGAAAACCCATGGTTTTCAGAAAATGACCTACAAATGGTGGGTTTTCCCCCAAAGAGATAGAAAAGGTTAGGGTTAGCACTATTGAAGGATTGGATTCATTGGGTTTTACCAACTTCTATCTCTTTTGGGAGGTACTTCATTGCTTTAGCAATAAATGTTGGGAACGAGACCAGTCTAAATCAGTTTCGAACGGCGGGGGGTGGTCACCCCATGGATTGGTGATTGGTAAGGATCATTGATGGCAATGTAATGTGGTAAAACCCAAACTTTAACCCATCCCTATTATGATTTGTAAAGGATATCCCGAAATGGAAGGTTCATGTTTTTATAGGTTTACCACATTTTACCACATGACATTTGCTGTTGGCAACATCACCCCTTGGTTAGAAAGTTGTACCCCGGCGACGACTTTCTGCCGAGCCTTCGAGCCAAAGCTGAGGACGAATTCCTCACGCAATTTCAAGAGCTGGTTCAGGCAGATCCCAGAGGATTCATGACAAAGTTCGGGGAGTCTGGATGTTCAGTGGCATGAAAGGGTCCCAACTGCAATGATTCACCAATGTGCCAGATTCAAATTGGAGGCATGTATCAATTTGAGGCAAGTTACTGGATGGTTTTTAATCGTCATCCTTTTCTTCATCCAAGCGTCCTTTGATGCTCCCACCCAATTGCAGGCCCGGCCATACCTATCGCCACCACGATGCGACAAAGTTCTCAAAAACATATTGATTCCTCAATACTGATCCGCAACTATAGGAAGCGCAGGCAGGCTGGATGTGTGGTTCACAATCAGTACAAAATTTACATCCCAAAAAAAAACATATAATTAGTTTAGTTCATTGTATAGATTTTGATGGTTGAATGTGATTTGATAATGAATCCCAGTTTGGTTGGGCTTCATACCCCAGTGCTGCCAGCTTCAGCTGCGCCGCCAGGTTTTTCCCAAAAGCGCCTGGATGTCGGGCAAGGCCGAGAGCTTGCTGCGGGAGATCTTGGAGGCCCTGGTGGAGACTCCATGGGGCAAAGTGACCATCTCCATCCAAGTCACGATCATCACAGTTTTTATGGCCTGGATTCCAACCATCCCCAAATTCTAGGTTTATGGCATTGGGTTTCCCAAGTATCGTTGTTTTCTGATGTTGTTTTAATCAGGAACATGATGATAAATCAGTGGATTTTGGCATATTTTGGGCAATTTTCAAGGGAAACCATGTGGCTGAAACATCTAGTGTCAGTATTATTGGGTTTGTCATTGGGTTGTGACGGTTTATGGTGAGTTGTCAATGGTTGCGATGGGTTATTCCTGGGTTCTTAACTATCCAAGACCCACGATTGAACCGTGCAAGAATGGCTATGGGATGGGGTCATGTTTAACATCATCTTGGGGTTGAAGGTGCAACCACAAAGCTTTGGGCCATTCTTAGTATTGATTATTCACCCATACTTGTACCATAGTAAAACATATTCTTTGGGGGTTGAATGATCTGAAATAGGCACGGGCCAAACTTGAAGCCACCGATCACAGCTGACGAAAGCCTCAGCTACCAGGCTCTGGCCACCCCACGGGCTGCTTTTGCAGGACATGCCCTAAAATCTTGGAAGGCACCGTGGAACTGTGAGGTTGCTGTCGAATGTGGGCGGATTCCTTGCCATCTCAGGTATGAAAATAGAGGTCAACGGACCACATGTTTGGATCGAATGGGCTATGATCCGGATAGCATAGCTACTAATTAACCTGACTACTGCAACTATGTACAACATTGTACAACCCCACTTCACGGTGTCAGATGCTTCCAATTCCTATGGAATTGTTGCGCCCAAAAAAGATCCCAAATGGCTTTCCTAGGAAGTGGGGAAGCCTTTTGAGTTCTGCCAGATGGAGACGCCTGCCTTGCTGCGAGGCCTACTTTGCTGTTTGTCGGGCCTCTGGCATTCCCGTTGGAAGCTCCCAGGACAGAGTCAAGCCAGCACCGAGCATGCGACCCCATGGGGGCAGCAACCAGTTGTGTCCAAGTCCCTCTCAATCGGTGTAGCTTCGGAGCAATCAAAACAGATGCTAATGGCTAAAAAAGATCGAAGCATCATTTCTGAAGAGGGCTTGGGACAACCTCGGCAAACGCCCAGTGACCACAGCGCCAACGAGGGTACAAGGTGAATCATCAATATTGTGGGCTCCCAAAATGTCAAACCATGTCAAACCAAAATGGGGAAGGTTGACATATGTTGAAACATGTTGAAACTATATGACATTCTAGGGGAAGCCCCCCCAAACTTGATCGTTCATAAATTCATAGTGTTAGCTGATCATTTTCCATACCGGCCGGATCTGCCTGAGGTTGAGAGTTGTTGTAGGTGGCATCCCCTGCTGCTGTACTTGGGGCAGCCCATTGGGACGGACTCCGTTTTGCCGGAGGCGCGTGGGGGAACGGAGGTTCGGATTCTGTGTGTGGTGAAGGCAATCTGTGGCATGAAGCCCATTGGCTTGGGGATTTAGCCGCTGAAAGCAGTGCAATGATATGCAATGATACACCGAATCACTGAATCTGTGATAAATTAAGCACGGTGCTTCTCATTTTTCAGCAACACAAAGTTGGTTGGGAAGATACCGAAGCCGAAAAATTCCACACCGACTGTGGATTCCACCACCTTCCGGGCAGGTCTTTGTGCCCCGGCCGGTGCTGGCCGCCCTGTGTGGTGCCGTGGGGCAAGAGTTGCCCTTGATGTCTTTGGAGGTCAGGGATCGGGGATAGCGAGACTCGTTGACTCAGTGGTTTATAGATCTTTATGGGAAATATAACATGTAACATAATATAACGAACTAATCTGGTTGGTGGTTTGGAACATGGCTTTTATGACTTTCCATATATTGGGAATTTCATCATCCCAACTGACGCACTCATATTTTTCAGAGGGGTAGGTATACCACCAAGCAGTAAGTAATGAGGTTACATCAAACATTCGCGGGATACCCGCATTAAATGTTGAGACTTCAGGCTGACACAGTAATAGACGCAACGCCCACCATTTGTCCCACAACTTACATGGGGTGGGGTGGGGTGGGGTGGGGATGTTAAGGTTCCTTCAACCGCGTTCCTTCGACCTTGCGCACGATGTTAATGCTACAGATGTTGATGCTACGCTCACATAGTGTGGGGTGGGGTGACCTGGGAGTGCGTGTAAGTCACCACGTCCCACATTGTATGTTGTTGCTGCTGCTGCTGATGATGATGGTGATGGTTATGGTTATGATGATGATGATGATGATGATCCCATCGAACTCTTCCAGACGCGGGGCAAATGGTGGGAGTTGATCGTAATTATACTAATAAAATCTATAACAATTTTCCCAACATGGGAATGCAGAGATTCGTTTTATAACAACATATCGGGTCCCAACTTTGGGACAGTCGAATTATGATATCATATGTTGTATATGTTATCAATGGGTGCAATTCCCAACCAATGATCCAGACATGTTGGGAGTTGCGTCTTCAACACCACCTGACCAGTAGGATCTCCCTAACTTCAGGTAGATAGTTCAGGTAGATAGGATCACGCCTGAACAAAGACCCTTAAAGTTGATTTACAAAATTCATGCTAGGTTCATCCAACCATAAAATTCAGAGGCGCCCCGTACACCGGGGGCAGGTGCAGATGGAACTGGTGCAACTTCTGTCAGATGGCGTGCCGCCAATTGAGGCCTGTTCTCCAACCTGGGATGATGATCGCGTTTCTGGATGTTTCATGTTTGGGTGAGAAATGATGACTCACTGAAATGCAGCAGAAGAATCCAAACTCATCAATCTGTCTACCACATGCTACCACTGAGTAAAAACATGTAAAAACCGCCTTCCGAGTGCTGAAGATCCTCTTTCAGTTGCCTCCGGTTTTGGTCCCTGAACAGTTATGAGCTTCTTGGGCGATGTGGACTGGCATGACAGTAACGTTGAAAACAGGTTCGTTTGATTTCGTTTGTTGAAACTGAAGAACAACCTGTTTGATTTCGCTGAAAGTTGACTGTCAGTCTGAACCCATGGGATCAACCCAATGGAGGTTTCCTAAAGGTCCTAAAATATGGGTACCCCAATTCATCCATTTGAACCCAATTTTCCATTATAAACAATCCATAAACCATCCACTTTTAAAATTTAGGATATATTTTGGGGGTAACCCCATTTACTATCTGGTTATTTAACATAGCCATGGAAAATCACTATTTTTAGTAGGTAAACCATCTATTTCTATGGGCCATCTATACCATGGCTATGTTAAATAACCAGAGGGTAAGAACCCCCCCAGCTTATCACAGAAAGCACCCAGCACTTCTCATCACTTCTCGAGGCCTTGGATGTGCCATCCGCCGTGTCCAGCAGCAGTGGGGGCACCGAATGAGTCGATGAAACAAATCCGGTGGATCGAATGGGGTATCCATGTTGAGTATCCATTTTCAGGGGAACAATATGGACAAATATGGGGAAAACACCATCCATATTTTGCGCCCATTTATTTGGAATGATCTTATAATCTGATATTTTTCCCATAATAAATGATATAAATGGGCTTATGATCAGTGCCCATTGTTGGGAACTGTTGAACCATATGGCTGCCGGCTGCCATCGGATTTCTCAGGTTGCAAGTCCTCCTGGAGGTGAGACGCAGGGCCGGATGGGCGGCCGGATGGGATCACCACATGGAGCATGAGTTTCTAATGGTTTAACCATAATTTTCTAAATGTGTCCCATGATTTTATAGAAACATATTCTATCATATAGAAACCATGGTTTTTACATGTTTCATATGTTTCTAGAAATATGATTATATGAATTTATATTCCTATGATTTCCCATGAAAATATGAAAGGATATGGTCATGAATCCATTTCATAGGGATTGACATACCGACCCACAAAAAGTGGTCTACCGCTCGAAATTTATATGTCATAATATATCACATATGTTCAACCAAAATTTTGTGTGCTTTCGCTGACATGGCAACGAGACATGGTCCTTGTTGTATGGCTTCTGATTCTAGAAAATTAGAGTTGAACGCTGCACATTTGAAACGAAACACGACATACCCTCCATATCCAGTCGAACTTCCAACACGTTGTCGATGTTGTCCTTCGCTTGAATCTTTGCCATGTATACTTTAACATCCCTTGATGCCAACAGATCCGTCAGATGGGGTTGAAAACACGACGCCTAGGTCCTGGCTGCAGATGTTGCAGCCACTGCTGAAATCACAGGAGCACCTGGGGGGAAGATTCGAAAATGGGAGCTCGAGCTCCAAATTACCAATTAAATAGGGAACATATCTGAACATATGCGGAAATGATGATTACTGTAACCATCAAAAATTGGGGTAATTACTGGAAGTACTCTTTTTTAGACAAAGCCAATGTAGGTAATTAATTGTATGTCAACATCTGACCCCAAATCCCATGGATGACTAAAACATCATTATTTTCTTCACCATGTTTTGATTTGATGGCGATATATAGCCGTCACACCTATTTTGAGGCAGGGAACCCATATCGATCCATATTCGGGATGCCTGAGGCACAGGCACTATCACGGCAGTCTGCCTGGCTAGAACACCTAACAAACTACCGTATCTCATGGTGGGGACATGACAAGTCTTGTACGAAGAACTTGGGGATAAGACCGACATTGCCTATGCCGCCTATGCCTATGTAGCACCTAGATGGAAAATGCGCCATCCCTTTGGTTGCAAAGATGCTTTGCTCCACCATAATCTTTTGTGGTTCCCAATTCCACCACCACTTTCGGAGATGAACTTTTGGTAACTAGCAAGACTTGGTGAAACTTGATTATATGTATAGAGGCCTGAACGGCGTATATTGCTAGACTCGGTTTTCTCAAGGACCTTGCCAAGAAGGCTCTGGACCTGTTGACAACACAGATTCGCCTGGAGACCAAATGGAAAGGAACGGATGGGTAATGGGAACCCGCGCCATGTAGACATCGCAAACGCCCAGTGTTAAGAATCGAGCGATATCAAGCGAGCATTTGTTTGATTGTTAAAAGGGTACATACCCGACATGTGCTTGGTGTATAAAAACAAATATAAAAACCACTCAACCCAATCTGCAGCCTAATGTTTTTTTTTGTTCAGGAAACTCAATACAGTATGGATATCATTGATGATAAAAATACATAAAGTCACAAGGACGTTCATGAGAACTCCAATCATAATACTACTTGAAATTTGGGAGCTACTGTGCAAACTTCCACCTGTGGCTAAAGTAAGGGATTCAGGTTCCTTCAACTCAATGACCTAGGTAAATTCTGCCTATAGCTCCAGTCTCATTGCTAAAGGACCGTGAGGAAGTTCCGATGAAGTGTGTTCTTCTATAGACGGTTGGCTCACCAACAAGATAGGTTTGTCCAAAACTGCAGTGTAATGGTATAACCAGACCATGATGACCATGGCAATTCTAATGCATAAAATATATGAAAATATGGGAACATGATCATGAAATATCATGAAGTGTCATGAAACAGTAGATTTAGGGGTGACCTATTTTCAATCTGCACATCGAGGCCGGCTCTTCTTGGTGTTGCTGCGATCTGCGGGTGCTTCACATCACTTTTCCGAGGAGGGGATTCACTGGTGGACTCCAACTAGAGGTTTCCTGAGTCATGGGGGGTACCACCAAATCATCCAAAATTTGACGATTTTAATATTGAAACCATTTGAAACCATTTGAAACCTATGGTTTTGGGGAGCCCCCCATTTTAAGAAACCTCCAACTCATCAAAGATTTGGTCATTGTGCGCGGAAATATCCACTGATTGTATGCAGAATCCACAGACAATCCGTCAGATCAATCGACAACCCAGTGATTGATCCATGGATTGACCCATAGTGTAATGGATCAGCTACCTTATGGGTATCAAAATGGATTGCCTACTAGGTATCTCAGACATATATAATATTATATAATCATATATATATATATAGTAAATATATATATATATTATATGGGTAAATTATAACGACCTCATTGCGACCTCACTGGAATCATGGTTAATAAGGGAAATGATCAACACATGGTCTGAATTCAGGTTAGTTAAATATTATAAGTTACCCATATATAATATATAGCTACCCTCAAGACATGTTGCGGCAAGCGTCAAGACGTGGTAGCTGTGTTGTGTCAGGCGCTCGAAGCTCTGAGCGTGCTGCTGATGTGTGAAGATGGGCCATGGTCCTTGGAGGCCTCTGTGCTCGTGGTCATGATATGATATGATCAACAGGGATTTTCCCATGTGATGAGAGTGGTTGTGGTTAAATTGATGATGGTGATGATGATGCGGACGACGACGACGATGATGTTGATGATATTGTTGATGGTCATGACGACGGAGAATTTGCAAGCCCTAGTGATTCTGTTCATAGTCCTGCCTTCAGGACAAAGAACTGCAAGATTGCGTGGCCAGTTTGACTGGCGGCGCAGGACAGGTGCCATATTGAGCATGGGATCTTGAAGGTTTTGTCTTGTATGTTATTCTCTAGATGCTTCATATTTTACTTGGACATGATTTAGTGGAATATCCTTGTCCAGATGCACTCGAAGACCCTGTACACCTGCCAGTGCTGCACTATGCCAAGAGTAGTTTCAAACATGATTTCACTTGCAACGTGTTTAAACCTTAAATGTAGGGGGAACATCGATGGATTTCTGAAAATGATTCAAGCAAAATTTCGATGTCCCAACATGTTGGGTAACCGGTAAACATGGCTGGCTTGTTCAAAGTCTGGGAAACTTCAGGACGGGTGGATTTATCCGACTGGCCAGAGGAGGCAGCACCGCACTACCGCCCACAAATAGCAATGTTATAGGAAGATTATCATAATCCATTCGAATTGGGGGTAGCCTATTTAAAGACAAAGCCATTGATTGCACATATGACTGTTTGGTGGTGACTGGAACATGGCTTTTATATGACTTTCTATATATTGGGAATTTCATGGAATTTCATCATCCCAACTGACTTTCACTCCATCATTTTTCAGAGGGGTAGGTATACCACCAACCAGATTAGCTTGCTGGTAATTCTGATGGGAGGCGATACTGGGACCGCAGACCATCAGCGATCCTTCGAAATGTTATTTTTTTCGGTTAGATAAGTTAGATATAACATGATATAACGAAGGTGTATGATATTGCAAACCACCTGGCAATAGTCTTTGTTGAGCAGTGTTGATTGATGATTTGAAGTGATCAATCATTTTACACGATACGTTGCACACTTTGCAGGATTTAAACAGAAAGGAAGCGGACAGACTCTAAATTTTAAGTAAATTTAATGGAAGTTGTCACCAGAGTCGCCGACATTCAGAAACTATCATCGCCACTTAGTTGGGTAAATGTTGGGTTGATATTAGGGAATGGCTTGGCATGACCGGGTCGGCTGAAGATGACTAGGACTGGCTGTGACGTTGGTATCACTCTGCAAACGCGGGATCCGCCTGCAGCCGCGGAGCGTCATGAGAACCGGGCGCTGGTTGCTTCATGTATTTTCCGGACCTTTCCATGACTGGGACACCTGACAAGTATATACAAGTATGATATTTCCGGACACCTGACGAGTATTATGGATATTTCGGATTTTTCACCAGTGTCACAGATTCTCAATTTCCGGTCACTGATATTTCGGATGAAATTACCCTCTGGTTACTTAACATAGCTATGGAAAATGGTTCATTTACAAATGATTTTGATGATTCACCTATTAAAAATGGTGATTCTCCATCTTACCCTCTGGTAAACTAACATAGCTGTTGAAAATCACCATTTTTATCGATTTTTAGTGGGTAAATCAACTACTAAATGGCCATTTTCAATAGCTATGTTAAATTACCAGAGGGTAATTTCCGAGTTCTCAATGTGGATGTTCACCACATTTTGAGCACCGCCATGGATTCATCGCGATGCTGCACAGGTGAGGGTAGACAGATATGTTCACCGTGAAAGTCTGGTTCTACTTTAAGCAGATATGGAATCACCCTGACAAAGCCCAACTATTTTATTGAAAGATACTGTAAGTATTATTATTATTTATTATTGTATTATTATTATTATTTATTATTACACTATCTCATATAATTATATATATAATTCCCATATAATCCCGATATAATTACCATATGACCACCATATAACCACCATATAATCACCATATAATCACCATATAATCACCATACAATCACCATATATATATAATCGCCAAATAATTACCATATAATCACCAGATAATCGCCATAATGTTATACATTACTCATTCCAAAGCACTTGACTGGAACATCCAAGTGCTACATCCAGGCTTTTCCAGCTGCCTGCCCTGCTGCCAGGCAGTGGGCGAGTGGGCGAAAGATGTGGTGGATGTAAAGTATAAAAGTGGTATAACCCGATATGATCCTTTGATATATATATATAAAGGAGAGTTTGTTTTTTGTTCACCATTGAAGTGGGTTGAAATTAGAGGTCTAGACTGAACCCAAGAGGCATCTGCGGACAGGGAGAGAAGAGATAGAAGAGCTGGTTCAGAGAATAAGTTGCTCAGAAAAGAAGAAGCAGAAGAAGAAGAAGAAGAGGAAGAAGAAGAAGAAACACAAGAAGACAAAAAAAAGAAGAAAAACAAGAAACAATAAGAATAACTAAGAAGAAGAAGAAGAGGAAACAGGAGAAGAAAGAACGAAGAAGAAAAAGAAGACGAAGAAGAAGAATAAGAAGACAAAGAAGAAGAAACATGAGAATAAGAAACATAAGAAGAAGAGGAAACAGAAGAACAAGCAACAAAGGAAGGAAAAGAAGACGAAGAAACATAAACAGAAGAAGAAGAAGTGGCACCGGAAGCAGTTGAAAGAAGACTTGGCTCAGAGAAGCATAACTCAGAGAAGAAATATACCAGAGTAGCTGAGAGACAACGCAGAGCTCAGTAGCTCTCTGACTTGAGAAAAGAGTTGGATAGAATTGGCTCAATTAAGTTCAATTAAGAAGTAGCATAGATAAGACTTGGCTTAGAGAAGTAGCCAAGAGAAGAGCTCACTCAGCCGGTCCTGCCTCATGAGTCACAAACACTTTCAGTGGCCACCAATGATTTGGCGGGGTACCATCTGTGATGAAGTGGGGATTCTTGTGTTCCATGTTTGACTGTTTCTATCTGTTTCTCTTGTCAGATCCTGTGACCCACTTCTCTCCTCCCCCTCCCTCTTTCTACATCTCTCCCAGCAGAAACATGAGTCTCCTGCAGTGGCAGGACTCTGCAAGATACAATCAAGACGTGTATCTTACCTCCTCAGGGGGAACAATCCCACCATCCTCAATATTGGTCATGGTAAATGTGCTTGCACAAGTCTATGCACACCCACACATGTAATGTCTTCCTGTGAATTGTTGAATTTGCAAAGGACATGAACCAAATCGCCTATATCATAGCAATTGCTTCTAGCAGTAGAATTGCCCAAACACTGTGTCGGTTTGCGAGCTTTCATCACGGCATTTCTGATATGGTACATTAGAGTCTAGAAAATCCGACCCTGCCGGTGCTTCAGTAGGCTATTGGCCATGCATTTTGTGACTATTGGTTGCCACTGTTGCGCACGTTTCATACATGTGTGTGGTGGGTGGGTTGGTGCAGCTGGGGGGAAGAATCATGTTGACTCATGCTTGCAAGCGCGTTTGATCCTAAAGTACGGGTGTGGTGGGGTGGTTGGGGTGGCTGGGGTGGGTGCAGGGGATAGTAAAGTAACCCTCACTTGCACTTTCACACATCATTGACGCTGCGCTTTTGCACATCCTTGGATATGATGTGAGGATGGGGCGGGGTGTGGCGTAAACATGCTCACTCACGCTTGCACACTGACTGGTGCTACGCCAAGCAATGTTCTTCTAGATTCTACATGCATCATTGATGCTAGGCTGGATAAAGCACCGACACATCAATTATATCAGTATGAACTGGTGATACTTCAGGAAAAAAAACATCTGAAAAACCATCCGCAATGTAACTGATTTTCTTGGGAAACAGCAAGTGAGTTGAAGGCGGCTGAAACCAAAAAACAGACAACTGTGCCGAGCAGGTGTTGCTGGGTCACAACTGAATCTGTATCCGACGATGCTTGGCAAAGGGGTGAACTCAACTTTTCCCCCAAAAATGGAAGCGTGGCACCTAGAGCAGTGCCCATGCGCAGACCATGAAATCAAAAGTATAACTGTGTGTACTATGCATTTGGAATTAGCGTAGTAGGGCGAATGAAGCACCTATAGTTCAGCAGAAAGCACACACACACACACCAACAAATCCATCATTGCGAGGCAAAGTTGGAACCAGTAACACCTTTTCAGTGTTTTCACATACTGATGTTCACTATGTTTTTTTTTTTTCGAATCTGAATCTTACATGTCTATACATGTCTTATATTCTCTTATTCTGAACCCGAAATTGACAGAACTTTTTTAGGGTCCTAAATTTCACCTGGCGCCCAGGGCAGCCTTCGTCCATTCTGCTGCGACGTTGTGTACTGCCACCTGGCATGAAAAAAGCGGTGACTTTGTTGACTTTGGGCTGATGAATTCTAGTGGCAGATATCTGAGTGATCCAAATATATCCACATATTATATATATAATATAAATATATATATATAATATAAATATATATATATATGTCGAAGCATGCCACTTATCCAGCTTGGGGTTGACATGACATTTGTCTGTTCGCAGGGACCTTTGTGCCATTCGAGCTAGAAAAGAGCCCATTTGCACCTTCAGGTGAAGGGTCGTTCCTCCGCAATTGGTAGCAGAGCCCGGTCCGCCGGGCTCCCGCTGATGGTTTGCCTCTAGGGAGAGGCGTCTTTCGAAGCTGCCACGTGGTGGTCCAGGGACATCATAGATGGCGACATCCAGTTCCAGTTCCACGAATGAGACTGGGCCGATGCGAACGTTTTCTGGTGAGTCGGAATGCGGTAGAGAGTACCGTCACTGGAAAACATGGGTGCTGAACAAGATGGTCACCATGGACAAGCTAGCAGAATCGTCACGAGGGGCTTTCATCATGACACTTCTGACTGGGAAGGCCTATGAGGCCGTGGAGCACCTGGAGTTTGCAGAGTATCACAAGAAGGATGGTGATGATCTCATTTGGAAGCTGCTTGACGCGCGTTTTCCCAAACTGGAAGTGGTAGATGAACTGGCTGAAACTCTGAATGAGGTTTTTACCCTTCGCGCCAAGGAGGGTGAGACCATGAAACAGTGGACAGCCCGAGCCACTGAACTGTTTGACAGGTGTAGCAGAAAAACCAGTGTCTCTTTTCCAGAAGAGGCGCGTGGATGGATTCTGCTGAGCCGGTCAATGTTGACCGACGAACAGAGGGCTGTTGTGGTGTCGCGCTCACGGGGAGATTTGAAACGTGAGTCCATCGCCTCAGCCTTGAGGTCATGTTACCCAGATCTGGTTATTCGCAAACGGGGTGTCGCCTACGTTGAGGAAGCGTTAGCGGTCCAGGGCCCTCGAGAAGATGAGATTGAAGATGATGATACTGATTTTGATGATGTCTGCCAGTTTTTGGCCGACCACAACATTGAGCCAGAGATCCACGACACAGGAGAAACATTCCACGAGGACGACGTAGCGGAAGTCCTAGCCGCCAGCTGGAAAGATAGACGACAAGAGCTCAACAAGCTTCAGAAGAGTCGACAGTTTCAGAAGGCGAAAGATGTTCGCCGTTCGTTCCGAGTGGAGATCGAGGAGTTGAAGAAGCAAACTACATGCAATCGTTGCGGCCGCAAAGGCCACTGGGCCAGGGAGTGCAAAGCTCCAGCCTCCAAAGGTTCTGGCAAGTCGACAACACCATCGTCGACATCTGGAGCCGCTGTGGTGCAAGATGAGCTGGATTTTGTAGCCATGGCCGAAGTGCACTTGACCATGGTCGAGAAGCTGCGACAGAAACAAGCAAGTGTTTCCCCTTCAACTGACCCGGCAGAGGTGATGCTGATCTCCAGTCCTGAAGGACTTTTGGCTTCAAGTAGGTGTTAACTTTTTTGAGGTAGGTGTTTGTTTTGTGCAAAGCACTGGCACCTCAGATTCTTGGTTTGTAAATTTAGAGTGTTGCGATGCCAAAGGAAAAGCAAGCACCACGTCAGAATATTTCACACTGAGGAGATTGGGTTAAATGTCAGAAGGAGATGCCAAAGCCAATGTCAGATGATATGTCAGAAAATGGCTGTCAATATGAGGAGAGGGTGGGGCTCACTGGAAGTGACATTTTTTTGTGAGAACGAAAGGAATGTTGATCTTTCAGAATCTTCCGTTGAGAAATTGATCATTGTTCACAGTTATGTTGCCTCTTGTGCGTGGAAGTGTCAGCATCACTATTTGCATGATTTGCACTGGTTTGCAGCCGCCTGTTCTTCGCTATATAATAATAATAGGTAGCAGCATCTTGCGCTATATATAATTAATAGTAGCAGCTTCTTGAGCGCTATATTATAATTAATTAATAGTAGCGCTTGAAGCGCTTTTAAACATTCTGTGTTCTCGCGCAGCTAATTTTCCAGAGACCTCGAAACCGCGTTTTTCATATCATAGCGATCTTGCTGCTATCAACTCAATGGCTTACCATCAAGTGTGGCTGCATGCAGAGCAGTGGAACCTGTTGCCTCTGTTCCTCCAGACCATTTCTATGTTGTCAGAGGAGGAAAAAATTTTCATGGCAGATTTTGGCATGGCACTGTTGAAAGAATGCTGCATTGCTGCGCGCAAGTTGACTGACAACTTCCAAGAGACGCTGGACCTGATGCGTGCCGAAGTTTTTGTGGCGACATTTCGTGGCGTCATCGTCCGTGGAAGTTCGACTCACATTCCAGTGGCCGTGCTCAGGGAGACTGAAGGTGACAAGAGACGCTTCCGAGATTTGATTGCAGCTCAATCGTATACGGTGCCTCGCTTGCAGCATTTGGCCAGCGATTTGAGACTGGCGTTACACTACATTGATGAGTGGGAGACAAACTGGCGTTGTTCTGAAGCTTTGGCTTCAGTCATGGAGCACGTCGAGGCCATACTGGACAACTTGCGGCTGAAGATCTTGGGATTGCTTCATGAACCGGAAGGAGAATATAACCCTGAGTTTGACTTTGACTTCAAATGAGGATGGAAAAAAATTAGAGGCATGCCGCTTTAGTGCCAGCTGTAGTGCCACCACGTTGCATGCAGAGGTCATTTTCTGAGACGGATCATTTCATTTTGGTTTGTTTCGAGTGCAAACGTTTTTCCATTCGGTGCAATCTGCAGCCGTTTTCAAAAAATGACGTTTGACAGCTCAACACGAGTCAGCGGACAAAAAAAAGCATGACGTAACTTAACATGATGTAGCAGATAATTAAATTCATGTGTGAGTGTTTTTGCGATAGTTTTTATAGGCTGACCATGATCATGATGGTGAGAATGCCGCTACCTTAGGCACTTTCCACTGAACTCTCTGCTGCAATGTCAGATACGCTGTCTGATGCACCAAGCTTGCCTCCTGATGTTGAATCTGAAGATGATAACAAAGACGCATCTGAAGCAAGATCCGTAAGTCTTCCCTCTGACGTTCAATCTGATGCTGAGCCTGGAAATCTTCAAAAGCATTGCAGCTGCCGATTGCAATGTTACCTGAAGTTTGATGAAGCAGAAATCGAACATCGACGTGCTGAAAATTTGAAGGATCAGCAGGTTCGACTCCAGAATTTATTTGGAAAGGTGAAATCTTTTGTGGATGCTTTATCTGTAAAGACTGCTCGCATAGATTGGCAAATGGGTGGCCAAAAAGTGTGCAGGCCCTTTTGGGAGTATTGCCACTCAGTAGGCCACAAACAAGTGGACGACATGGTGAAATTGGCTAAGCTTGGACATGCTGCTCTCCCTGAAAAAGGCGCCCGGATGCCCAAGGAGAAGCCTCGCATGGATGAGGCTGATGTTTGGTTCCTCAACTTATATACAGGTCTTGCAGAGCCGACACCAGTGGAAGATGGTGGCCATCGCCATGTGGAAGAACTTCCTGATGCAGATCAAGTGCATGAAGTTGTCCACGATGTTAGCCATCCACTATATTCAATGTCTGTTGGTGTTGGCAACCAGGGGGCATTGGTCCCGAAGCGTTTCCTCAATCAGGAGAATTTGGCTTCTTTGTGGCATGTCTACGAGCTGAACAAGTCGGATGAGCCACGTGTGTCCCGGGATACCTTCACCAAAGCTTTCAATCGACACTGGAAAAGGATTTTATGCTTCAAGGGTTATGGTCAAGGAGTACGATGTCAAGTTTGTGCTGATTTTGATGAGAGGCGTTCGCAGCTGACTTCAAAGAAGGAGCGCCAGGAGATTGACGAGTTGAAGCAGCAGCACCTCAACAGATGTGACATGGACCGATCTGTCAATGTCAGGGGCAACCGATTGTCAAAGCAGGATTCAAATTTTAAGATGGAGAACTCCTCGACTAGCTTCCTCAAGGTGTTGGTGGACGGGATGGACCAGGCAAAATTTCGATGTCCCAGAAACTTGAAAGCCAATGCAGCCTTCGCCAATGTCCAAAGGCCGGCCTTGCATCTCACTGGAGCTGTGGCAATTGGCCTCTGCGAGGTTTATTATATTCTTGCGCCTGACACCAAGAAGGACAGCAACATGGTTGCAACTTGCTTGGCCCACCTTTTGGACAGATGCCAACTTGTTGTCGAAAATAGAGGACCAGATTATTGCTTGCCAAGACATCTCATCATTGGAGCGGACAATTGCACCAGGGAGACGAAGAATGCCTATTTGGCCCAATTCGGTGCCTTCCTTGTGGGAAGGGGTTTATTTGATTCAGTGGAGTTTCAGTTTATGGTCACTGGCCACACAAAGAATGAGCTGGATCAGCGCTTTTCAAGCGTTGCGACGATTTTGAACAAGGCTGGCACCCTGGAAACGCCATTGCAATTTGCCAACTACATGACGCACCATGTTAAGCCAGCAATGGCAACCGAGATGCAGGTGGAGGTCTTGGATGCTACTAGGGATTGGCAAGCTTTCTTTGAACATTTGAGCATGCACGTGCAAGGGCTCACAGCGACCCACCTTCAGCCTGATTCAAACCATGTTTGGCGCTTTGTCTTGCGACAGCAAATTGACCGTGCCCAAATGGTGGAGAACCACAACCCAAACTGGAAGGATTTTCCTGAAGACCCCAGGGATGTTGTGCTGATTCTCAAGCAGTGCCTTGGTTTTTTCCTGTTCTTCAAAGTCGTTTCAGTATGTTGTACCTTTTAGTTCTTGGACCGTCCCATGGTTGAATTACCAGGTTCTCACCGCTGCTGCAATGAAATGTATTTTTTTTCAGACTGCCAGGTTCATGTCCTCGGCCGAAGCGTCGCAACCACCTCAGCTGATGCTTCCAGCTCAGCTTCTTGGCAGTTTCAAGCGGGACCTCTTGACGATTGCCGACAGAAGGCAGTGGTCTGAAGATCAGTTGGAGCAGTACCTGAAGACTGCTCAAGCCGTGTCGTCGGATCCATGGAGACTCTTTGAGGCGCAGGCATGGCTGGAAGGCTTGTGCCATGCTAACAAGCATCGGCTGTCCAAGGAGCCTCCAGTCTTTTCTTTGGTTTTGCAGGAGCATGAAATGCCTGAGATCGTCACAGATTTGCCAGATGAAGCCCTGTTTCAGCCGGATCCGGCACCTCGTCGTGTCAGAGTGTTGCTGAAGCGACCTGCTGCTGCAGCCAAGTCATGTCGACAGCCGAAGATGAGAAGACCTGCAGCAGCTCTGCCAGGTGCTGCAGTTGCAGCACCAGCAGACGCTGCAGTAGCCGCGGCGGCCAAGCCTGCTGCAGCACCTTCTGGATCGCGACCGCCCATGCGCAGACCCGCGGCTGCAGAACCCTCAGACCGTGCCAATGCTCCTCCGGAGTCACATGTGGTTGAGGCTTCTTTAGGGAATTACACATGTCAATGTTCGGAGACTCTGATATGATGTCTATGACAATATTATTGGACTTCTGTTTCAGCTAGGGGCGAGACTTCAAACTTTTCAATGTCAAGGTATACCACTATCTTGAAGATGTAAAGGGAAAGAAACAGTCGGTGATCAGAAATTCAGACAATGTTGCTGCAGTTGCATCAGAGCTGGCGATCCATTGATATATTATAATATGTATTTTGATTTTTGGCATCGTAGGTAGCGCAGAGCGCTCTATAATGGGTCCCCTATTAAGTAGGTAGCGCAGGACGCTTTATAATTATATCATATAATAATATCCCTAACACATTTATGACCACGTAAAGTCACCAATTTGGCTTAGCCCGCTAGGCAGATTCAGAGAAGATCGAGCGCTATGGATGCTCCAGGTGCAGAAGCGCCAGGATTGGGTGCCTTCAATGTCGAGCCTGGGTGGAACAGAAGAGGCGTCGTTACGTTTTGGATTCAGCTGGCCACATTTGTCAGCTTAAAGCTGACGCTGAGGATGTTGATTGAATATCCCCAGCCAATCTTCAAGATTTTGCATTTGGATTGAAAAGAGAAAATGAGATGCCTTGCTGCAGATTGCTTTTGGCCTCTGTGCGAAGGAAATGACATTGGAGCTTAAGAACCATGATTAGACTAAAGCCAAATCATGTTTGCGATGTTGATTTGTGATTGAATCCTGAAGTGCTTTGGCAAAGAAAGTGTCTTAGACATAAAAAAAACATGTTTGAGATGTCGCTTTGTGATTGAAGCGCTACTGGCCAAGAAACAGTCCTGCCCGAGGAAAACACAATTTCCTTTGAAAGGGGTCCTCGGAGTGAAAGGGGTCCTGGGTCCGCGCGCGCGCGCGCGTCAAGGGTTCCAAATTGAAGCTAGCATGCGCGCGCGCGCGGACCCAGGACCCCATTCACCCCGAGGACCTCTTTCAAGGGAAATTTTGTTGGAAACTCGATTGTTTGTGAGTTTTTTTTGGATCAAAGAAACAGTCCTGCCTCGCACCATGAAAAGACCAGCCTCCCTGATGGCAGCACCTGCTCCTATGTGCCGACCAGCTGCGGCTGCAATGCTACCAAGCCCATCAGACCAGAGCACGGTGGCTCTCCTTGAGTTGGAGCGTTTTTTTCCAAAGGGGGAGTTGAAAAATGCACAAGGCCAAACCTATACGGAGTACTGTCGCGAGCTGCGCCATGAATGGGTTGTTGAAAAAGACCGCAATGAGACCTTCCCGATGGTCAATGCAGCTGGAGAGTTCCTTGCTTTTGAACTATCATTCTTTATTTCTTAGCACCCGGGTGTGTCTCCCTTGTGCTAATTTGTCAATCTCCCATGGATAAATTGCTACCATTTAGCAAATTGTTTTCTTTACCGTTTTGTGCCACTGTGGCGAACATTCTCTGACAAGGAGCAGTTTGGTTTATCTTGTGAGATATGCGATCATGCTGATGATGAGTTTGAGAACATGTTTGGAGAAATCCTTCAGTTTAACAAACAAAATCTTTAAAATTTAGGAACAACCGAGACATTTTCATGTTAGGAACAAACCCAAGTAGGAACAAACCTTTTATATTAGGAACAAACCCAAGTAGGAACAAACCTTATATTTTAGGAGATCTCCTAAGTAGGAACAAACCTTTTATTTTAGGAACAAACCCAAGTAGAAACAAACCTTATATTTTAGGAACAAACCCAAGTAGGAACAAACCTTTTATTTTAGGGACAAGCAGTTTTTTGTTAGGAACAAACCTATTATTTTAGAGACATTTTTTTTTGGTGGAACTCATGCTGTGAAGCAGCAAGGTTGGAACGGGTGTCGACTGCTGACTGGACAACATACAAGAGAATCCATTCCAGCCACGATGGTTGGAAGTTGCTTCAAGGGCGCTATCGTTGGCGCCGGGACTGGCAGCAGCAGTGGTCTTTCCAAAATGACCCCCAGGAAAACCAGAAGAAGTGATGCTGCGAAGCGATTTTGTTTTCCCTGTCTTTAGATTTTTTTGAAATCACTACTGCGTAGAGTCAAAGGAAAACAGGGCAGCTTCTTGCCTCCAACTCTGTGAAAGTTTTTTTGAAATCATTACTGCGCTGAGTAAAAGGAAAACACTGCAGCTTCGTGCCTCCAACTCTGTGACAGTTTTTTTTTAAACCACTACCGCTGAGTAAAAGGAAAACAGGGCAGCTTTTTGCCTCCAACTCTGTGAAAGTTTTTTTTTAAAACCACTACCGCTGAGTAAAAGGAAAACAGGGCAGCTTCTGGCCTCCAACTCTGTGAAAGTTTTTTTTTTTGAACATACTTGAAGCATCCATGATTTTGCAGTAGAAGGCTAAACCCTAAACCCTAAACCCTAAACCTTGTAGAAAAAAAACGGGCAGCATTTTGTTTACATTGATATGTTTTTTTTCTCTTCTGAAATATGTAGTTCACATGGATTAGCTTCACCAATTTTCACGGGATATCCTGGGATATCCCCTGAAATCTCGATGGGGATCTGGCCAACAAAAATTTCGACCTGGATTTCACGGTCGTTCCTGGGATAGCCGCTGAAAACAGTCAAGTGTGCAGAGATCTGTTGGATAAGCTTAGCTTGAACTGCAGCTACCTGATCACACATTTCTCTGACAACAATGGTTTTTAAGAGGCCATCCTGGGATAGAGCAGGAAGCCACCCACAGAGATACAGCTGCAGCTTTCACAGTCAGTCTTGCTGTCCCTCGATTTTTTCATCTGAACTGCTGTTAGCGTGTTAGGGACGACCATTACCTGGGCACAGTCCAAAACTATATTAATAGGCAGCGCTTGACCCCCAGCGCTTACAGTAAGGGGAATGCATCAACTGTTTTCTCTGTGGATTATTTTTTTTTGGCATGCCAGTCAGTGAGACGAACCGTTTATCTTGTGGCTCACTGTGTGTTTTTTTTTGGCATACCAGTCAGTGAGATGAACCGTTTATCCTGTGGCTCACTGTGTGTTTTTTTTTGGCATACCAGTCAGTGAGATGAACCGTTTCTCTTCTGGTTCACTGTGGATTTTTTTTTTGGCATACCAGTCAGTGAGATGAACCGTTTATCTTGTGGTTCACTGTGGTTTTTTTTGGCATACCAGTCAGTGAGATGAACCGTTTATCCTGTGGCTCACTGTGTGTTTTTTTTGGCATACCAGTCAGTGAGATGAACCGTTTCTCTTCTGGTTCACTGTGGATTTTTTTTTTGGCATACCAGTCAGTGAGATGAACCGATTCTCTTCTGGCTCACTGTGGTTTTTTTTTGGGCATGCCAGTCAGTGAGATGAACCGTTTATCTGGTGGCTCACTGTGTGGATTTTTCTTTGGCATGCCAGTCAGTGAGATGAACCGTTTATCTGGTGGCTCACTGTGTGGATTTTTCTTCGGCATGCCAGTCAGTGAGATGAACCGTTTATCTGGTGGCTCACTGTGTGGAATTTTTTTGGGCATGCCAGTCAGTCAGATGAACCGTTTATCTTGTGGCTCACCAGGCCCATGAGACGAGGCAGTGGCAGGAAACAATTCAGATAAACTCAAATTGACTTGAGCATCAGGTAGGAGCAGCAGGTGCACCCAACTAGTCACTTCTTATGAAGTTCCCATTTCATTGACCTATTATTTTTTCTCTCCAGTGCTCTGTTTCTGCGTCTCTGTGCTGCCAGTTTTTCCTGCCATGGCTGACGACCTGTCCTCCACTGAGTCAAAGTCAGATTCCAATCGGAAACTGTCAAAGCGTCAAAGGAAACTTGCTGCCGCTGCAACCTTGCGCATCCTCGAGCAGAAGCTTCAGAAGCGCCCAGTGACTCACAAAGGACGCCACTATGATTCCTTGGAATGTTTGTGGAACTCCAAGGTATCTTCAGAACCCAGTCAGCCTGCACAACCTGGCCCTGCTGCAGCAAATGCCTTGAAGAGGCCTTTGTCACCAGACGATTCTAGTCGAGAAGTTCGAAGTCGAGGAGATGAAACTGGTGGTATGCAGTCAGCTGACCAGTCAGCCGCACCAGCTGAAATGCCTGCTCATGACGAAGGCATCCCAAGTTCGACTGCATCAGCTTCGGGTAGCAAACCTTCAGCTGAAAGCCAGCCTACTTCATCGATCTCTCCTTCTTCAAAGGCAGCACCTAGGGTAGTGCCAGCTCTTAGACCTGTAGAAAACCCAGCTCCCAAAAGTGGACGCAGAAGAGGCAAGAGAGCAGGTCAGAACGTTTTTTTCTACAATGCGTTGCATGCGTTGCGCAATGCTTTTCAGTGAAAAAAAATGGCATGAGGGATCCATTTGAAGTTGTTGTGTCAGAAAGGCATGAGCAGTCACAGAATCAGAAACAGCAGCTCAGAATTCAGTTTTGGCATTTGCACGGTTTGCCTCGGTTATCTTCCCTATGTAGGTTAGCGACCGTTTGGGCGCTTATTAAATATGAATATGTAGGTAGCGACCAATTGGGCGCTGTAATAGAAATAATAAATAATAATAATGACAGTGAAATTGGAAAATATGTTTGTCAGAGCAGCATCAAGTGCTGCAATCTTTTGTCGTTTTGCAACTTGATGGCTCATAGCAGCTTGGAGTTTCAAGTGGAGCTGGCATTGCGTTGCTTTGTCAGGCTGACTAGCTCCCCCCAATTCGAACATGGCAATGGTGTCTGATGCACCAGAGGTTGAGACAATTGAAATTGATGATGAGTGTGTGGATGATGCGTCCCAGTTCGCAAAGGAGTGGCTGGCCAAAATGAGAACCATTCTTCAGAACTATCCAGCTGGCCCAGGAAGCTACTTGGAAGACAAAATGAAGACGGCAGCAGACAAGGCTCGTTTCGCTACTTGGCTGCTGGAAACATGGCCTGAAAGACCAGATATCTGCTATCACCACGACCAAGTAGTTCCCAGTGTGCTGGAAGATGAATTGGCCCAGTCGCCACCACTTGCTATCCATGTGTCGTCCTTCAGCTGGACCGATGGCTGTGGGGTGAAACCTGCTCCAGGACGTGATTTGGCTTTGGGCCTCATGGCAATGTACCTCAAGGATGGCTTCATAACCAGCGGAGATGTGATTCTGATGGCTCAGCCATTGGCAGTTGAGAAGGCAGCTGGTCTTCCCAGCCTTTGGGGATCTGAAGAGTCAGCACTCAAGCCTTTTAGCCTGGGATATTTGAAAGGACGTGCTCGACTTACCAGTCTCTTCGCTCTTCTTTTGTCAGTCTTTGAAGAAGAGGTCTCCTTGGATGACTTGAAAAGCTTCTGCCCGAAGTTATTCGATTCCGTCTCAGTCATTTGGGTTCAGCATATGCGGCAAAACAGCAAGGAAGATGAGGTCTTGTGCAACCTGAAGTTGAGCACGAGAGGATCCCTTAGAAAGGCAGCCAACCTCATCCAAATTGCCTTCATGGTCAGACGTCTGTTGGCTTCAGGAGGCACCGACTACACTACTTTCCTGCGAAAGTACAACCAGCAGTCTGTTGCGGCTCACCAACTTCGCGGTCGCAAGCAAACTGCACTGAAGCTCCTCTTCGAAAGCGCTCCCAAGGACTACTTGGATTTTTTTTTAAGTTATAGTGTTTGTGTGACACCACCCCTAACTTTGTCACTTCTCCAGGGAAAAATAGTAGATAAGTTTTTCTTTATGTGTACTATCCTTTTCTCGCTGTTCAGGACGTGCTGGATGAGATCCTCAACCATGTTGGAACTCTTGGATGGGAGAATTGTGCTTGGACTGAGGAGAATTTGGCTTCAAAACGTCTCTTCCCAGGACACGTTTTCCCAGCCAAGAACAGGAAGTGGCAACAGAGATTGAGAGTCAGCGACAGGTCCTTGAGAATTATGGTTCTCAGGATTCATTGGGAGCAGGAGCACCAGTCTTGTGAGAAGCGCAGCCAGAAGAAGCCGGATGACAGAGCTTGTGAGCTACTGGCTGAAAAAGCAGCTTGCCTCGTTTCCTTAGCAGATGAGTTTTGCTCTGAGCATCCCATCACCATGGAGACAGTCCAGAAGAAGATACTGGATGAGTGGTCCTCTGGATGCAAGCGCATTGACATGGAGCTGGCCGCGCAGTTACTGGAGAAGTCCGAATCCTTTGCCATTGCGACCCACATGCCTTGTTTCAAGGCTTTGCTGGAGGAATCTCTTTTTCGTGCGCCGGTGTCTTCTTCCCAAGAGGCAGGGGCTCTTTTCTTGACGTGGTAGTCGTTGTTTGATGAGTAGCATAACCCATAATAATGACGAAAACAATGATAAGATAATAATTTCAAGCTTTATTCCCTCCCTCAAAGTTTTTGGTCTACTAGTCGGTGTTGCAATGAAGCTGCCTTGATGATGGCCTCTGCACCAAAACACCTTTTCTGTTGAATCTTCTCCCCAATCATTAGGATAATTGTGAGTTTGTTTTGTTCCACAATGCTGGCAGGTGGAAATGCGAGACAAGCTGAAGAGAGATGAGTTCGACCATGTTGTGAAGAAAATGGACTATGACATCAAGGTCTTCGAAATTTGGCAATCGAAGGTCGCATCAGTGGCAATGGCTCGCCAGCATGCGAAGCAGGAACATGTCGTTTCTGAGCACAGGAAAATCGTGGAATCAGTGGAAGCCTATCTTGATGGTTGTGTTCGCTTCCTGTGCTGGGAAGGAGTCAACAAGGGAAGTGATAGCATCGTTCCACAGGTCCTCTTATTTCGCATGGAAATTTTGAGAAAGCTACGCAACCAAAACACAGCTGGTGCAGCTGCAGATGTTCCTACCTTGGTCCTCATGAATTGGACCGCACCCTGTCTGTTTCCAGCTGGACGGCAGAATGATCACATCAACTGCCTTGCGTGGGCGTTGCACGACAATACCAACTCGGCTGCAATCATTTTCGCACCTACCTTTTCGTACCAGAAAGGAAAAACATTCCTGGAGGAAAATGCGTGCATGCAGCTGCTGGCACAAGGAGGGCACAACTTGGACCATCAGTTCAGCGTCTTATTTTCTGACAGATGCGATCAGAGAGACAGCCGACCTCTGCTTTACCCTGCTCGTTGGGCCTTCCCAGGTCATGTGGTTGACCTTGGAAAGACAAATGCCTTCTTTCAGTCGGAGCTTCGCAAGGCTGGGCGAACTGATCCTTGCAAGCAAATGGCCGCCAAGGACTTGAAGGAAATGGAAGACATGGCTGATGACAGCCTCCCAAGCACAACTTCAAGCAATCACATCTCTGGAGCAGCCAAGCATTGTCAGTTTGGCCGTCCTGCTGCAGAAGAGGTCTTTCGCAAGGCCTTCAACCAAGTTGACCTGGAGAAATTTCCAGCTGTGCTGATCGTGGACCTCTTCCCCCGAGTTGGTGATTTTGCAGGTGCTTTTTGCCGCCTCCGGACCCAATTGAATGCTGGGACCAGCTTGTTCTACATTGGTGTCGGAGAGAAGGCCAAAGAATTGGAATGGCTTCGCGCGACTTTGCTCGAAGAGTTGGTGGAGAAAGTGAAGCTGGAAGGCTTTCAAATTCCTGGTGCTCAGCCATTTCAGAAAGAAGTCAACCCAGACCTCCTGGATGCACTTCCCGCAATTCCAATTACCAATCTTCTTGTTGTGAAAGGTGAAGGTGAAGATCGAAGTCTGGTGCTGCCAAAGCACTTGATGCTGAAGTGGCGTTCTGATGAAGATTTCGGCGATGAATTTTCCAAGTGGCTTGACGCATTTTTGGAAAAGTATTCAGTGAGTGAAGATGCAGACAATTCTTCACCCAACAACAAGAGACAAAACAGTTAAGAAAAAACATCGGAGGCTGAACCGAGCCCAAAAAGGTGTCGAGTGGAGGAAGTGCCTGCAGAATGCTTGCTTCCTTGTGACAAAATTGCAGAGACGCTTCTATTTGAGACGAAGCTTGGAGGAAAAGATACCATTGGATTCCAGATCCGCACCAACCACCAGCTCTATTTGGTCAACCAGACCTCCCATGAGCTCAGTCTCAAAGCAATGTCGCCTTTGGTTGGATTTGGCAGGGGATCGTTCAAGTTGTTCAAGGAAGATGACACACTACCTGAGAAAGCTTTGCTTTTTCACATTGCTTCCTCAGATGCCTTGGTTTGCCTCAACGGTGCTGTGCAGACAATTTCAGAAGTGCTATTCAACCAAAGAAAAATCAAGCCTGAGGCTACTGTCTGCTACCACAAGGCTACACCTTCTGGGCAAAAAACTGATGGCCAGACATTGTTTGACTTCAAGTTGACCCACAAAATTTGCTTTGTGCCGCCGACGAAACGAGATGGAGCAGATGAAGGAGCAGAAAAACCCGGCAAAGAAGAGACTATATCCTTCACCAACATCGCCTCACGCGAAACAGCTGGTACTTTTTGTGATTTGCAATGCGCAAGTCTGATTTGGCATGTGCGCTGGACAGTCAAGGGGCTGCAGCCGCTGAAGCCCATGATCCATTTAACCAAAAAGCTTTGCCTTGCTGCAGGTCAGTGCTGCAAACTCAATAAGCAATGACATTGCAGTTTGGACCACAGGTAGCATTGAAAATGCCTACGATTTTGATATGCAGATGGCTGCCCCAAATAGGTGACACTCGAAAACATTTTGTCCACACAACCTTGCTATCAATTTTTGCTTCTCGAAAGAAAGCACCATCTGACAGGACATTGCGTTGATGTCCCAATCTTGGGTCTTTTGCTTATCGACATAGTCGACATAGTGCACATCGTGGCCGACAAAAGGAACCAGCTTGAGAGTCATTCTTGCATCATTGTCAAGAGATTTTCAGACATGTGCTTTTATATGTATTGTTTCGCTTCAGTACTCACTCGACAGATGCGCTGGCTGTTGACAATCATGTGGAAGTTTCATAGTAACAGTAATAATAATAATAATAGCGCTCTTAGCGCTGACCACTTTATAATAGTAATAGCGCTCTTAGCGCTGACCACTTTATGCCAATGGGGTATGTCTGATCGTTGCTTTCTCATATTCAGCCACGAGCGACTGCAAGCCCAAACTTATTGTTATGTTTGGACTTTTGGATTTTATCGACAGAGAGTTTAAATCTCCAATGGCAAAACCAGTTTTCTGACATTCATCTGGCATCTCCTTCTCTGGCATTTAGTCTACAATCAATTCAATCTGACATATATTCTGCCATGATACCAGACTGAGACTGTAATACAAAAAGATTCTGAAGTGGTGCCAGTGCTTGGCACAAAACAAACACCTACCTCAAAAAAGTTAACACCTACTTGAAGCCAAAAGTCCTTCCTGGTTTCGGTGTCTTAGACAGTGGATGTGGCCGCACAATCATTGGCCGTGACACTCTGGGAGAATTCCAACAACTATGGGAGCAACAAGGTGTAATGATCCCTCCGTTGGTCAGTGAAACTCACCAGTTCCGATTTGGAAACGGCCATGTGGAAACTTCTTCCCATTCCATTTGTCTGCCTGTTTGGATTGCTGGGAAGCGGGGCGTGATTCGAGCTGCGGTAGTGAATGGAGCCGCTCCTCTGCTTGTCAGTCGCTCTGCCTTGAAGGCGCTGAGAGCGTCTCTGGATTTTCAGCATGATCGGCTTCAGATCTTTGATGGGGTCTCGATTCCGTTGAAGTGCAACAGTGCAGGACAGTATGTGATCAACCTGATGGATCGAAATGTGGTGGATGAGCAGCAGGTGTCTGGATTCTCAGAAGTGATGCTCACCGAGGTCAAGACAAATGAAGGTGAGGTCTCACCTGAACCAGTAGCGGATCCCAACGATGTGAGTGAGTCCTCAGGAGAGCCAAGTGATTTTCCTCTCCATGGAGCGATTCCCGATTCTGCAGCGATGCCTTCCTGCTGGGTTCAGGACAACTGTGGGAGTCAGACTATTCCATGGGTATCCAGAGACGGACCAGCCTGGTCAACCGTCCGTAAGCGGGTAGTAATAGATGGGATAACTAAGAGGGTATTAGCTTCTCATGATTTCCATAACCATGCTAATCAGCGAGCCACTCTCCACCCATTGCCTGCAAATTCCGGATGCGTCATCACCAAGTTTTTCCATGTTGACCCACGGATTGAATCTCATGATGCCACCAGCATGCTTGACACGTCTTGGAGACCGTCAGTGAAACAGGGTCGTCAGTTGTCGTCTCAGGTCAAGTCGTGCCATGAAGCCTTGTTATCTCAGGTCAGGGTATCTCCATGTTTGGTTCAAGAGGTGTTTTCTCCTCCAAGGTTTGCCCCGTCAGCTGAAGCAGTCGGCATGCAGGGTTTTTCCTATGACCTAAAAACTGGATATGATTTGTCAACCGCCGCCGACAGGAAACGTGTGGAAGACGCTCTGGAGAAGTCGCCTCCTGAACTTCTGGTTTTGTCTCCTCCATGCACAGACGAAGGCGGGTGGTTTCACTTAAATAGCACCAGATGGGACCGTATGGAATACCTGAGAAGGGTTGCTAGGAGCCGTAGTTACATCAGGTGGTGTTGCAAATTGTTTCGAGCCCAGGCTGCAAGAGGTAAGCGAGCAATGTTCGAACATCCAACCGGGGCCAAAACATGGACTTACCCGGAAGTTCAGTCGTTGTGCCGCCAGTTTTTCACTTGCAAGCTGCACATGTGTAGGTATGGCCTAAGACTTCCTGGCAGTGAGAGTTGCATCCGAAAGAGCACCCGTCTCCTTGTGACTCATGAGGATATGCAAAGCCTGTCTAAGTTGTGCCCAGGTACAGGTGAACATGCAAAACATGATGTGGTTGCCGGTAGCTGGCAGGGTGTTCCGTCCGTGAGTCGGTTTGCAGGTCAGTATCCTCCAGAGTTTGTTGAAGCGGTACTGCAAACCGTCCCAATGTATCGCGATGCACGCCCATCCGAAGTGATGGTAGTTGTAGATGATACCGTTCCGCCTGAACAATGGGATTCTGTGCTTGCCGTAACCAGCCTGTCCGAGAAAACTGATGAGGAACTGTTGCCCATCCTCAAGAAGTTGCACCAGAACTTGGGTCATCCTCCCAACCATGACCTTATCCGTGTATTGAAGCATGGTCAGGCTAGTGAACAAGCCCTTCGGCTGGCCAAAGATTTTTCCTGTGACTTTTGCAAGACTCAGTGCCGCCCATCCGTTCCGTTGCCTGCTCAGCCACGTCGAGTCTCCGAAGTGAATCAGTTGGTTGGATTGGACATCAAGTACTTGAAAGGTTGGCGCCCAAATCAGAAAGTTAAGGCGTTGAACTTGGTCGATTATGCTAGTGGATATCAACGAGTCATTCCGTTTTTCGAGCAGGAAACAGCCCAACTCATTCGCAAGATGTTTGAAGAGCACTGGATCTCTTGGTTAGGTCCTCCTCGTGAACTGATTCTTGATGCTGCTAGAACCAACCTTGGTGAAAATATGGCCACTCCTTCAGAACTTCAGGGCACGGAGATTCGTCCAATTGCCGCTGGCGCGCATTGGCAACTTGGAAAGGTCGAGTCTCATGGCGGATGGTTCGGTCGTTTGGTGGAGAAGCTTGTGGATGCTCACCAACCCTCTAATAAAGAGGAATGGCTGCAGTGTGTGGTTCATGCTCACATTAAGAACCAAATGTTGCAAGTCCATGGTTTTTCTCCTCACCAAATGTTGTTCGGCCGCAACCCTAACATTCCGGAAGACCTGTTGAGTGAACCTTTGAATGTGATTGCAGCCACCGCTTCCCTGACAGAGCAGGGGATTGCAAGAGCCCAAGCCATGAGAACCACAGCCCGTTCGGCCTTAATTCAAATGCAGGATGACCGGGCGTTGCGTGTTGCCCTCTTGGCCCGTCCGAGAGTGTCCAAAGAGTTTGCCCCTGGAGACCTAGTTGCTTACTGGAGAGATCAAAAGTGGATTAAGGGTAAACTTCAAATCGGGGGTCAATGGTGGGGTACAGCAGTCGTCCTGGGTAAAGTTGGCCGTAACTATGTGCTGTTGCACCGCCGTCAAGTTCTGAGATGTGCTCCTGAGCAGATTCGTCCAGCCACAGCCGAGGAAAAGACAGTTCTCGGAACCCCACATGCCGAGATGTTAGGTATAAAGGATCTCATCGAGCAAGGTAACATTCGAAGTCAACAGTTTCTGGATTTGTTGCCACAGTCATACCCACCTGAGGAATCTTCTCAGCCAGATCAACCACCAACAGTGTTCGATGATGATATGGATGAATCAGCACCAGTCAGAGCACCAGAACCAAGATCAAATTCGACTGCCTCCGCTCCCGAAGCAAGTGATCTCCGGCCTGCTGAGTCGACACCTCAGCCTGAAATGCCTGAATCTGAGGCGCCTCAAACCGGATCCTCCGAAGTGCCACCTGAACCTAAAGATCCCATTGAATCTAACACTGGGGATAATTCTTATGGTCCCATTAGGCGTAGAGTAACCGGTAAGGATGGTCCTTTGATTCTCTGGCATCCTGCAGCAATGCGTCAAGACGATTTTGTTGAAATCATGAAGGAATTAGTGCCTCCGTTGATTGAGCAGGCCATGGAGTCCTCTGAAGAAAGTTCAGGTGTCAAGCGGTCAGTAGATGAGGTAGAATCTGCCAGAGCCGGTGAACCAGCTCCTGCCCGTCCTCGCATTGAGGAAGCCTTGAGTGTTGTAGAGTGCAATCAGCTGTGCGACAGTTTGCAAAATGAGCCACATGAAGTTTTCATGGCTGAATTTCTCAAAAAGAAAATGAGCAAAGAGTTACCTCACAGCAAGAATCCGCCACCGCTTCAGGCCAAGGTAGATGAAGGTAAGCGAACTGAATGGGAAACTATTGTCTCCAAACCTCATGCCGTGAAAATTCATTTTGGCAAAAGAGCTGCGCAGATCAAAGCTGATCATCCAGATCGGTTCATCGGTAGCAGATTTGCGCTGACCAGGAAACCTGTGACCGAAGGTCAAGATGTTGATCCGCACGATTGGCAGACCTTTTCTGTCAAAGGCAGATGGTGTTTGCAGGGGCATTTGGACCCAGATCTGTCAGAGAAAGCCTCCGAAGGCATGCTTAAGTCACCCACCTTGAGTCAGTTAGGACGCATGACGTTGATGCAACTGATTAGCTCGTTGAAGTGGGATTTGCAGCTTGGTGATATCCGAGGAGCTTTCTTAGAAACAGGTCCAAGGGATAGCCGTTTCAAACCCTTGTTTGCACATCAACCACCAGGTGGAATTCCCGGACTGTCGCCTGATGCGGTCATCGAGGTGTGTGGAAATGTCTACGGACAGAACGATGCCCCAGCTGCCTGGTTTAAGGAATTTTCTTCTTTTGTCACATCAACCGGATGGACTCAAAGTAAGATGGATCAGTGTTTGTTTTCCCTGCGAGACCCGCATGACCCAAGCAAGCTGATAGCCCTGATGGGAGTTCACGTAGATGACACTGCTCTGGGAGGCGACGAAGGTCACCCTCTGTTTCAGTCGGCCTTGAACCAACTTCGTACCAGATTTCCGTATCGCAAATGGCGTACCAAGTCTGGAGAGTTTTGTGGTGCTTGGTATACACAGTTGGTTGACAAGTCTATCCACATGAGCATGAAAACGTTTGCTGAAAGAATTCGACCAGTGAATATCCCAAAGGGTAGTGATGCCGATGAACCACTCAGTCCTTCCCAGATGAAAGTTCTCCGTGCGGTGAATGGAAGTCTTAACTGGCTTTCAAGTCAATCTCGACCTGATTTGAGTGTTCAGACTAGCATGAGTCAACAGTCTTTTCCAAAACCCACCATCAAGGACTTGCGTATGGCAAATCATGCAGTGAGACATGCGAGACAGGAGAGTTCCTTAGGAATCACCTTCAAGCCAATTCATCCTGATGATTTAACTCTGGTTTGTCATTCCGATTCAGCATGGGCAAATGTTGGGGTACACACTCAAGCAGGGTACATGATTGGCTTCACTCATAAAGATCTTCAACAAGGTCATGAGGCTCCATGGTGTCCAGTTAGTTGGAAAAGCTATAAGATGCCTCGGGCTGTCAGCAGCACGCTGGCCGCAGAGAGCCAGGCAATGGCCACGGCTTCTGGAACCGTGGAGTGGCTTGCCTTGCTGGTGTCGGAGTTGCTTGATGGACCCTTGATCATTCGCGAATGCAGAGAGCGGTTGAAAAAGAGACGTCCCATCCTTGTGACGGATTGCAAGAGCCTGTACGACCATCTCCATTCACCATCATCTCCAACCTCTATAGAAGATAGAAGAACTAGTATCGACGTTGTCATCATCAGAGAAAGCGTGAAGCTGTTGAGTGCCTTTGTTCGTTGGGTTCCAACGAACCGCATGCTTGCCGATGGACTCACGAAAGACAGTGGTCCTCCCATAGACCTCATGCGTGCCTGTATTAGACATGCCAGCTACCAGATTAGCCCTGAAGAAACAGTACTTGAATATCAAGCCTTGGAACGTGACCGTAGACTCCTGGAAAAGCAAAGGGGCGGGTCCCAACAGAATTCATAGTGATTTTCAATGACCTCACTTTGGGAAGTGATTTTGGAAGCCACCATGGTCATTCGTGTTTGGGATTGTGAGCAATCTGCAGTGACCGTGTTCAAGGTTGTTTTTGCATGCGTTTGCGTAGTTCACTAGCCGATTGAGCTCCCTGTTTTTGATCGTATACCCATGTCTGAGTTTTCCAAAGAGCAAGTTTCCAACGTGAAAGCCTTGCTCGACTCAGCACGCCGTGATGGATGCATCGAATTGCTATTGACTGCTTTGCGTGATGAGCCGCTTCTCAGTGAGGCTGACTCGTCAGAATTTGAGGTGCTCTCTCCTCAGTGTCTGGCTGCAGCCAGCATGACTGATGCTTCCAAGCGCCGTGGAGATGACGGTTCTTTGGAAGAACCTCCGTCCTCCAAGCAGCGCCCTGTGTTGCCATGTGAGATCACGACCAAGGACGGTGGCAAGCCTTTTCCTCCGGGTATCCGTTCTTTGGAAGAGTGGGGCAACACAATCATGCCAATGGGAAAGTATGCCAAGGAGAACCTTACCTATGCGGATCTGAGCGGTGCCGCTGATCAGGCCAAGCAGGCCTATTGTCAGTGGATGGTTTCCCAGAAGGGCCGTGAAGATTTGAATCCAGTTTTCCGCGATTTCATCAAGTATCTGCAGATGCGTGAATCGTCAACTGGCTCAGGTGAGATTTGCTATCCTGGAAGCTCCATTGTGCGAAAGGTGCGTCAGTGATTTAAGCATGAGAAGGAGATCGAGCCCCAGCAAAGCGTCCGAATTTTATTTCACCTGCACCTCTCCTTGATTTGCATTATAACCGCTTGGAAAGCGGGTGTGGCCGGTGAATTTAAAGATTTTGATGAGTGTCGAAGCATGCCACTTATCCAGCTTGGGGTTGACATGACATTTGTCTGTTCGCAGGGACCTTTGTGCCATTCGAGCTAGAAAAGAGCCCATTTGCACCTTCAGGTGAAGGGTCGTTCCTCCGCAATATATATATATACAAACAAAGTGGGGCCCCCCAGTTATAAGTTGGTTTATAAACCCCAGTAAGTATAGTTATAAGTACCATAAACCATAGTTATTGGAGTTATTAACCAACTTAGCTATCTAGGGGGCCCCACATATATATATATATATATCCAAATATGTTGAAAGTCAATGCTTCTTAGCAACTCAAATTCATCACCGACCTTACAACGCAACGACATGTGGCGCAGGGCGGGCCTCGGCCCCTGTCGTCCTAGGACCTGCAGGTAGACCTGGGACAGCAGCTGAAGCTGCAACACTTCGTGGCCGCCCTGGAACCATCCGATGCTGCGGTGGTTGCTGGTAGCGGCGTGAAATATCTGCAGGGAGAGGCCTTCTTATTGGACGAAGCGGGCCTGAACTTCACGGTGAAACAGGTGTGGATGTGGAGATCAAGGGAATACGGAGTTGATCATCATTGCTAGGGTAATAATTAACCATCATAATCAACCACCATATTATTAATCATGGGATGTTCATGATTTTGTGATATGTTGTTCATCATTGCTAGGGATTGAACCAGCTCTTTCTTTGAAAAGCATGCAGTTTTGGGGTACATTTGGACTTGACCCACTATAAGAATCTATAAGATATATGAGACAGGTGTTGCAATGTGCTGCAACAAGTTTTGGAACTTCTGGACATGGAAGAAGTCCAACCACATCTTCGAAACTGCCTTCACGAAACCGTAATGCTTTCGTGGCTGCTCGCGGCCTGGTTTCGTGTAGGTTTTGGGCGCCTGGCCACGTGGTGCTGCAGTGCAGCTGCAACATTTGCATCTCAGGGAGGAGGCGAAGCTGCAGAATGCGACTCTCAGCGTGGAGTTTCTTGGGGGTTTTTGGGTCCGGTGTCCCTTTGGCAACGGAGTTTCTTGGGGGTTTCAAGTGGGGTGATGTGACCGATTTAGATGGGACAACCCAGCACTGGCTTTATGCCCCCATTGATGTGTAGCGTAGAAAGTATCCCAGCAACAGTTTGGGCTGAGGTGAGGTGCAACCCATCCATCATGGGCTGGAGTAGATTTGTAAGCTAGACCGGCCCTAACTTTTTGATTCCTTTGCTCTCACTTCAATGAATGACCAACTTCCTCCCAGAAGCTTTTGTAGAGTACAAACAGCTGGGAACAAATGGCGGCGGGTCAAAAATCAATATTCACAACATGACTATACATAATTTACATAATTTCAAGTCTCAAGCATGGAATGAATGTGCCATGGCACTTCAACGGCCAATCAGAGTGAACAGTGAGCTGAAACTCAAGCCATCTGACAAAAAGCAAACAACATTATATCCTGCAAGTCTGCAAATGACCAGCTACTGTAGCGTACCTTCAGGATGTTTAGCTCCATAGCCTCTGGGATTTTGGAGTCTTCGAGTGTTGGTATATACGGTTTCCGAAACTATGGGTACCCCAAATCATCCATTTTTTTTGGGGGGGATGTTCCATTGTAAACCATCCAGCTGGGGTACCCCCATGGACACCTCCATATGTTGGTACCTCAATGGTACCGAAGAAAAATTCGCTTCGAGGTATCAACTCCGCTGCGCCCTGCATGCGTCCGAATTCCTCAAGCTCACGAAGCCCTTGAACCTGGAGGTGCCACACGGACTCCGACGGATTCCGACGGATTCCCACGGAGCGCCTGGGGTTCGAAAAGGGATCAGCGATATTTCAGGGATGGGTGAATTCAGCTGAATTCACTTGTGAGACAAGGTGGTCTTGTTGGAGTTTCAGGTCTCAAACATTCTCAAACTATAGTCATTTACCAAATTTTACCATGTTGAACTTCATATTTCATGGATTACAGCTGATATACATTCACTACCTCCTACACGACTGGAGGGCGAGCGGGAAGCCTGCCATGGCAGGTGCGGACTGACAAAGTCTACGATTGGTTTCGGTATGTTGGCTACGTGAGATGGGCGAAGCACCTCGCATCAACGTGGCTTCCTGGTGATCGCTCATCTTGACTATACATTAATGATATGATATTTATTGCTATATATATATACGTGTATATATATATATAAACGTATATATATATAATTATACATACACACATATATATATACATACAGACACATATATATATACATACACACACACATATATATATACATACATATGATCATATGTGTGTTATCATTAGATCATTCTACATGGCCAGTAACAAAAAAGCATTCAGGACTGCGATCGCCGGGACTGGTTGATCCTGCAACCTCTCTGCTACCTCGCTGGAATGGTGGTTAATGGTTAGTAGGGATGACTATATATATAGGCTATTATTGGGATATATAATGATATATAATGATATATATGTATATATCATTATATATCCCGATAATAGCCTATATAATCTATATATCATTATATTTTCCAATAATAGCCTTAAGTAAGCTTAGAGAATTATTGTAATTTGTCAACATCGTTTCATTTGTCCCCAGAGGCCGTTTGAATGTGGATCTCCTGCATCCCTTTTTCACTTTGTTTGGGGAACTCCCCGCCGCTGCGAAAAGCAACACATGGGGAGTTTTCAATCACCAGATCACACATATATTATGTATAATAAACATATATATATATATACATCTATATATGTATATATATATATATGTATATATATGTATATATATATGTATATGTATATATATAAATATGTATATATATATATATGTATATATATATATATGTATATATTGTGAATTCCACCAAATCTTGCAGTCCACATGTCACGTTCCCTCCAAGCACCAGTGTATCTCAGGTGAAACCAATCAATGTCCTTTAGATTTCGGCTTAGAGCCACTGTTGGCGGGAGGGAAAGGGTTCCATCTTGAGCCATAGGTGACCGGGTTCACCTCCATTTGCTTGAGGGGCGAGGCCGCCCGACCTGGCATTTGCAGCTGCATCCGTTTCGAAGTGTGTTCTGCTTCGCCGACAGGGTGTTCGGCTACGCCGGCACCTGGACTTCTCAGTTTTGGCGACAAAAGAAGTAGACTGCCTGCTGTGTGAGCTTTAGAGAGGGTTCCATCTGGATTACATAACAGTATCAGTGAATCACTCTGGAAGGGGCTTTTCAATACAGACGATCTACATCAATCATCAGGGTCAGCAGGGCTTCTACCAATTGCTCCACTTGCATTGGTAGCGGAGCCGCCCCACTCCGTTTACAGAAGGGGCGGCATCCGGGGAAATGGCGCAATCAACTGCGTCAGCCACTGAGCCCAATGTAGGTGTTAGCAATCAGCTGGCATCCTTGGTACCGACGTTCAATCCTGCATCCGATGACATGACCGTATACCAACAGAAAGTTGAACTGGTTCTTGCTGCATGGCCAAAGGCCAAATTGACAGAGCTGGTGACAAGGTTAATCCTTGGATGTGAGGGTAGTGCTTTCCAAAAGCTACAGCTGCACCAATCCGAATTGTTGACTGGCGAGGAAAAGTCAGTCCATCGACTGATTGAATTGCTGGGTGGACAATGGGGCCGTATTCCATTACAGAAACAATATGATGATGCTGAGAAAGCGTTGTTTGAGTCAGTACAGAAAGCCGATGAAACCAATGATAGCTTCTTGGCCAGGACAGATGTTCTATGGAGCAAGTTGTTGAGTCGCAAGCTGACCATGGAACAGCTGCAAGCATACATCATTCTACGTGGATCAGGTCTCAGTCCCGAGGAGAAGAAGAAGGTGATCCTTGACAGCGATCGTGAAAACTCAGGTAACCTTTCGATGCAGCGTGTGACAGAAGCCATTCGCCTTTTAGGTGCAAGTTTCTTTCAAGAAATGACTGGAGTGAAGAAAGGGCCGAAAGGCAAGGTGTATGACCAAAACACTTTGCTTGCCTGTGATGAAGATGATGATGAAACCGCTGAAGCCTCTTATGTAACTCAGGATGAATGGACAGAGGACAATTTCATTGACTCTCTTCGAGAACAAGGTGATGATGATGCCTGCCTCATTGCCGATTTTGAAGAAACTGCAGTGGAAATGTTGCAAGATGATGCCAATCTTGCCACCGCCTACAGTGCTTACCAAGAAGCACGTGCCCGCCTGAGTGAGAAATTCCGCAACAGAGGTTTCTGGCCATCCAGTCGAGGTTCCAACAATGCCACCAAGGGTAAGGGATCATCCTTCAACCAGAAGGGTAGTAGCAAGGGAAAGCGAGTTCAGCCAAGACGCAGCCTGCAGGACAGAATCATGTCCTCGAATTGCCGTGCCTGCGGCAGACGTGGTCACTGGAAAGCTGAATGCCCGTACAGAACTGGATCAAATCGATCAGTTGGTTCATCAGCCGCCAGCACTGCACCCACCACCACCGTGGTGACGGAGGGGAATGCCGTTGCTGCCAGTCAGAGTTTGCCCATGGAGTTCATGCAGCTGCCCGAAGTGAATGAGTCCGCCATTGATGAGGACGCCAGTGCCATGACAAAGGGTCGGATGACTGATGTTTTTTTTGTTGTAGGACTTGGGAAACATAGCCATCGTAGTACTCAGGGGAATCATAATGATTCGGGTAGGACTACTAGCTATGGGGGGAACCTAAGCCTTAGTGCCCGTGAGAGACTCCTGGCCCGAATCACCAGGAGTGAGTCGCCATGCATCCGGCCCAAGAGTGAGAGAACAGAGTTAGGATCCGTAGAAGCCAGCCGAGACCAGAACCGTCTGTCCGGCACCACTGTCAGTTCCAGCACAGAAAAACCAGGTATTTCAGATACAATCAATCTGTCTGCAGCCGTGCTTTTTGCCACACATAGCTCCCTCGGAGTGCTGGATCTGGGGGCAACCAAGACGGTCATAGGCAGTGAACATGTGTCTGATTTAATTCACGGTCTGCAGCCAAGCACTCGCCAGAAGTTGTATCGGTGTTCATGTGAAATCACTTTCAGGTTTGGAAACCAAGGAACATTGACCAGTTCCCAGGCATTGGTAGTACCTGTAGGGGATTTTCACCTCAAAGTTGCAATTGTCCCCGGGAGCACACCGTTCTTAATCAGTAACACCATGATGCGAGCGCTTCAGGCCAACATCGATTGCCACAACCAGAGACTGTCAAGCCCATGGTTCAAGAATCCAGTGCCACTTCAGTTGACCAACAAAGGACTCTTTCTCGTTGATTTGAATGACATGATTCAAGCGGCCGACAGTACCAATCCAAAGTCCTCCAAAGTGTCTGCGAAGACCGGCACTTGTCATGAGACTTTTGCATCCGAGGACGGTGTAAACAAGCAGCCGCCGATGTCAGCCAATTCAAGTGTTTGTCATGAAAAATCAACACCACAACATGAAGGGTCAGTTGATGAAATCAAGAAAATCAAAGGGTCACGGAAAGTTAGCCAGTTAATTCAAACATGGGAAGCAAAGGGAAAATCAGGTGAACTGTCAGGGAACTTGGCTCAGAACGACCCATCACCAGGAAACAGATCCTGTGAACGCACCGAGTCTTGCAGTCATGTCGATGAGCCAGCGTTTGAGCAAGCTGTACCAGGAAGTGACCGTGAAAGGGGAGGACCTGTCACACCTCACACTGGAGGAGCTCTCGGCCGAGAAGATCAAGTTTGGGGAGAAACATCAAGGAGCCACCATGGAACATGTCTGGCGAACCGACCCCGAATGGATCCGGTTCATGGTGAATCGATACGAAACCAGTGTCAAGCCAGAACATCAACGTCTCATGAAGTTCGTGGAATTGAAACTGAAATACCACGAGGAGAATCAGCTCCCAGTGAGAGTTCCCAAGGCCAGGAGCACGGCAGCCCCAATGACCAGCCGCCGTCAGCCCAAGTGCAAGGCAGCGCCTCGCACTCCAATCGAGGTGGACGAGGCCGAGATCTCAGACCTCCAACTCGTCGAGAGCGATGCCACATGGGAAAACATGTCACATATCGAGATGTCCAACCCGGAGACTATGCCCCTGACGGATCTGAACCAGCAGCATGCGGAGGAGTTTCAAGCTCTGCAGACGCGCATGCTCAATATGGAGAATGCCCTGAGCCGAGTGATCCGACACTTGGAGGATCAGGCGAACGACTCCATCCAGGAGAATTGATGTGTCAAGATGAAGATCAGGTGTATCTGACCATGAATGCTGACATGAAAAAGTTTCACAGATTGGTTCAGCAATTTCAAGAAGAATTAGATGTTCAAGTTGCCACCATGTCACCAATGGGTACCCGCATAACCCTGGCTGAAGTGTTTTGCAGTGATGAATCCCCCTTGACACATCAAGTAAAGGCCCAGGGCGGCAGCTGTTTTCGATTTGGATTGTCGCAAGGAGATCTTGCGCAGGCAGATGGCCGTGCCAAATTGTTTAAGCAGCTAGCAGTGCGTCGTCCCCGAAACATTTGGTATAGCCCAGACTGCGGACCTTGGTCATCATGGTCGTATCTCAATTCCTCGAAGTCCATGGAATCCCAGGAAAAGTACCACCCAAAGAATCCAAAAAGGATTGGGTACGTCACAGAGAGGTACCATGGCATCATGACAATGTTGAAGGACCATGAGGTCCCATGAGGCCCCTGTAGGCCCCCCAGAAGGGAGATAATGAAGATTTAATGATGATTTCATGTGCCCCAACAGAAGCAACACTTCATGTTCAGGTTCGAAATGGGGACATTCAGGTAATTGCTGAGCCTCCCAGTTGTTTGCTCAAATCCACTCCCCAGAGCCTAGACGTGCCGTTTTTTTTTCGCTGGCACCTCAGCTCACTTTGGCAGCTTGTGGATCATCAAAACCTGGTAGCGCTCCAACGTCCTTGTAGAGACACTGGAGCGATGGCAGGATCTAGCAATGCGGCCAATGATTCCTATAAAGCTTTCTGCAGTGAGTAGGGTGACAAATTTGGGATTGATCCTGGATCTGACAGTGTCATGGCACAAGTGCCACAAGTGATGCAATTTGGGAAGTAGTAGCCATGACCTGCGCCCTGGCACATGGAGCTGAGCTTTCATACCGAAATCATGCAGCCATGCGTAACAGCGTAGGTGTCGCAACGTGAAGTAGCCAAAGCGATTAGCCTGTTCTTCTGTAAAGATATGCCGTCCCTCATCCATGGTTCGAAGCATCATATCATAGGCAAAAATGCAGCTCGCAACTACTTTGTCGGACTCAGTAGCATCGACCCTTTCTGCCCACTGCTGTGCGCGACATGCCAACCAGTGAGTCAAAATCTTGCCAGGTGCTGCTTTGCTCTGCAAAGATGGAAAACCTGATACCGGTCATATGCGCTCATCATCAAAAGCACTGAAGATCATGCAAAAACAAGGAAAACATAGGAACTAGCGATGGATGAACAAATCTAGGAGCTGGTTTGGACATGCCTGCTGAGCCTTGCTGGTGTAAATCGAGGCTGGCTACACTGCATGCCACGCAGCTTCTTGAACAGCAAAAAATCCCGATGAGCACGTTTCAGTACTTTGGCCAACTTGTCCTTGTACACCCCCGCGCCCTGCATGGACCCGAACATCCCCGCTTCACATAAGTGAATCAGAGTGGCACCTGATGTTGCGATTGGGTAACCCGTGTGAAAGGCAAACTTGTCTTTTCCCATGGTTGTCTAAATCTTCATGCCGAACAAAAAATCAAATGCACTTAAAAGTTGTCCGGGGAACCGTTTGTTGTTTTGCCCGTGCCAAGCAGTTGCGAATGGCAGGTGTCATGCAAGACACGGTCCAGAGTAAGTGGCAGGGAAAAAAGGACAGAAAATTCTTGCACCATATCCACTTCTGTGTAATCCTGCTCTGGAAAGGCTGTGGGGTCAGAGCTGAAATTTGTAAGGGAGTCATACACATTCTCTGCCGTCTTTTTGCACGTGCAGCGCGAACAAAAGTTATTCGAGCGAAAGTTGTGTAGCCCCATCTTTTCATTCAACCATTTGAGATCACCTTGAGCAGAAGTGAAGGTCACATGATACCCTTCAGCTGTCCAAGGCCAGGTAGCAGTGGGATCCATTAAGCGCCTGAAACTGCGCACCACGTACTTCATGGCGTCATTGTAGGTGTGCTCGCATTCATGATGCTCGCTCCACAAACAAATGGGGTAGTACCGGTTGCACGGATCGTTCTTGTATGCAAGGTCGGGAGTAAAAGCGCACACAGCTACAGCACCACACTCGGAGTTGCGGTAGGCTTGCACTTCATCCCCGTAAGTCGCAACACCAGCCAGTCGAGATCGGTCGTGCCAAGCACTTGCAGGGTGATTGCTAAACCAATTGGTATGTGTTTCAAGGTGATCCCAATACTCTTTAACTTCAGGTGGTGTCAACGCCCCGAAGAGGCACTTGTCGAACACCTTCCTCCCTTTGGCCCACAAGGCTAGTAACATATCATGTGGCAAGATCATAGGCAGCTTTTGCATAGAAATTTCAAGAGTCGACGGGTTCACCATCCGAACATCTCTGTAGGAGATTTTAGCGCCCAACCAGTTGTCCATTTTCCGCATTAATCTATGGCAGTCGCGCTCAGCATTAGCAGACCACTTGCCACTGCAGCCAAGCTTTGAAAGCCGAGCAACAGTATCGCCAGAATCTTTGACACGACCACCATGCGAATCCAGCCATTGCATAGCCGAAGCAGCAGTTCGTTGAACCTAAGTTGCAGCAATGAAGAAGTGAGTCAGTGGTAATGTCAATGTTAAAGAGTGACGCTGCAGGGGGGAAACACAAGAAAACATACCGTTTAAGCATAACTGAGAACACCTGGGCCGCAGAACTGGAACCACTAGCAAACGAGTCAGTTAGAAGCTCCCCAAATTCGGGTGCAGGGGTCTTCGGCTTGCATGATGCTCGCGCAGCCACAACTTCAGGGGCAGAGAAAGGCCGAAGCACCGGCCGAGGCATCTTGCATGGCCGCTCCACATTGCTGCTTTGGCCAGCCAGAGCCTCAGGGGGGCAATCCAAACATGTGGCCGGCAGTCTTGTATACCTCCAAAATTGGGCGAACAACCCAGTCACACCCGCGGGTATGTATAAATTCAGTGATTTTCTTAAACTCGAGGTCCACATACATGTTTTCTGAAATGTTTGGATGATTTCTATCATTCCTGGCCTCTGCTTTGCGTTTTGACTCATCACGTAGGAGTCCTGCACAGAGAGAGAGGAAATCATAAAATTGGTTTGACAAAGTGGCATAGCGGGACTTCTAATCACCCCATGAGTTTGCACATAGGTACGGGGTCATTGTAATAGTTTGTCAAACCCTACAAATACCACCCACGGAAGGCACCAATTTTTGGCGCGCGGGATCTAAGCTTCAAACGCGTGTATTCACGCGGTAGTTCACTCATGGCTGACCTCACAACCCTGCGTCAAAAACAGGAACCTTTAATGCCTGCAGCTATGGCAAAGTTTTAATGTAATTATAAGTTTTTTCTCTAGGGTCATGCTATGGCCATGCCAAATTGTCCATGGATTTCAAAGAAGTCGGGTTGACTCCTGTAGATCTACTGAGCCCCTAGATCTCAAAAAAAACCCTGTGTGGGAACACTCGCACCATGTCGCACAGCTTTAGGTCTCAGGGTTTTCAGTTCCTTCACTGGCCTGGATCGCTGGTTGGGTGTGTCCAAAACTTGGGTCATTCAATCGCACTTGCAAAAACCGCAATGTTGCAATGTGGGGCCCCCAAGATATAGGTGAGTTGTTTTATGCCATAAATAGGGTTTATGGTAGCTTTAACTGTGCTTAGATGGGTTTATAAACCAACTTATAGCTAGGGGGACCCACATTGTGAGGATATATCAATGATGTCAATGTTCGAATTGATCCAATTTAGGGATTGCAGAGGGAGGAGCTCAACTGGGGATATGTTACTTATAGTCGCTAAGGGGGCCCTCCTATTGGATATGATAGCTAACCTCCGTGTCCATCTTTACATGATGGCTATTGCTGTTTGTCCCCCATTTTTTGAATTCTGCAAATTTTTGACAAAATATGGTAAAGCTTGGATACAGGGGTATCTAGCAAGAATGGTCTACCCACATGCAACAAAAAACAACCCCCAATAGAAGTACATTATTTGGCATGCACCTTTTGGGAAGGTGCAAAATGATCCCCAGACGGTTGGTTGATGTGATGGTCTATTACTGGGTTTATTCCACAGAAAACATGTACTGTATGCCAGTATTTGCAACTATATGATCCAGTCCCAATGTATAGTGACATGTATATCTATCCATGTTACCCCATTCTGTGTTGGTAATCCCCATTGTTTTTTTTAATAGATTCACGAACCCCCCTGTAAAATGAAATGTGATTTGATGTAATTTTAATCCATTCTTTGTTGGTCATCCCCATTTTTAGACATTCATGAGCCATCCCTTCAAGGTGCATAATTTTGAACCCAGACATTGGACGTTATGGTGTGGCAACCCCCAACCCAACCTCACCTTCCGTTTCCCTCCCTTTGGCTTGCACAGCTGCGTTGCCATCGCTGCATTTTCGAGGTACGAATCCCTTCCGGCATTGGCATCAATAAGGATCTCTGCGGCACGGTCTTCGTCGAGGCTTTCGGGATTCTGGCGGGATAGAACGGTACAAGGCTTTGGTGAGGATATGTCAATGTGGGTTCCAGAATAAATTGAGGTTCCAGAAAAAAAAGAATCCAAACTAGATGGTTCGTGACCACCTTTTTTTTTAAATGGCGGGTGGTATCGAAAAGGGTTTGGAATCCCCATAATTCTTGGAACTATAGGGAAAATTTACCCATGCAAAGCTATTGACATCCTGAAGACTCATGGTTAAACCGGATCCCCCCAATGCTGTGATTTCTCCTTCTCGAACTGGTCCAAAATGGATTTCAGAGTGTAATAGTAATCTTCCAACTCCTTCGCCGCTGCCACTAGGTTGTCACCTAAGTGGGCAAGAAAGGAATAAATTTCTGGCAAAGCTAGTCCAAAAAGGGGAGGCAACATACATGCAGAAACTGATTGTGTCTAGGGGCGAAGTTTGTCTTGGTGCTTAAGATGGGCCAATTTCACGGGCCACATCTTTGCCTGGCTCAAATCCTTGAGAATCTGGGGAACCATCCATTGAAGACCTGGTACGACCTCATCCGGCATCTCCTTCCTTAGAGTTTTGAAACTCACCGCTTCGCCATGCTCGGACATGCGTGGAATATGAAGAGAAGATCACATGGAAGTCTAAATGCCAGATCATTTTAGAGACGGACACAGTTCATCATATTCTTTAAAGGGGCTGGCAAACTTTGGAAAATTATAGGTGACAAGACTCGTCTTTGCTTGCTTGGGTTTGGACTTCGCTTTGGCCTTTGGAACTCCCAAAACCGTCGCGGGCGCGGGAGCTTCCTTTTGGTTGGTACGCAGGTTCAGGCACTCTTCGGGCTTGCAACCCTTCGTCAACTTCAGGGAAGCCTCTACACATGGAAATGAAGCGCAAACTGTTTAGCCACTTGCAGTTATATGTGCCAAATACCTCACGCACATATATATATATATACACACACACTTACATGATTCCACATTATATGTAATCAAAAATCATAAAATACCAATCACATCATATCATTTTATTATATCATATCATATTAGTCCAACTAGTTTTCAGGTGGGAGAAGGGGGACAGAGGAGAGAAAAAGAGAGAGAGAAAAGAGAGACAGAGAGAGAGAGAGAGCTGTGGCTTTGGCCACAGAATGGGCTCAAGATGGCTGAGGAAGCAATCATTGTAGCTGTAGCTTTGGCCACGGAGTGGGCTCAAGATCAGCCATGCCACAATCATTGTAGCTGCAGCTTTGGCCACAGATGGGCTCAAGATGGCTCAAGGAGCAGGCATTGTAGCAGTAGTTTTGGTCACAGAGTGGGCTCAAGATCAGCCATGCCACAAGCTGCAGCTTTGGCCACACATGGGCTTAATGATGAGTCATGCAACAATCATTGTAGCTGTAGTTTTGGTCACAGAGTGTGTGAAGATGGGTGAGAACACCAACGCCCCAGATGCACAACAAAGCCCCGGAAAGCAGGAACAAAAAACAATCCAGGAACCCAACTGTTTCTGTTGGCGCCTGACCACCACAGTTGATCTTTGCCTTAGCCGCCATCTTGAGCGTGTTGGCGGTCTCCTCTTCATCCTTTTTTCCAAGCTCCACAGTCACCTACGGAGCATGGCGAATAAAACCCCTAACCTTGAGGGCAGGAGTGGATTGGAAACAAAGTGTGTTGATGATGCAGGAAAGGCACATAGTAAGTCTTCAAATCATCATCGTCTGGGTGATCTTGCACTAAACCAGCCGCAATCTTCTTCTTAATGATGCTGTCTGCAGCATCCGTGTCACCACCGTGATCAGCAATGATCTGAGCTTTGGTTCGCCAACCTCATTTACAACATGAATGCATATTTATGGCCTTAAGCGTGCAGTTGCCTTTTTTTAATACTTCGCATATAACTTCCGCAAATTGGGGTAATTACTCTTGCAATTTTTTGTATATATGTATATATATAGATTATAGAAATATAATACATGGATCTGAACCCCAAGTCGATGGAAAAAGTCCATTTCCATTCCCATGGCAACAAGCGGGATTCCAGCCGAGAGGCGCATTTTCCTCGTGGAAGTGGATCGATCGGTGTGGGTCCTGGAATTTTCCACGTGCAACCTGGGCAGGGGGCTGGCTTGGCAAAGCTTATCCCCATTTGAAAGTCCATAAAAAAGGGAAGAACATATTTATGCAGCTTGATTGAACCCCAGCCAATTTTCAAACATATTCACTTTTGAATTTATTGAACCCGAGTCCACGCTTAGATTGACCAAAAAACATTTGGAGCCACTGCGAACCCAAAAAAAATCGCATCCTGGGAGCAGGCTCCAATTCTTTCCGGCTTTCAGCCATTTTTCGAACAGGGCCGTCTTTGCAGCCTACATCAAACACAGATGGTTTTGATTTATAATGGAGGGTGCGTTATAACAAGCATTAGATTTCATTCGCATGTGTGAAAATACCTTCGTGTTGGTCTTCACTGCAGCTTCCCATGCTTCCACCACTTCATCCGGTATGTCGTGCGCTTCTGGGTCGCGAAGACGCCTCCCACAAAAGGGTGCATAATAGTTTGGGGTGAGTATGATAGCGTGACTGAGGCATTCTATAATTAGAAACCTGCCTTTTGAACTCGCCCTGCAAAGCTTGCCGTTCGTTGTAGGTCGCGGGTTCAATGGGCTGTGGTGCCCCATCCTGCAAAACAATCGTTTTTATATATACATGTATATACACACATCTCTATCTAGTTATCTAACTACGCGCAAAGGTTGAATACAGCAGTTCTAAGTCCCCAGGCCTCCCCAGTGGCAACGGTGATTTGAGCAGCAGGTCGTCGTACAGGCTGTGCTGGTTGTGCTGCTGCTGCTGCTGCTGGTGCTGGCTGTGCTGGGTGTGCTGCTGGGGGTGCTGGGGGTGCTGAGGGTGCTGGAAGCTGCGCACGGGTCAGGGGAGGTTGCGCTTTGGCTTTTGCCAAGGCTGGAGATTCTGCTTGGGGTGCATTGTTGGGTGTCTCCAGGTCTGGTGGCAGAACAGGCGGGGCCGGGGGATCAAGTTCCCACTTGACAGACAAGCCGGATGGCTGTGCTTTCTTGTGGCGCAAGATGCCAGCTCTTGCTGAGTCAAGCTGAACTTTGGCTGGTCCATGGGAGTCCTTGGCTGGGTGCATCTGTGGGGGTGTTGACTGAGGTGTTTCTGTGGATTCATGGCTTGGTGTTGGCTCAGGTGCTTGGGTTGCGGGTTGGCATGCAGCAACTTTGGCCGTTGGAATTGGCTTCGGGACTGCCTTCGCAGTTGGCATTGGCGACTTTGGTTGTTCTGCCATGTGCGTGTCATGTTCAGCATCAGCATAGGCATGGGCCTTTGCAGGGGGGCAAGCAGGCAGAACAAGGGGTGTAGCTGCAGAGGCTGGGGTGGCAGGAGGCCTACGCTTCAACACCATTGTGCTATGTGCAAGGGGTGGGCTGGCTGATGTTTTTGCTGCAGTACACACACCGCGACAAGCTGAAGCTTTCTTTGTGGGAGGCGTTGGAACACCCTTTGTGTAGTCTACTGTTGATGACCGGGAGTATGCTGCTGGCGACATTGACCTGTCACAACTAAACAGTCTTTTGAATTCGGTGCATGGTTTGCTGGACCTATGTGCGCATTCTAGAAATTGGATCATTGGGTGCCCCAATTTAAGCACGCAGGGTATTTCATTTCCTTAAGCCCAAATGTGGATTATTTTTCAAAAATTGGAACACCCAACAAGTAATAAAACAACCTGAGAAATAGACTCAGCAAGGGCCAGTGCTGGTTCTAGTTCACGGCTCGATGGAAGCAACGCGGGCCACTGAACTGGCGAAGGTGCACTCATCGAACCACTGGAAGCCTCCCATGAACTTGAAAAAGATGGGCTCACATAAATGGCATGGCTCATGGATGTGATAATATATGCGTCCCATGGGCCATGCAGCCATGTTATGTTGGCTCTCTAAACTTGTAAATACCATGCAGGCCATTTAGGACCACACCCTTTTCGATTTCTCTCCTGAAATTCCAAGCCCACCCACAGCCGGAATGAGGCCAAAGATGCCTTGGAAGTGAACGAAGTCGATGGCGAAATGACACGTCGTTTCGGCGGAGGCGTCTCCGCATGGTCAGAAGCTTCGGGTTGAACCTGAGTCCGCAGGCAGCGCTACTTTAGATATACCATGGAAATTGATGAATGGATATACACCAGGATAAGCCTAGTTACTGCTCCGCTCCATGGGGCAAAGAATTCCGCAACCTCCCCTTGCTTTGGTACATGAAAAGGAGGTAGTTTTGGAACAGGTGGAACTTTTCCTTCAGCTGAGTCCTATGGTTTTGTGGCAAATGCCAACCCCACACAAAACCTACCCACACAAAACCTAAATGAAACATTGAGAACATATAGTCCTGTTCTGGTCCCTTTGCCTTTCGACGGACCTGTCATCAAGAAATTCTGCTTTTGACGTATGCATAAATAAAGCATGTCAAAAATTAGTCAGAGTCACCATGGCGGGAGCTGCTCGAACTCCACAACAAGTGCCGCGGAATCCCCAATGCCCTAAAGAGCTGGAGACAGGATAGGGTCCAACGTTATAGCTACAATTCCTGCATGTGTGCGATCCCTTGCAATGACTATGGGACACTAACGGCCAAGTGTGACAACATCAGAACACATTTTTCCCGATTTTCCCGATGCCTTTCCGATGCCGGGGGCGTCGCGGGGCGTCGGTTTAGAGGAGTTTTGAGGTACCCATGACAACCCCATCCGATGTTTCCGATGGCTTTCCGATGCCGCCCCGCGACATTGCACATGTAATTTGGTCCCACAACTAAGAATGGGAAGTGCATATGGTAAAACAGCGAATTAGAAGTAGCCATGCCATGACATCAATCACCACTGGCCCGCTTGCGGCTGCGACGGGCATTCAACATGTCGATCAGGTGAGCCTCAACTTCGTGAAGCCTTGGCTAGGGACCATGGATGATCAGGGTCAACATTCCAACGTTTTCCAAACTCAAACATCCTTAAAGATGGATCCAACATATTCCCAACATTCCAAATCCAAACATTCCAAAGATGGATCCAAACATTCCAAACATTCCAAACCCAAACATTCCAATCCAAACATTTCAAACATACCAATCCCAAACATTCCAAACATTCCAGACCCCAGCATTCCAATCTAAACATTCCACATTCCAAACCCGAACATTCCGAAGATGGACCGAAACATTCCAAACCCAAACATTCCAAAGATGGATCCATTCCAAACATTCCAAACCCGAACATTCCGAAGATGGATCGAAACATTCCAAACCCAAACATTCCAAAGATGGATTCCAAACATTCCAAACCCAAACATTCCAAACATGGATCCAATCATTCCAAACATTCGAAGCCCAAACATTCCAATCCAAACATTTCAAACATCCAATACCCAAACATCCCCAAGATGGGTCCAAACGGTACAGTATATGCATCGAACCAGTCCAAACATTCCAAACCTTGCATGGGATCCAGACATTCCAAGCATTTGCGGCATTCCATAAAACAGTCCATGGAGGGTGAAAAACACGGTTTGGAATTCCAGGGTGCCATTATATTTTTGGAATATGGCTGCATACATGCACGTGATTCCCTGGCAGTCCAGTGGCTTTGCATCTTCCCAAGCATCAGGGGTGTAGTCAATCGTCTCCACTGGAGTTAGATGGTGCGCTTCTTTCGTGAAGAGCTGAAACACCTTGGTTTTAAACATGGATGTCTATAGAGAGTCTAGAGATTTCATGGCCCAAATTAGAAAAAAGTATGGTATAGAGGACGGGCGACCCGTCTTCCAAAGCGAGGAGGATACACTTGAGTGGCTTTAAGATGTCGGCTTCCCTGAAATTTTGGACGTCCATCAGCAGTTTGGTATTTCACAGTGGAATTGCTGGGTTCAAACAAGCTCCTGTCCAAAGTCCTGTTTTCAGGGGCTTTAAAAAACAAGAAAAAACAAGTTGGCATGCATGCTGCATTTTAAAACCTCAATGTTTTTGACATGCAGTCCTGTAGAGTTTTTCCACGACGGGATCCGAGGAGACAAGTTTGACGGGCTTCCATGTTGGGGCACCATACATCCCGAGGTGTGTACGGCATTCCCAGTTCTCCGCATGCTGGAGGAAAGTTTTGAGGCGTGGGTGGTCGAACAACTCAGCGCAGCACCCCACCCCTCAAAAATAAACATGCCAAAGATAGCTGCACTGAGAAATTTGAAAATGAATTTTGAATTTAAGCACCCCACCAATGATTGAGAAGGATTTTCCAAAAGCCAATGTATGCCAAGGAAGCGGGCTGCATATAGTATGAGAGTCATCTTAGTGCAGCGAAAAACACATGTCCATGTCCCACGCCAAACCATGTGCCAAAGTATCAAGCATCCATTTCCTGGGCCTATGGCTCGACTCACCATTAAATTTCCATGCACCACGCTCGGACGAGTCCTGCGGGCCACACGGTTGCATGACCATTTCCCCCTTTTGTGAATGTCGGAATATGGAAAAGTTTGCCCATATGAGATATTTTGTTCTTAAATGCAACCCAGGTGAACGGTTCACGAGATAGATGTTGAATTTAGATGATTGGGGGTCCTGACCGTACATACTTTTTAGCCATGCAGATATTTGCACTAATATTTATTTTATTCATAATATATATATGAATATCTATTTTATTTCTATATATGATATGTGTGTTTATATGCAAGCAATACAAACATATTTGCCCACATACAAAAAGGGTTGGTAGGTATAAACATAGAAATACGAAGATGGAATTGATAGAATTAGGGCGAATATAAGTCAAGTGCAAAGTTGAGGGCCCCAATTTCAAAAAACAACTGACATTTAGAGAATTTCGATCTCGGTAATGCCAGCCTGCAAACTTGAGATACATCCACTTTGATTCCAAATAGTTCTATTGTCACAGTGGTGCCAAACCCGTGATATTTCCATATCCATGAATATATCATATGTATGTAGCCATACCTTCATGCCTATCTATCCATGATCTGCTCCACCTTTCTTAACCACCAGGACCCCCATCCACCCTGTCCTGTTTCCCAGGATGTTGTGCTCACTTCGTTGAGACGTTCCACCTTGAGGCACGCAAGTGATAAATTTCATGGGGTTGGGCCACTAAGATCATCAAGTCCAAAAGATTGAACACTTGCAAATATAGAGATTCATTACCTCTATGTAGCCGAGTCTCATGCCATGTAAACTTTCTGGGTGTGGGGTTTTGGAACCCCCGTGGGAAAACATTGCCGTTGGGGTTTTATCCGGGATCTGCTAGATGGATCTAGATTCATCAAAGCCGAACCAAATGCTGTGGAAACCCCAATGTGGACCATATAAAATCCCGACCTTCGATCATGCAGTCATAGCCAACCCTTGCTGAGAATGATCTGAGTTCCTGACGGTTAACTATGCTCCAGCTAGAGCATAATATCCCCGCAACCAGCACTGCGTCGGGCTTGCAGCATAAGACTGCCCAGAGGAATCTCAGGAATCCTTGACTCGTATTGATGTCCTTAGCACACAATGGTGTGATCGAGGAGCATGGGGTAGGGCACGCGTACAGCAACTTTTAGCACCACTTGCATTCACAGACCCAAAAACACAGTGGCATGACTTAAACCTCATGCCGCATATACATCACAGTGGCCAGTCAGTAATCTACTGGTTTTGCGGCCAATGAACATCTCGGGGATCAATTTCTGTGTCAAGTGCGCATGCCATCATGTTCTGAGCTTTGTAAGCTTTACTCACTGCACACTGCCCGGCGAAAAGATCAGCACAGTCATACAACGCGGCCGGCTGCACAAAGGCCCGTTGCATCAAGACTATGATGGCCCACAGGCGAAAGGGGATGCAACCAGGGTTGCGAGGTCCACGAACCCTCTGCGGTATGAAGTAAGGGCCGCAGTCATCATCCTTGTTCTTTGGGCACCTCAGGTACAACAGCGGCTGTTCTATGTCTTAAGATTTTCTTTCCAACAGTTTAAACCCAGCTCCAAATTCTAGATGCCATGGAAACGTTCACACAGACCAAAGAATAAAAACGAGAGAGGTTCAGGCATAGACTGTGCCATTTACTCTTGTGAATTTTTGGGACAAGTGTATTCCTGATTTTTTTGTGAAACCACAGTTTTGGCATGCACACAGTAAGTTGATCCAAAACACAACTCATCGTCTGTGGCGATGGCCTTATTCAGACCCTTTTTTCGATCCCTCTTCCCCATGGCCACTGCTAGACCTCACGATCCGAGACGAACCTGGCCAGGTGCCAAGCAATGCCTCTTTCACAAAGGCGATGAAGCGTTTGAAGGTCGGGTTTTGGCAGTTGGGACGAGGGTGGCTTGACTGCTAAAATGATCATGGGATTCGAGCATAATGTTTTGCATGCCCATGCCCAAAAATGCATCCGCTCAACGATGGAAAGAAGAATGCCTCAGCTAGACTTGAATGTGGGGACTTGAATGTGGGCAATCCAACAACAGCTGTTTTTCCTGTCTTTCCCCAGCTTTCGATTGATGCTACCTATGGTTCTACCCCACCTCTCTTTCTCGAGTGGGTCAGGAACCCCCAACGCAAGCTTTCAGAAATTGTCTTTCCGGCCCCAGAAGCAGGGCAAAAATGAGGCCATGGGCCAACGCCAACGCACTAGCTGCGGCACGTTGGAAATGCCAAACATGGGCCCCAAAATCCCAAACCTGTGAAATCAAAAATGACAACACATTATTGAACAGAATAATATGTGTATATACATATATATATATGTGTGTGTGTGTGTGATATGTCCTACACAAGCGAAGACATCATAATATATGTACATATATATATATGCAAATGATTTCATGACTGATCATACGTAACAAATCAACAGGGGAACACATATATGAAAATTAGGCCTCGCCCTCACGGGATTTCTTGTGATCACCGATCTTGGGCTGAGACTTGTCAGCCTTAGGCTCCTTAGGCACACCACTCAGGCGAGGGCTTACCAAATTGTAATCCCTCAGCAAGGCCGAAGCCAATTTGCCAGCCTTCTTGCAATCTTCACATTGGTGTCCCCGGCTACTTGTCCAGTTGTAACATGAGTTAAAGTTACTTAGCTACTTATCTTATAAGCAAGTATATAAGTAGAAATAAGTATAAATAAGTAGAAATAACTTTTTTGTATGTTTTTTGGGTTTTCCACGATTATTGCCAAATTAGCACGTCCCATTCTCCCTTTTTTTTCCGCGCAGGTATCATGCATGTAGAAATGTGAGAACATTTTCAGCGTCTTTGCGCGTTTTCCTAAAGAAGTATACGGGCACGGTTTGGAAAGCTTTGTCAAGAGGCAACAGCCATGTATTGTCACTGGACGGGTGTAGTTTCCAATGTGACAGAGCAGGATTCGAAGCGGGCAGCGGCTGCAGTGGTTGGCACAAAAGAAAAAAAAGGCCGTGGGATTCCACCGCGCCGTGGATTTCTATTGCTTGTTGGGCCGAAAGAATCTTGTATTGACCACAAGCAAACGTGATACCCTTGCATTCGACAGAGGTTGCAACATAAGCGTCTTGGCCAAACCATGTCTGCAGGGCATGGCACTGAGCAGTTGGTCCACGCAGGACCGGAAGAAACGAACCTCGGTTCTCATGTTGAGAGACGTCTATGTGATTCATTTCCAATAAGGCAGAAGCGGAAAATCCGTCTAATTTTGTCAACGTCTCTGCAATTCTTTTGAAGAGACGGTGTTTTCTTTCTGCAGGAAAGCAGTCCACACACAGTGTGTGTGCATTCCATTGCAGTGGGAGATGCAAAGATTAATGATGTTTGGGACGGCAGACATCGATTGAATACACAGAGGCAAATTTGTTCAGGTGAACTGTTTGCAACCGTATCATCTCGATGCTTTTCAGTTGAAGGTTTCCACCGCGTTTGGCATCAGTCCAGCAGCATATCAGCGCCAACAGCGCCGTCAAGCATTCGCAGTGGGGAAGCATGGCTGGAAAATCCGGCGCTATGACTTCCCAGGAAAATGCAACCATCAAAGGTAGCACTGACAGAGCTTCAGATGCATCTCCGCGGAAGTCTCTTTGGTTCTGCCATCTTTTCTTTGTGAAAATTTTGTTGATGTCCAAGCTCGACTCTTTGGAGGCTGTCCAGCATTGCAGAACGTATCTGCGTACTGTATCGATGTCGCAGGAGGTCTTGTCCAAAAGAGCATTATACCAGAGCCCCAATTCTTGAGGCACTATGCCATTTGCCAGGAAGCAGTGCATGGCGTCGTACCTCAAGGATGATAATGGAATCCAGTTTCGGAGATCTTCTTGCACTAAAATAGACGCCGACAAGGCATGCAGGTGCCATCCCAATAGTTTTTCCGCTTCTTCTCTTTCCTTGCGAGACAGCAAGGTTTCAAGGTGACGTTGGATGTGGATAAGATTGTCTTGCGTTTGCAAGTGGCAAGCATGCACATCGCAGCAACTGATGTGCACGTGGTTCTGCACTTTGTCATGTCCGTTTAAAACATTTTGACATAAGAAGCATGGCTTCAGAGCAGAACTTCCTTTGCAACCGGTAAGCAAACGCAAGCCATCTGCGTCAGCAACCAGAGAGATTTGGGCAATGGTGCAAAGGGTTGGCTCTTCATTCAGAACGAGCGTGAAGCCATGCTGGGTTTGCTGCCTCAGCCACCGTAAATACTGAACAAGCGACTGCGGATAGCCATTTTCGATGCTCTGCATTTCGCGAGTCCGAATGACAGCAAGTGTCATCCAAGCATCATCAGCCCAAAGCACGGGCATCTGCGCAATGGCTCCATACGTCATTGCTGCCTTTCTCTGCAAATCAGGCTGCAAAACATTACCTGGAGTTGCTTCGTCCCAAGCAAGGACTAGATGCAACTGCGGACCATGTTCTTTGAGAACATATGCCATGGACTCAGAAAAAAACTGCGAACCATCACACTTAGCTTGCAGCAAGTCCGGGACAGAAGTAACAGCCATGTGGCAACATGGATCTCCGAAGGTTATAGTCGTTACGACGTCACTAACCTTGGGAAACTTCAGCCGTTTGCGTTTAGACGTTCCACGTCCTTGTCCATCATCTCGCAGATGCGCGATGATCCGGCGCGCAGCGGTGGCTGTCACACCTTGAATTTCACGCAGAAATTCAAATTGCTCCGAAGGTTTGGCGTTTTGATCTAGTAGTATATTTTTCCATGGCTTCTTTTCGACCCCGCTTTCGCTTTCATGTGTTTTACATACCTGTACACGCGTGAACCATACATGCAGCAGAAGAGAAACATGACATGCTCACGGCCATCTATATAGCAATCATGGTACTTCGGTTTGCGGTCGAGGAAGGTTCTTGCAGACGTATTATTCTTGCTTAGACTATATATCTATGTTAGATTTTCTGCGTATATATAACCCGTCGTTATATATATGTCTTTCCTGTGTAATCAATGGCATGGCTTGCCTTTTGCGAGGTAGTCACCTACATTAATATATATATATATATAGTTATATAGTATAAAACTCACCAATTCGTGCATGAATGGAAAGATCTGGAATTGGCATGTACACACCAACCGGTTCAGCGCAGCACGACTTTTCCCGGAAGCCGCAGGACCGTGCGCTCTGATCCATCTACGGCTATAAAGCTTCAGTCCACATATCAGACGGAGTCTGACACAGCACCCTCACAGGGACAGCCTGTCTACGTGCGATCCACGTTTCACAACATGTTGCTGCTCACAGCAACACAGAGCCCAAAGCGAAACTGGTCTAAGGATCGCAGCTACCACACACGACAGGTACAGTCCGCAGACTCAAGGGGGGCTCTTGCCAGTTTTGCGGCGCTTGTCACCGCCCTCAGTGTCGTGGCTGCGAGCTGCCCTCTTCTTGGGCGACGCTTTCGCCGCAGCATTGGCCTTGGGCGCCGCCTTCGCCTTCGCCTCCTTTTTGGGCAGCAGGGAACGCAATGCGCTCTGCACTTCCGTTGCTTGCTTTAGCAGCAACTTCACATCATTGCCTTCGAACGGCAAAGCCGTCAAAGGCAGCAGATCGCCACCAGCGTCCTTCCACAGCTCGCGGGTCGACTCATGCACGTTGATGCACTCACGAGCCGCCGTCGCCCAGGTCTCGAGCTTGCCCATGCAATCATCTTTCGACTGTTTGATTCCCTCAGGAATCTCACAGCCGCTTTTCTCCACTTTTTCCAGCAACTTCGAGACACCTGTGGCCGTGCCTTGCAAGGGACCCAAGGCCTTAGCGGCTTTGTCAGCTAACGCAACGTTCTTCGCCAACAACTTCTTGCGGTCCACCTCCGGCTTTCCTTTCTTATCGGACACACTGCCTTCCGCAGCCGGCAAATCCAATTCTCCATCGGATGACGCCTCTGCGTTGGCAACGTTATCCTTCTTCTTTTTTCCACCTTTGCTTTTCTGTCCCTCTCTCTCATGTCGCAGGACTTGCTCCTCAATCTTTGCATACTCTTCTCCCCACGACAATTCCCGCACAGGGACAGCGTACACTTGCGTGCCCAGTTCATCGGAAAACCGATTGGGACACGCTTCCACGAGGGTCTTGTCCCAGCCTTGGTTAACCCAGACCGACAGAGGTAACTCCTTTTGGGTGCACGTAGCACGAAAAGTGGAGATCCTGCGATCTGTCAGAGATCTCACAAGTGTGGCCCGCACGGTGACCCACTGAATGCGACCTCCCTGCTTCTCCTTTTCCTTCGCAATGGCGCGAAAGAAGGAATGCGTCTCGGCCGGACTGAAATCTTTCAGTTCAGTCCTGTCTCCTAAGTTGCGCTGCAGCATCGCTTTTGCTGACCAGCAACCAGTGCAAAAGAAGGAGCGACCATGCATCCTGCCCGCAGCAGAAGCATGCTCCAGGCCGCACAAGCGACATACGCGACGGTCCGCCATGCCGCAAGCCACCTTGCAAAACAAAGGTCCGCACACTAACCTGTCCAAAAACCCAAATGGCTGCGGAGAAGTGCTGTCGAAGGGCTTGGCAGACAGCAGAGGTAAGTGAGAGAGACCATATATCCGCGAAGGAAACTGCAGTCCAGTTGACCTATCTAGAACCAGCGAGAGCATTGATTGTGTCTATATATAATCCATTTCGGAACAGCCCATTCGGAGGAAAAAAAAAGCCAAAATCAGAAAATTCCGGACACATTTCGGACACATTTATTTTTCCAATTCCGGACACATTTCTCTTTAAATTATAATTAAAACCGGACACATTTCCTTTTTCCGGACACATTCGGACACATTTCGGACACATTCCAAACCCTACCGATTCAAAGCCAGCAACGTCTCCCTCATCGATTCTAGCTGGCACTCAGCCTGGTACAACCACGAGGCTTCTGGCAGACTGTTTTCAGTCTCCTCCTGCCAGCGCAGCCGCAGCTGCTCCAAAGCTGGGATCGCTTCTTCCACCTGCTGCAGGTGATATGCACCCACCCTTTCCAGAAAGCGCGGCCAGTGCCCATCCCAGTCTGTGTTCCGATTCCAGAGACGACAGACGTCAGGAAGGCCAGCCATATCCTCAGACATGACTTTCTCAATCATGCGATTGCATCTTTCAATATATTTCGCACAGTCCAGCTGCCCTTGCGAGTGCGCCATGCCTTCTGCTTGATCCAACAGTTCCACCACAATTCTCCAACCATCCTTCCAAAGGTCATCACCCTCCGGAAGAACTTCAGGAGTGGTCGTGGTTGCTTTCAGGCAATCACGAAAGACCCGCAGTCTTTCCTTTGACATCCAAAAATCAGTCGGCGGCATGTGGAAAGTCACAACATGGGAACGGAAGTTCGAGTCAAAACGGCGTCCTACAAGCACCAATAGGTTAAGAAACAGCCATATCACTTCAAGAAGAGAACGTATGTGTGTTTTGAATCGGTGCCAGTAATAATTACAATCCCCCGTGCGTATCCTACACATATATGTTCTTCCACTCTTTCTACTTCACGGTACTACGGCAACCCTGCAGACAAATACCTGCTTTTTTTTCCCACAGCTTTCACGCAAAGGTCAGAGTCAAGACCGCCGCGATGTGCCGGACTCAGCGGAAGTTAATCACCACGTTGTGGCGCTGACTCCTCTTGGGAGACACGGACCTGGAACCAGAGGAAGACGCCTTACGACGCTTCTTCTCCTTGCGAGGCTCCCCATGGCGGTCCCGACCACGAGGCACCTCTGGAGATCCTGCGACAGAGCGCGTCTGACGCATTCCCGATTCGGACTCCAGATCCACCACAGGCACCCGCTCCCTGGCAACAGAGGCACTCGGTTCCGTTCTGTTACCTTTGACTTTCTTCGCCACCTCTTGGGCTTTCTGCCATGAGTCACTTTTTTGCCTCTGCGTTGGCGTCATTCGGTTGTATGCTTGGCAGGCGAGACAATATTCATTCAGCCACTGATGTTGATCAATGGCCGCGGGGTGCGCTGAGATTTTGGTCTTGCAAATCTCGCACCTGGTTTGCTTCTGGTTGCCTTTGGCTCATGTCTTCCCCTGCCCTTTGCTTCCTTTGTGAGGTGACTGCTTCGAACCGTCACGACCCTGTTCCTGTGGCTTCGGGGGCGGTTTGCCCCGCGGAGAATTGGGACGATCCTCACCACGACGATCCCTGGTGCGATCGCGCTCTTGCTTTTCCTCCTTGGAGGAATTCTTTTTCTTTTTTCTCGCTCTGCTGCGTCCACGGCTTCGGTCCTTGGACCTGCGGGACCGAGACTTGCGGGAACGGGACCTCCGGGAAGGTGGCTTCCCCGGTGCATCTGGATCACCTTCCTCAGAACGTGACCGCGCTGGCATCAGCTGCGCCTTTCGCTTCCCATTCCTTTCATCCTCAGCGTCTGAGGAGCGGTCCTCCTCAGAAGCTTCCTCTTCTGCCGATGCATCTGCAGCAGACGGCATGCCCACTTGCTTCGGTGAGAACGGAGATGTCCTGCTCATGTACCTGGCCAGGGAAACCGAGTGAATACAGGACGCAAAAGAAGTAAGGTCAACAAGTAAGGAAAAAAGACAAGCAAAGAGGATATGTCCGGTCCATGCATGCTGTGTCCTCCCCATGATCATCCCGCAGATGATCATCTGCAACACCACGCAGGTGCTGCGCAAATCACCACGCAGGTGATTCGATACACCACGCAGGTGTATCATCGGCAACCACCACGCAGGTGATGAGATACACCACGCAGGTGCATCGTATATAATCACCACGCAGGTGATTATAGATACACCACGCAGGTGTATCGCACGCAATCACCACGCAGGTGATGAGATACACCACGCAGGTGTATCATCTGCAATCACCACGCAGGTGATTATAGATACACCACGCAGGTGTATCGCATTGAATCACCACGCAGGTGATTCGACATACACCACGCAGGTGTATCAGCATCACGTCGCCAGTGATGCGACCCCAAGCACCGCACAGGTGCTAGTCTTGAACCACCGCGCAGGTGATTCCCGAAGACCACGCAGGTCTTCCCATACCCATCACCGCACAGATGCTGAGATCACATGCACCACGCAGGTCCATGCTTCGCTACACCCCGCAGGTGCAACAGCCACCTCCACCACAGAGGTGCCATCATAGAGGAACGGCATGCCCGGCCGGGAGAAATAGAATGAAGCGCAACAAAAATGCCAACATTTCAACGTGGGAAAGCCTCCCCCCAAAAAAAGTTGACAGACCTCACCTCCGGAGCGCGACTTGCGTTCCCAGCGCGAAACCGTTTGAACCCTATATGATTGCAGCACAAAAGAAACATACACATCTCCGCAACAGCAGCCTGCAAAACCCCTGCTCCCTTGCAAGACGTTCCCTGATTTCCAAAACAATCGATAGCCAAAATAGACTCCTTTTTCTTCGCAAATTTAGTTGATTGTCTCTACGCCAAGACCAAGGAACAGCGTCTACTCGAGGGTATAGCCACGTTTGGCCCAACAGCTCACAGTGCACCACGCACGGTGGTAGCAACGAGAGCATCCATTCTTATACTTCCGCAAAACTTTCTCAGGGATTTTTTAAAGCAGTCGCTCGCGTCGAGCGGCGCGATCATCCACCACGCGCGCTCCGACATCCCTGTTTGCAGCTGGACGCTTGAGAATCTTTTTCACAGCAGAGGCTGGACGAGCCATGGCGGCACCTTTTTTCGGAGCTGCAGCGCGCGGTTTCTGTCCCGCGTCCCTGCTGCAATCAGCATGCGACACCTTTCCCTTTTGCTTTAACTCCTCACGAAGAGAAGCGATTGCGTCTCCGGGGGTTTGGCTTGCAGATTTATCCACATTCGCCATGGGCTCTTTGCTCTCCGTCACAGGTGCTGGCTTTTCAAAGTCTTCCAATGCCAAGGCCGGCGGTGCTATCGGTGCTTCCTCTCTCTTTACGTCCAGCATTCGAAAACCTGGTAAATCGACTTCAGACGGTCGAGGCTGCGTCTGCGCACGCGCCACCAAAGTGGCGGCAGCATGCACCAAGGCAATTGCATCGACCTGACCACTTGCAGGCAGGGACGGAGTAGAAGACACCGTCCCATCCTTCGGTCCCCTCAACCGAAAATCAGCGATCAAACGGCGCAACCTGGAAACATCCATCAGTTGCGGTGAACCAGGCACCAATCCCGTCGGAAAAACCTTCGCAAATAAGGAAACAGGAATCTCCTCAGGATTCTCAGGCAAAATTTCCAAACGGACATTGGGACCTGGCGCCTTGGTGAGCCAACGACGCATGCGTTCCTTATGCGTCCTCAAGAGATTCACCTGCTCCGACTCTGGCCACACCTCAGCATTGTCCGCATAGAAAGACAATGCCACCAAAGCGCCATAGGAAGCCTCCGTTGGATTCTTTAAACCCAAAGTGGCTGCAAAATTAGTCAAAAGCTCAAGTTTATACACTCCAGCGGCGCGAGATTCTAATTTACCCCACCATTCCTTCGATAAGTAGTTCGGCAAAGCAGTGAAGTCTTGTAAGCCAGCACGACAGGAACGATCCTCCTGCGACTCGCTTTGCTCGGCAATCAATGCCTTCAAATCATCTAACATTCTTCCACTCCACGCATCGGAGAAAGAATCCAGGATGCGACCAGCCATCTCCACAGAGATGAAATGTTTCTTCACAATTGGCGTCAGTCGTTCCAATTGTTTTCGCTGGAGCTCATCGTAGTGCGGTAAGGTCTTGACACCATGCAAAAACTTTTGGCTCGAAATTATTTCTTTCAAGACTTGAGCCATGACGCCTACGATCATACAAAAACGATAAAAAAAAGCAACCTACTTAGTAAAACCTTCAAAATCCAAGAAAAACACAAGTAGCTAAGTAAAAATAACTTTTTCATGTTCCACCACCTTACAATACTTATCCCTACTTATAAGTAGCTAACAAACTTATAAGTAACACCAAAAAATCTCCTACTTAGTTTTACTTATCACACTATCTCCAGACTTATGCCATCGGCAAGTCTACTTAAAGTCAAGGTATAAGTCCACAAGTAGCAAGGGACACCAATGCAGCGGTTCCACCTTGGTACTTTTTTTTCTTGTAGGCATTCGAGTACACCTGGTTGCCAGTCACGTGCGGGGGCGCGTCAATGGCATCTTTGGGAATCTCATCATGAGGCAAACTCGGCTCCGGCTTTGGCTCGGGGCAGGCAGGCTCAGAGGAAGGCATGGTTGTGGTCCCCCCACGCACCCTACGCTTCTTGCTAGGCACTACCTCAACAGGTGTAGATCCCCCGGTAGCGACAACTGTTTTCTTCTTTTTCTTCAGGACTTGGGTAGTCTTTGGAGGTGACTTTCCATCATTCTTACCAGGGGCATCAGCAACATTGAGGTCAGCAGAAAGAGCACTACTGGACCGAGCTTTGCGAAGGATTGCCCTTCGCCTGTTCCCCCCCTTTTTGCTGCTCTTCTTCGCTTTCTTACCCTTGGCCTTGGGCTTGGCACTTGGTTTCCTTCCCCTAGGCTGTCCCTGCTCAGCATACACCGGGGGAGGCGCGGAATCGATGGTTTCTTCGAGGGACTCCAACAGATCGCAACCCTTCTGGGTTTCCGCCAACCCATCACTCCCAACACTCACCACCTTCCAAACCTTGAAGTTCTTGTGCAAGGGATCTGGGCCTCCTCCATGGAAGGGATCTGGAATCTCCTTGGCTAGGATGGTAAATGACTTTGGCTATGTGCTGACATGGCTACCTTGACCCTGCATATCTCAAGAATGACATGCCTGAGAAACACAAGTTTTAAAGACACCATGCGTACTTATCTTTTGTCCAAGAGTCAGCAGTGGAAGCACGAGCAATCTTGTCAGCCCGGGACATCGTCACCTGAATCGAAGGTTGTAGGTGGAGAGGGTGGTTCTCTTTTTCCACGGTCATGAGTAGCTACATGTTGTTAACGATCCATGCTGTCATGCATGATCAATGTCTTAAGACACTGGCAATTGTTCCGTGGGCTTGCCACCCCCAAAAGAAAAGGAAAAGTGCTATAAAAAGGACCCCCCCTCCTCCGGGTGGTTCCTTTTTGCGTGTTTTTGGCTTTTTGGCCAATTAAACAGTGCCAGACCCTGATGTTCAAAATTGCAAGCCTTGTCCTCGGAACGAGCAGGTGGAACATGTTCACCAGCAGGCGTGTCAGGCTCAGCCGTGTCGGAATGAAGGGCAAGTCCGTGAGGAGAAAGATCGTGGTGGCGACCAAAGTCATCATCACCCTTGGGAAATTCTGGCTCTGAAACTGCTCGAACTTCATCCCAATCGTCCCCCTCACACTCGGGAGCAGGTTGAGAATCTTCCCACACTTCTGACGCCTCGTCCAGGTCTGTGTCATCCTCAACCAAGACAGAGTCATGTGGGCAACTGTCATGCACTTCAGGTACAACAGGATCACCAAGGGTCAGGGTTTTGGCACGTAGGAGGCCGGCAGGTTCATCAGGCATAGGAAGAGTTTCAACGGTATCGATGTTCACAGGAAGTTCGGGCGGGCTCACTTTTGGCTCCAAAGGTTCAGGTCGCACTTCTGCCTCACAAGGTTGAGGTGCACGTGGATCCTCCCGGTGAGCACCAGCCGGTGCCTGAGCAAGGCAATGCTGGGTGGCCCAAACCAGTGCCTGGCACACATCATCCCCAGCCGCCTCCAACCAGTATTCCGCTGAATCCTGGAACCCGGCATCTCGAAGAATCCTCAACTTTTGAAGGTAGGGCAGCGACTTCAAAGCACTGTCCTTCTCAATCTCGTCACTGGGCTGGGGCAGGCGCTCTTCATCCATCAAGCGGTCAGCCTGTGCTGCAGCAAGCGCTTCTGGGAGGTGTCCCGCAATCACATCAGGATCAGGTCCATGGGTTTGGCACAGGTCAAAGACAATCAAGGTCTCAGACCAAACTGCGGGTGGCAAGTCTTGAGGTCGGTTCTCGATCATCTCTTCCTTTGAAGTCCATGTCTGGCAAAACTCTATGCAATCCTCTAACGTGAACTCACCCTCTGGACATTCAGCTTCATCATCGATCTGAACAGGTTCTTCGGGTTCTCCTTTCGTAGTCTGTGGGTTCTCCTGGATGGATAGAATTGGGTGAAAGAATTGGTTAGCCGCACAGGTGTTTAAAATCAACCGCATTTACGAGTTCATGCCCATGTGTCCTGAACTGGCTGGTTGTTAACTCCTTCGGCTTCGCTTTGGGAGTCCAAAACCATGATGTCGTCCTCACCTGCAGTGAGTCTAATTTGTAATCAGAAGATCGAAAATACCAAAGGTGATGTGGATGTATTAGATAGAGATAGAGATAGAGATAAATACAGAGATAGACAGAAAGACAGAAAGACAGAAAGACAGAAAGACAGAAAGAGAGAAAGAGAGAAAGATAGAAAGATAGAAAGATAGAAAGATAGAAAGAAAGAAAGAAAGAAAGAAAGATAGATAGACAAATAGACATAGACGGATAGACAGATAGATTGATAGATTGATCGGTTGATCGGTTGGTGGATAAATTGATAGGTTGATAGGGTGACAGATTGATAGGTTGATTGATTGAAAGACTGGTAGATTGATAGATTGATTGATTAAAACTAGTTTGATAGGTTCAAAGACTGATAGTTATAAATAGAAAGAAAGAAAGAAAGATATAGACAATTAAATATAGATATATAGATAGATTGGTTGATTTAAAGATTGATAGGTTGATAGATTCAAAGATTGATAGTTAGGAAGAAAGAAAGATAGATCGATAGATGGACAGATCGATAGATGGACAGGTCGATAGATGGACAGATCGATCGATAGATAGATAGATTGATAGATTGATAGATAGATAGAGGGAGTGAGAGAGAGAGGAGGAGAGAGAGAGAGAGAGATTTATATATATATATATATAGATATGTAAGTATTCTATATAACGCGCGGGTCGATGCTATAATCTTCTTAGCAGGACTAAACCTCGCACCAGCCAGAATGCCCGGGTGGCCAGGCCTTTCTTGCCTTTTCTCTTCCCGCGACAGGTCGTTCGAAACCGGCGGGGGTTGGGCTTGAGAATGGCGGCTAATTGGGACGCAACAGAGGTTTTTGTTTTGCGATCCAAAGCTTTGCGCCAATATCGGCGACCATATGAGAGAAGGGCTTGGACGATATAGCTTTCCTTCTCAATGCATGGTCGAAAGACAAAGATTAACTATATGAATCATATTTAATATGGTCTGAAAAAACAAAGAAACCAAGTTAGCCGGGGGTCATTCTGTGCCCACTGCCGCTGCTCTTTCTTTGTCTTCCCCTTGCTCAAATTGAAACAGTTTTCCTTGTCCATTGAGCTGAACACATTTTCGATGTGGTGGCCAGAGAATTCCCCTTAGTATCATGTCCATGAAATTGGATAAGACACATTGATGAATGAAGTCAAAAAATGTTTCTTCATGGTCTTTGTACCGGCTGCACACCAAGTTACCCTCAGGGCTGACCTGAAAAAAACCCAGGATCAAGGGGAGGTAGGTTTCCAAATCTGGATATCCGATAGTGAACGATGACACATCCGGAAACAAGGTGTTGTCCGGCCGCTTTGCATTCGCGCACTGGACGAATGAATCAACTGGAAGATGTAGTTTGACCACACCTCACATGATAGACGTGAACAATCGCCAAAACAGTCTACACCATTAAACCATCCATCGATTTTCATCCAAAAAGTCCCATGAGTTGACAAGGGGCGTTCATACTGCTGTTCGATGCCAGACAATGGAGCTAAAGATGCCATTGCGGGAACCCTATCCCTTGGAACCTTGAGCCTACATAGTACAGCAAGGATTATGATAGAAGAAACACCGTGGTCGTAAACATAATGATGATCATAGCCAAATCTTTGACTGATGGTGCCAATGTACCAGCAACACGCCACGCCCAAAGCAGCACACAGTCCTCTCTTGCAATGCCGGCGAGGCATTGAAGTCCGAGCAACGCTGCATGACGGGCAGCGTACCAAACCACTGCTGCTGCAAATGGCAAAAGGGAAGCACCCGCCGCGCCGGGATTTGATAGACCAAGACAAGGTGAAAAATGGGAGATTTTATATTGACATGTTCTGAACCTATCCTCCAACAACATCAAATACACATATTTACGATAGTAAGGCTTTTCCAGATCTGTTATTCATGGCCATGCACATTTGCTTGAAGATGCTTGTGTGATCCAATGGTAGCCATTAATCTATCCTATGGCCCCATTTGTTGGGCCTCTTGGGCCCTCGCGGTACCTCGGCTTGAAAGTCACCAGGTCCCCGACCCCTCCACATGAGGGTCCCAGGTGGCAGGTGTCTCGTAGAGAGGGTCCGGCCCCTGCTGGTGAGAACCCTAAGATTCTTAGGGCAGGAGTTAAGACATAACCTGATGTATCAACTTGCCCTCGGAATTGTGCTGTTTCGTCACCAGGTGTCTCAAGGAATGCACTTCCACTGGGAACAACCGGCCAGATCCCTCATGCTGCAATTTCCAGGAATGGCCGAAGTGTATCAGTATACGCAGACATGCCAATTTGACATGTGCAATGCTGGAGACCTCAAGGACCCATCAAATGGAATGCCAATGAAAAAGGGGATGAATGTAGTTACTACTTCAAAGACAATATACCTATTACTACATGGGAGAGTTTGTCGGGGTAACCATTCTCACCAATCAATAGCAGGGTCTTTCACAACACCTCAAGGAACAGTTTTGCGCAGTCGATACACCGAAGTGTATCCCCGAAAGTTTGCAAGAGAGGTAGCCAGAGCCATGATGCACAACCACCGTGACAGGCCGTTCAATTGGCAAGTAGCCTTTTCCCACATGTGTCAAGAGACTGATGCCGAAATCCATGTTCTTACCAAGTTCCGACAGAAAACCAAGTTTGTCAGATCCGAATTGATCACACCATCCTCCAGGGATGACCATGTCAAACGTCGACGTTTGGGAAAACAAAGCGAGGACCACCACCTTGAAGATTATCAGAACCTCATGACCGAAATCAATCAGATCATTCCCAGGGTTGGTAAGAGTGTTATACAAGAACCTAATATCTTGGAGAAACTTCAGCAAATGTTTCATGACCAAAAGATCATTCATGTGATTGCCTGTCGAGGAACCGACCGAACCCTAGGTCCACCAAAGGGGATGCATCCAGAGGAAGCACCTCTCCGGAAAAGTTTGATCCTTGAAAGGGGAACAGGAACAATCAAGTATGAAAAGGACTGGGAAAAATGGGTTCACCTTGCCAACCGCCAGTTGATTCGACCAGCACATGCCTGTCGAATCAATGTCACGATGTTCGCAAAGCCCTGGCCTGTTGAAAATGACTCGAGCCAAAGTTCCCAAGGTGTGAATCCTATGCCTCCAATGCCTGAGCCAGCAAGTGAGCAGCCAGCACCGAGTCAGACGGAATCAGGTCATGCAGATCCCGTGACAGCAACGCCGCTCACCAGTGATAATGTTCCCATTTCCCAAGAAGCTGAAGTACCAGAAAATAATCCTGAGGGAACCCAAGATAACAACAGTAATCCCACGAGTACTTCTCATGCGGATAATAGGACACATGCAGTAATGCCAGGGGAAAGACCTATCCGACAGACAGGTCCCAATTTCAGAGCTCTTCCAAGGTGGGAACAACGCATGATTATCCAGATGCACAAGAACCTTGGTCACCCTTCCAATGACCGACTGTCACGAGCACTGCAAGTAGCCGGATATCGACCTGAAATTGTTCATGCGTCGCAAGAGCTCGAATGTTCAACATGTTCAGCATGTAGTCCACCAAAACACCAGAGACCAGCTATTTTGAAACCAATACGGGAATTCAACTCACGTATCTATGTAGATGGGGTAAAGTGGACAAACTCTCAGGGCCAATCCTTTCACTTTTACCATATCATAGATGCCGGTTCAAATTTTCATGTTGCAATCACATCACCCTCCAGAGAAACAGAACATGTGATCCAACTTCTCACGCGCCATTGGATTAGCTGGGCAAGACCTCCCAATGAAATCATGGTGGATTCGGGAACCGAGTTGAACAGCGAACAGTTTGCCGCTTTCCTGCAACGATTCAACATCAAAGGAGAGACAACCTGTCCTGGAGCTCACTGGCAAAATGGCAAAATAGAAAGGCATGGGCAATTTCTCCAGGCGATGCTCACTCGGATGGACACTGAAAGCCACATCACGTCATATGAAGAGTTGCAACTAGCTCTGAGAATTGTCTCAGTGTACACCATGGCTATGCTCCCGAGGTAATTGTGTTTGGTCGACACTCTAGAGTCCCAGGGTCAGTGATGTCAGATGAATCATTGCCGTCCCACTCCCAAGTAACTCAAGAAGATGACACCATCACCCCAAACATGTTCCGAGAGATGTTGCAAGTCCGAGAGAGAGCTAGAAGAGCCTATCATGCAGCCGACAACTGTGATGCCCTGTGACGAGCGATGCTTCGCCGGCCATGCCCACAGAGAGGGGTCTTCCAAAAGGGTCAATGGGTAATGATATGGCAACATAACCCTAATAGTAACCCCCAATGGATAGGACCACAAAGGGTAGTACTTCAGGATGACAATCACACAGTGTGGACCACCCAATGTGGTCGATTGTACCGTCGTGCACCAGAACATGTCCGAGGTGCCCTCTCCGAAGAAGGGACACCTGGCCCTGACACAGAAATTCAATGGACCAATTTGGAACAACAAATACATAACATGTCAAGGAATTTCACAAATAACAATCAAGATGAACTTCCAATACCACATCATGAAAATAATCCCGAACACTTGAATGAGGAAACAGCCTCTGGAAGAGAAGAACCTGATGAAGTTCCAGATAGAATGGTCTCTCATGAATCCATATCACAACCCGAGTCAGAGCAGGAGAACAGCAATGAACTCCCAGAATCCGATGCAACATCAGACACCATGTACCTGATCAGTGAAGACCCTGCCGATAGCCTGGTAGTCTCAGCCGACTGTCCATTAGCGTGGCGTTGCGAAGTCGATGTCAAGCTAGATAGACCACTAGAACAACGGCAACCGACCAATGAAGAAGCATGGACGTTTCTGGCGACCAGTGCCAAGAAACAAAGGTCAGAAATTCGGTTGTCAGAGCTGAGTCCATCAGAGCGCAAGGAATTTGATCAGGCCAAAGACAAAGAAATTCAAAATTGGATTCAAACAGGAACACTAACCAAAGTGTTTCGCCATGAAATTCCCCAAGAGCAAATTCTCAAATGCCGATGGATTTTAACTTGGAAACCCTTGGATAATGTAGATCAACCTGAAGCCGCTTCCACCAACAATCCATCCAGCCGGACCCACAAGGCAAAGGCAAGGTTGGTGGTATTGGGATATTTAGACCCGAAAATAGAGGAAATTCCCAGGGATTGTCCAACTCTCAATAAGACCTCAAGAATGATGATTTTCCAAACGGTTTCATCCTTCGGATGGACACTCCAATCCTTCGACATTAAAGCTGCTTTCCTACAAGGACAACCTCAGTCTGATCGAATAACAGCAATTGATCCAGTTCCGGAAATGAGAAGAGCACTCAACATGCTGCCAAGCGAAGTGGGCAAACTCAATAAAAGTGCATACGGATTGATCGATGCTCCTTATTTATGGTATTGTTCACTTGTGAGCGAACTTCAAAAATTGAACTTTGAAGCTTGTCCGTTTGACCCCTGTGTGTTTGTACTTCGCGAGAAGGATGGGTCTTTAGCTGGAGTTCTTGGAATCCATGTAGATGACGGGGTAGGAGGGGGAAATTCCTATTACCAACAACAGATCGACAAACTAGAACAGAAATATGCGTTTGGATCAAAGAAGAGTACCGCATTCACCTTCACAGGCATTGAAATCACTCAACAACCTGACAACAGCATTCACCTTTCACAAGCCAATTACATTAAACAGATCAAGCCCATTAACATTCCCGGTGACCGGAAACTACAACCTGATCAAAATGTTACTGAACCAGAACGACTTGCCCTAAGGGGAGTGATCGGTAGCCTCCAGTATGCCGCAGTCAACACCCGTCCGGACATTGCCAGTAAACTTTCCTTTTTGCAATCTTCCATTAACAGTGCCAAAGTTGAAAATCTCCAAGAAGCCAACAAATTACTCCATGAAGCAAAGAAACATCACCATGTCAATATTGTCATTAAACCTATTGCACCAAAAGATTTCCGACTGATGGCTTTCTCAGATGCATCATTCTCATCCCATAAGAAACCGGATTCTCATGCAGGGGTAATCATAGTGGGTACCCATAAGAATATCTCAAAGAATCATCAATGTCCAATTAGTCCGTTGTCATGGGGTTGCCGGAAAATCCAGCGTGTGGTGACTAGCACCCTGTCCGCTGAAACCACCGCGATGGCAGCAGCTCTTGACCAATTAGCATGGCTTACCAATTAGCATGGCTTAGATTGTTCTGGGCATGGCTGATGGACCCCAATGTGCAGTGGCGACGACCCGAAGAAGCGTTGTCCAAGCTTGAACCAGCCATCTCAGCATCAACAATTCAGGAACAATGTGATCTAGCCATTACTGATTGCAAGTCATTGTTTGATTTAATCAACCGAACAGCACCTCCTTCTTGTTCAGAATTCCGGGTGTCCTTAGTAGCTCGAGCAATCAAGGAGGCCATCAAAGAAGGTATTCAAGTTCGATGGGTACATAGTGGAGCCCAACTTGCAGATGCCCTCACAAAATCGATGGAAGCAAGTTTTCTTCGTGAAACCCTAAAAATGGGGGTATACCGGCTATGTGATGAGGACGCATTGCTGAAAGAACGAGCAAAATCCAAGGACAGAATCAAGTGGTTGAACCAATCCAAAGAAGCAACAGATACTTGAGATATAACCTTTCGATGCCACCAGTCACTTTCACCTTTAATTTTCCCAAAAGAAAAATTACTTTACTTCGTGTGATCCCCACCATGACATTTATACATGTTCTTACTGGCATATCTTCTGGCATTCTATCTGACATATCTTCTGACATTCTATTTGGCATTCTATCTGGCATATCTTCTGGCATATCTTCTGGCAAATCTTCTGGCATTCTATCTGGCATATCTTCTGGCATTCTATCTGACATATCTTCTGGCATTCTATCTGGCATTCTATCTGACATATCTTCTGGCATTCTATCTGGCATTCTATCTGACATCTTCTGGCATATATTCTGACATATCTTCTGGCATTCTATCTGGCATTCTATCTGGCATATCTTCTGGAATATCTTCTGGCATATCTATCTGGCATATCTTCTGGCATATTTTCTGGCATATTTTCTGGCATTATACCTGGCAAATCTTCTGGCACTCTATCTGACATTTTATCTTCCTACATGAGGTCCGGCAGGGAACACTTGGCGTGGATACTCGCGGTTGAGGTCCGGCAGGGAACACTGGGCGTGGATGGTCGTGGTTGAGGTCCGGCGGGGAACACTGGGCGGGGATGGTCGTGGTTGAGGTCCGGCAGGGAACACTGCGCGGGGATGCTCGTGGTTGAGGTCCGGCAGGGAACACTGGGCGTGGATGGTCGTGGTTGAGGTCCGGCAGGGAACACTGGGCGTGGATGGTCGCGGTTGAGGTCCGGCAGGGAACACTGGCGTGGATGGTCGTGGTTGAGGTCCGGCAGCGAACACTGTCGGGATCGCGGGAGCAGAGGAGGAGGAGGAGGACGAGGACGACGAGGAGGACGAGGAGGAGGAGGAGAGGAGGAGGAGGAGAGGAGGAGCAGGAGGAGGAGCAGGAGGAGGAGAGGAGGAGGAGGCAACTGACATAAAATCTAACAACCCTCACCTGGCAGGTGGGGAAACAGAAAATTTTTAACGAGTGTGAATTCCACCAAATCTTGCAGTCCACATGTCACGTTCCCTCCAAGCACCAGTGTATCTCAGGTGAAACCAATCAATGTCCTTTAGATTTCGGCTTAGGCGAGCCACTGTTGGCGGGAGGGAAAGGGTTCCATCTTGAGCCATAGGTGACCGGGTTCACCTCCATTTGCTTGAGGGGCGAGGCCGCCCGACCTGGCATTTGCAGCTGCATCCGTTTCGAAGTGTGTTCTGCTTCGCCGGCAGGGTGTTCGGCTACGCCGGCACCTGGACTTCTCAGTTTTTGCGACAAAAGAAGTAGACTGCCTGCTGTGTGAGCTTTAGAGAGGGTTCCATCTGGATTACATAACAGTATCAGTGAATCACTCTGGAAGGGGCTTCTCAATACAGACGATCTACATCAATCATCAGGGTCAGCAGGGCTTCTACCAATTGCTCCACTTGCAATATATATATATATATGTATATATATATGTATATATATATATATGTATATATATACATATGTATATGTATATATATATATATATATGTATATATATATGTATATATATATACTATGTATAATATAGATGCATTATAATATGCACACATATGAATCGATAACAACATTGGATATGTTACATATGTTGGATGTTCTTGGCATCCCAAAGAAAACGGGCTCAACAGCGGATGGCCACAGATTGATCGGCCAAGGCACATGATGGACCACCTGCAGGCGGCCACGACAGCGACGCACTTTGTGGATCTGGGAGGCGGCTCAGGATGGCTCTCCATGCTGGTGACGTGGTGGAAATTCCAAAGTCCAACATGACGTTTTGCAGGAGTGGAATGATAATGATTGCGAGACATATCATTCATGTACCATATATATATATACGTATATAAATATACATTATAATATATTAATATATATATATATATTATATGTTTGTGCATGTGATATCAATATCATTGATATAAGATATGTATATTCCTTACCTGGGATGATCAACTCCAATGCTTGGGATGTTTTGCTCAGCCACCGGCTGTGTCTGAAAATGGGGCATACCGGGCAGCCACTCACAACATGGCAATACATGGCAATTTCTATGGGGAAAATGAATGAACATGAGGGGTTCTAAACCAATATAGATAATATATTGATATATATATATATATTATAATATAATATATAATATAATATATATATATAATATAAACAGGATTTAGGGGCTCCATGGTCACCTGAAATTCCAGAAATATAGCTGTTGAAATCAATCATTCCATCAGGTCCTCCAAGGCCCGAGGGCCCAGGTGCAGTGTCTAACTGTCGAAACGTCTTCCCCAGGTGAAAGCAGTCATTCCTGTGGTGCAAGTTGCAGCTTGTGCTGAGAATGTCCATGATGAGTTCATAAGTATTCATAAGTTCTGATCATTTGTGGATTCATACGTGTTCATTCTTTGAAGTTCGCATATAGAGATGTGATGAGATGTGGGGTACAGATACAAGGCAGCGTAGCATCACAAAATCAAAATCATTGGTGTGCTAGTTCTGGGTGGATTGTTGACTGAGAAGTGGCATCTTTGTTAAGCGTGTGGCTTGTGCGCAGCTACGGAATTACATTGCGGATATTTCTCTCCCTCTGTACCAACCTTCAAACATCAGTGACCTCTAGCTATTATGGAGCCAAAGTACAGAAAAAAACTACAAGTGGGCTTGTTGCCAGCTTGTGATCCAATTTTGTCCATGGGTGACTCCCCTATCTATTCATACAGAAAGTTTGGGGCTTGTGACCTTCATTTTCTGCTTCAGGGATTTTTGAACCCACCGCCCTCCCTGAGGTCTACACGGACATCTCGCAGGCCGCGCTGGAGGAAGCGGCCGCGAGCTTTCGCGCCAACGGGCTGATGGTCGAACCTCTGCAGGGCGATTTCTTCGATCCCTTGCAAGGTGGGCACCGGAAACATGGAGACCTCGGCGAAGAAACAAGGTGAATTCGATGAATTCCGAGATTCCGAGATTCGCCGTATTTTTCAGGTGCAAGTGGCTGATGCTGAAAGATGTTATAAAGAATATTCACCACCTATCATTCATCTATAAATCATCAAATACATGTTGATCATGTTGACTATTGTTGACTCCCCAGATTTTGTTTTCGGTGTGCCAGAAATGACCCCAACTCCCAGGTCGCCGGATCGATTTCATCTTCAGCTACCCTCCACAAGTGCCGCCCAGCAGCGGTCACGACGGCGCCAGCCGTGGCAGCCCGGAAGTGGCGCTGGCAACGCCCCAGGGTCGGTCTGAAGCGCACTTCCTGCGGCGATTTTGCCGCGAAACTTGGTGAAAAATTGGGAAGACAATTGGGGATCCCCAAGTCACCATGGGTTTCAATACGAAGTCGTGGTCATCCATGACTTGATGTGACTTGGATGATTTGGGGTACCCCTATTTTAGGAAATCCCCAAATGAGGAAGAACATTGGGGATACACCAGCCTGAACAGGCAATCAGTGGGACCCCTTAGGTGCACTCTTTGCATACAACTGAATATGTTTTGACCTTGGAAAGACTTTTGCTCCATTGGTTGCCTCCATCTTCGACACGTTGTTCATGGTAAGCAACAGGAGTAACAGGAAGTAGTGCAAAGGTTCAGCTGACATGGCCAAGTGACCAAGCTGCACATCCAAAGATCGAACGATTCTGATGTGAAAGCATCAGTTCTTGTTCAAACCACCTGTAAGACGGCTCACTAGGGATGATACCGCATGCTTTTTTAAAGATAAATGACTTTCAAAGACAGCTTCGCCTAGCAAGAAGATATAATAATATGATGTTGCTTGGTGTCACCAATTCAAGGAATTCCCAGATATCGTGTGTTCTCCAAAGTTCGAGCAAGATGGTCCATTTTACCCAGGTAGTTTGTTTTGGACAGTCGACTTCATTCCACTATAAGTCTGCAAGCTGCAGTTACTACTGGTGTCCACTGGTTCTATACTTGGAGTGGAATTCCACAGTTGGCAGATCCTCCACGTCCAAAAAGCGCCCTTTTTTTTCTACATGTTGGCTTTCCCAACAGTTTCCGGCCGCGTCACAGGAATTGGTGCTGGACCCCCAGGGTGTGGCCTGGTTGGGCGTCACTTGGGAATTGCTGCAGCAGACCTTGGAAGACTGTTGCGTCCAAGGCACCGCAGACCATTGGGACCATTTCCGGACCATTGGGACCATGGGGACCATGGGGATGGTGGGATGGACATGGGTACCATTTGATGTGCGATGTCGGCTTTATGGTGATATGATTCATGGTGGTTTGAGGTTTTATGTGCCAAAGAACATATAGGAAATTATAGGAAGATGGTCCATTCTTGTCCTTTTCTTGTGGTTCTTTGGGTCTTTGATGGTCTTTGCCAAACAATGCTGCAGAATTTCTGGCTTCTGAGGCTGGAATGTGACCATCCCCGAAGCTTTTCGGCCACCTGGACGCGGTTCCCCTCTCGGAGAAGATGGGAGCATCGAAACATCACCAGCATCATTTCATTTAAGATGGTAGCAACATTTGCATCCAATAATATAATAATAATACAGTAATAATAATAATGGTGATCATCATCATCATCATCATCATCATCATCATCATCACCATCATCATCATCATCATCATCTCGGCCCTTCAAAGGTTGGACCTTGCGATCCCCGGCACCCTACTGGAGCTTCGCGTTGCCTCCCCCAATGTTGGCATTGCCCCCTGCGCCACCCGGGCGGCAGCGCAGTGCGCCGCCTGCCCCGAGTGGCTGAGCCGCGAGCAGCGGCTGAAGGCGGCGGAAGGGGGACATGCCACGGCGCAGACGAAGATGGGGATAGAACTGACACCTGGAAGAAGTTGGGGTCGGGAACCAACCAGAAGTGGAAGGTATAATATAATATAATATAATATAATACAATATGTTATGATATGATATAATATATACATATATGTATACACACATATATTGATTAATTTTGAGACAGAGATGGGTCTGTGGTAGATGGGTGACCAACCAGCTGGAGCCATGGGATATGATGGGGATGACCAGCCGGAATTGAGAGGTTATGTTTACGTATTTTATAATATATATATATATGATATGTACAATATATGTAGTGGGATATATATATATACTGGGATATATGGATAATTATAGTGAAGATAGGGATGGGGATGATACCGCATGATCTTCCTGGCAGAAAGGGATGAAGTTGGTGATACCAAGAAGTTGCTATATGACAGAAACAACATCCACATACCGGAAATCCTTCAGTAGAAACCACCATAAATCACCACTGGGGGATGATGGAGATGATGATCGGCTCAGGGTCAGTGGATGACACGGCTTTGGGCCTCGAACATGTAAGCAACATCATAGGAATACAAGGTGGTGCCCCAGTTCGTTAGCTAAGTTGGTGAACATAACTCCCATAACTATGGTTTATGGCAGATATAACTATAGTTAATGGGTGTTATGTTCACCAACTTATAACTAGGGGGCCCCACATTGTAGGAACTCACCAACAAGATGTGGGGTGATTTCTGAAGTGTCCAAATCAACCAGTTCCTGGTTCATATTGCGAAGGAAACCCGCCAGTGGTTCGCCCAAAAGGTGACTGGCTGGTAGAGTTTGGGGTGATGAACTTGTAGCGCTCTGACATTCAACTCTGGACTCTCCTTCCCTAAGGATCCATGTATGGAATATTTACCTACATTGGGATTATTTTAAATTACTTTAGGGGTCAATTTTTTGGTAAATATTCCAGCACCATGGATCCTATGGGCTTTGTAAAACATGTTCAACAATTTCCAACATCAAACATGGCAATGGAACATATTCCATTTATAGACGATCTTCCCAGCGAACCTCCGTTGAGTTGGAAATTTTCCAGCCACCTTGAATGAAGGGTACCCACTAGATCATTATATCCATCCATGATATCTTCATGAAAAAACCCGAAAAAAACATCTTATAACCACCATGCATTTTGTTGTTTCAATCACTATAAAATCACTATAAAATCACCAGCCTGCCCCAGCCAGCCTCGCTTCAGGATGCGCGAGGCCGCCGAGGCCCAGGGTCAGAAACGTTCGACGTTGCAACGCCAAGCCATCCAGTGGTACAAGCGTGCGGCCAAACAAGGGGAACCCATTGCGGTGACTTGGATGTGTGACCTGACGGATGGGATGGATGATCTGAAACTGTGACTTGATGGAGATCTGAAGTTGAGATATGTTGAGAAAAACCATGTTTTTTTTTGTCTGGGGTCAAAATTGATTTGGATCCTAGCTATGAAGTAAAACATGGAAGAGGGAGGTGGCGTGACCTCCAAGAGCGAAAGATCTCTGCGTCACGTCACGTCGCAGCACGAAGTTCTGTAAGTAGAAAGTACAAAGTTGATCCAACAGTTGCAGTTATCCTATGTCAACAGAAGTGTGACTAGTATATGATTGAGCACGGGGGTGATGTCACCCTGCTACCAAGTGGTAGTAACCTATACTTCACCAACACCACGTGGCTGTGTTTGCCAAGTCTAAGTATGGGATACCTGCTTTGTCCTAGGTAGCTGGGAAGTTAATCACCCTCCGCCATATGTTTTGTATTCTGAGCCTACTGTGTCAGGTGTCCTGATTAGTTCGGTGAAACATCGTTTGAAATGCAGTTTTGGACATAGTCAAGACATAGTGGTCCATTTCCCGCAAGGTTCCTGATATTTCAGATGATATTTCCTGATATTGAGGTAGAGAGCATTAAGGATCCCCATTAGATTAGCCAAGCCTTGACCACCAAGATCCAGCAGATTCCGACCGGAGGCCACTCGCCTGGGTTTCCTATATTTGACGGCTGATGGCCTGCGAAAGGATCGCAGCAAAGGTTCCTTGACATCGAAATGGCGCAACCACAGATTTTCATGGACTTTGGATATGTTTGGATGGTTTTTGGTCATTCTTACCACTAAAGATCCCATTTGTCTCCGTGGTTTCGGGACTTTTGGACGCTTAAACACCCCCAACTGACGCCGAAGAACCAAGGTTTGAAGCTTCTTTGGCAGGCTGCACTGCAGGGTGAAGCCAGCGCCATGTGTCTGGTTGGCGAACATGGCCCTGGGCCCGATTTTTGTTGGCGAAGCCCAACTTGGTGGCTCATCCCACTTAGTAAGTGGGTTATAACCCCAGTTGTAAATGGGATAAGTAGGGTTAATCCACTTCTAACTGGGGTTATAACCCATTTTCTAAGTGGGTAGTTCGCCACCAAGAAGGTAAATGGACCTTGAAAGAGAGAGTCAAACTCATAGATGAGGGGTTGGTCAATGTTGGTCATGTCAGTCGTACCATTGGACTGTTGAAAATCCAGCAACTTTGTCTATGCCAGTGCCCCAAATTGGGGACACAGATAGACAGTTTTGACCGTTTTGGGTGCCACTGTCCCTCGAGTGACAGTGGCCACCCTGGAGATCCCCTGCAGAAACCCATCAATTGGAGACACCTCAGGGTCGATTGGGCCAGATTTTCAGAGATACAGGATACATCAGGATACAGTATACGAGTATACTGTATACATCTCTATCTTACATCTAGTTTTCCACAAACTATGCGTTTCAAACATCGAGGCTGCTGCAAAATTCTTGAGCCATCAATTGCTTGCCGCAGGAAAGCTGGTAATTAGGTTGGATGATCTAAAACGGTGGTTTTGAACTTTAGATTGTATCCTTGAACAATAAAACATAAGAACATATAAAAACCCGCAAAAAGAAAAACATGTTTTTTCACCGCGGGCAGCACATCTTTATCGAAACAGACCTTGCCACGTTACACGTTGTGGCTCGCCGAGGTTCGGTCTCGCCGAGACCTTTGCATTGGATGCTGCTGTTGACGACGCCTTGAAGTGGTATCGAAGGCCTTGATCCGATCGACGGTATGATTCGTATGAGTTGTAGCTTAACCCATAGGATCCATGTATGGTATATATATGCTAACATTGGGGGTATATTGATGGTAAATGTTACCATATATAGCATACATGGATCCTATGGGTAATGCTTAGCAAATGTTACTTGGTGGCGAACTACCCACTGCTCGTAAATGGGTTAGTTCACCCCAATTTTTTGAGTGGATTAACCCTACTTATCCAATGTAAATCACTGGGGTTGTAACCCACTTACGATTTGTGGGATAGCAACAACAGCTCCAAGAAGAATGGCTCTGGATTTTGACCAAATCATTTTGACCAAATCATTTTGACCAAATCATTTTGACCAAATCATTTTGACCAAATCATTTTGACCAAATCATTTTGACCAAATCATTTTGACCAAATCATTTTGACCAAATCATTTTGACCAAATCATTTTGACCAAATCATTTTGACCTTCTTTGACCCATTTTGACCCAGTTGAAAACTCCCAGTGTTTTGAAGACGACGCCAGGGCAGCAGCAGGGGGTTGGCGTGAAGCGAAGCGACAGCTGGGTTTGTTCCTCCTCAGCCGCGGCATGGCCAGTGAGGAGGTGAGCTAAGGGCGCAGCTGCCTTTGGGGGTGCAGGCCAGGGTTTATTTACTGTATGGGTATATATATATATATATACGAATATATTTTATATTTACATATATATATATATTATATTATATACATTACTATATATTTTATACATAATATATAATATTAAATATATATATATATGTATAAGTACTGTATGGGATTCTAACCTCCAAAAGTTGGGATATAGTCTATAGTATTTCCCTTAAAAAATGGTTCATTTTCCAGAGATTTCTCGTGACTTTCCCACGGATTCCATAAGATTCCCATAGAAATTCGGGGCACCTTGAACCCGCACGAGGCAGAAGAGATGCTGCGAGAAGCTGCTGTGGAAGGAGACCCCAGAGCCCTACAGTGGCTGGGAGACCACTGATGGGTTACCACTAAGCTGGGATAGTCTGACCATGTTTGGCCATAAATTGATGGGTCTGAAGGGTACTTGAAGGGTACCTTGGTGTAGCCCATGTTTCTGCAGAGTATCCAACCACCAGCTTTTCACCTTCAAAAAGGGGCCCCTTGGCTGACATGCACGGATTCAAGTTGGCAGTCATTGCTCGGTTCGTTGAAGGGTTGACCGGTGGACCTCTATGGGCGTGTCTGGAAAAATGACTATCTTCCCCAATGGTCATCAAATAGTAAGGGCAACGATGATCAACCAGGGATTTGGGGATGCACAATTTTCTGACAAGCCGGAAACAATTTTCTCCAAAACCAATCAGCTTCTGTCAGCAAAGTCAACAAGTCCAACAAAAACATCTCTGACCTATGTGTTTTGGCTGAAAGCCAGAATCCTATCTCAAACAGCACCTTCAGCGGCACCAAGGTTGTTGAAAGACTACTTTCCCAAGAGTGCAGAGCTTTGAGAATTTTGAGAAACACCAGGTACAGCTTCCGCCACCATCTCCACAAGATCTCCGACCAGCATCCTGGTGAAGATCTGGGAGTTGACATCCGCTTTCCCCCGAGGGCCCGAGGTCATAGTTTCTAGATGTTGCAATGGAACATGTTTAAGTTTCCATGTGTTTCCATGTCATCTATGCCTCTATAGTCGGTTGACATGGGTTTAACATGGTTTTAACAAATCCCTACTGTGTTTTTTTCCAGGGGGAATTCTTGCATCCTCTTAAGTAAACCTCTCTGAGGGACCAGTTCTTTGGCTTCGCGGTTCGCAGTGGATCGCTCGTGTTGAGCCTTGATGCCTTGGTGCAGCTCCAAGCACTCCAGAGATGCGATGAAAATGGGGCCAGCGCTGCGAAAAAACCGGCAATGCCTGGCTCGACCACCCGACCACTGTTCAGGCTCACCTTCTGGCTTGGCCGTTGCTACCTTGGTGGTGCAGTTTGATGGAGACAAAGGTGCTGGGATTAGGGGGTACTGGAGCTGGTTTCACTGGGGCAAACAGGAAATCTGACCCCCGTTCGACAAGTCCAAATGACCAACTAGGACCTGGTAGCTTGTACATATTCGAACAGATCGGAATGTTCATTGCCTTGCCCCAGACCAGTCTTCTCAAAGGTAAAACATGTCAAGCATTGTCAAACAATGTCAAAGCAACTGCCTAAGGAAGAGACAAGAAGGTAATCATTAATTATCCCATTGTCATCCCATTATTGTCCCTTTATCATTTCGATTATATGTATCATTACATCCCAATAACACATGGTTGGTTTTGAGGGTTAAATCTGCATAACATGTTCGCTGCAAACCCCACGTTTGCCCGCATCGGATCCCACATATCCTTTGACATGCTCAAATCCCTCCGTAGGGCTAGCGTTTTTTTAACTTTCCAAAGCCTAGAAGCCTAAAACCCTAAAAGCCTAAACCCTAAATTAAAACCCCAAATCCTACAAACCTAAAGTCAGAATCGCTGCGTATAGCCAGTGTTTTCATTCATCCTCTGGTGGCAAGTATATGATATTGTTTGGGTGTATTCTTCGTGTGTGGGCGAACGTGGGGTTTGGAGGGAACATGTTAACATGTTTAATTTTTCTTTGGATTAGATTATCCCAGTATCATCTCATAATTGTTTAACAGTTTACAATAGTTTACATCCCCATATATACTGGTAAGTTGTTGCCAGATTGATTCCCATAACATGGCTGCTAGGGGGTGCAGTTGCACAAAAATGCGTGGTTTTTTACAACCATAGTAAAAAAGGGCGCCAAAACCCAACTTTCGGAGGCTATTACAGTATCACAGTTACAGCCATAAAGTATACACATCTCCCCAACTGCAGCTTCAAATAGGATGTATATTCCATGATGCTCCCATTAGATCCTATTACATCCCATCATACATGGAAAAATTCCCATAAGATCCTATGAAATCCATCAATTTTGGATGGAACCAACGATCATGTCCAAGATATGTCAGGCAGAGCTGGCTGAAGTTGTGGGGCGCAAAATCCTGCAGCCCTTCCTGGAAGTTCTCCCCAGGTTGGGGCTTGGAGAATGGCCATTTCGTGGGGAATATTAGGGTCTGAGTCGAAATTCAGTCGAAATTAGCTGAAACCCTTTCCCCCTAAAATTGGAAGATTCAAGATGATTCAAGTCAAAATTCATAGGTCCCTAAAATTGAAATTGGATGGTTCATAGATGTTAGTTTTGTTCGCAGTGACGAAAAACATCTGCGCTTCGCAGCTTGGGACGATCACAGCTTTCAGTGATGGCCATGCCTATTAGTTATAATTGGTTATTTCTTTGGGAGTATACATTCCACTGGTAAATGCCATAACTGATGATAACTAATAGCCATATATAGCCATAGGATTATAGTTCACCAGTTGTAACATGTTGTAACTGCTGATGATACATTCTATTTTGGGGTTTTCTGAAAGTACTTTTTCCGCTATTTTGGGCCAGCCATAACTGGGATCATCTTTATTGGTGAATGTGGGTGAAGCCTCAAAATGGTGAGCCGGTGCCTGTGAAGGTGTTGATTCCCTGGTGTCCCATTGTATCCCATTGCTCATCCCATTGCTCATCTTATCCCGAAAAAAACATAGAAAAACCCAAGTGTTGGAGTACTCCCTGACTGGTTATGTGGAGATATTGAGCAAAACAAATCATGGATATTAGCTCCTTTTCAGCACTTTGCAATGATTTTGCGGGTTATATAGATAACATATTATATACATATATATATACGGTATATATATATACGTACATAATCATACATAATCCATAGCCTTGCTGGTTGCACCTTCCCGTCTTTTCTGGTTCAAACACGTTCAGATTCTCAATTTTGTGATGGTGAAATGCCCAACGATGGGATCCCAAGATCGAAACAGAAATTATCCCCATAACAACATATCAAAAACATATATCAAATATGACAACAGCATGATACAGATCTCCGAAACAATCTTATGACTTATGAGATCTCTGCAAATAAAAATCTCCACATTCCCAAGGTTTCTCCAACTATCTCCAACTGATAGGTAAATTATAGCCACTTTTGGGGTGTTTGGAGCAACACTTGGCCCACGCCAGGAAATGCACAGATGCAGCCAGATGCCGGGAACTCATGTTGAAGGTGCCTCGATCTCGGGGAGACCTGGAAGGGGCCCGAAAAACTGGCAGAATTCGCCGTGTGTTGTTCCTCTGCACTAATGGGTTGTAAGGGATAACTCTCCCATTAAACGGGCCGAAGTTTTTAGGTTGGTGAACTAGATTGGATATTACAATATATTGGATGCGGAGGTCTCCTGAAATTGAAATGGGGTACCCCTTAAATGGATGGTTTATAGTGGAACATCCTATAAAAATGGATGATATGGGGGTACCACTGTACCACCGTTTCAGAAGACCTCCATATGATATTGCCATCCAGATATAAGAAGGAATTTGCAATGGTGTCAGTCACTGATGCGCATCTCAAACCAAACCCAGCAACACGGGGTCCTCAAAGAAGGTTCTGCTACTGGAACGGAGTGCTGTTGCTAATCTCTATACCAGGAAGTGGGGGACTTGTTGGAACTCCAATCTTGAAGCACACCTGGATGAAAAGGACTTACCGACCAGTGATAGGCACTGGGAAAATCCTTATTTTCCTGGTGTTGTATTTCTGTATGAACCTAAAACGGACGCCAGGGTGGTTTGTTGAACATGTCAGGTCTTTCATCTTAATACCCGATTGCGATGCAGCTAAGAAATCAATCAATCTGTTTGCCATCTGCAAAACATAAATTTAATCATCATCGCCATATGAACCAGTATTTAACCATATTTAACCATCAATTTATATGTTCATCCAGAAACATCAGAAAACTGGCTGATGCTGCCCGAAAACGCAACGTAGCCATTTTGGCAGCGCTGAATCCGCTGAATCAACAGCCGTGAATCCAATGGGATTCTTGAAGGTGCGCTGCAGCGATTTGGAGGTAGCCCCATGACAAAACGGAAACCTCCAAGCCCTGGGGCTAGCGAAGAAACGGTGCTTCCAGGGTCTGGAGATAGATCGCATACTGTATATATAATATATATATACATATATATACACATATTATATATATATATATATGTATCATATGATCGAATGTAGCTTGAGAATATTTTTGTTTAGTGGCTGGAATATTCAAGTATTCCTGTATACACAGGGTTCGTTGCGAGCTCAGTGACTTCAAATCCTCTATGTTCTTTTATGTAAGGTTGGACACAGACTGCAACCTGGCAGAAATGCCATGGTTACTGTAGTTCTTTTGTTAGTTGTTTTCCGCGCTGTGACAGATCAGTAAATACGCCACCCAATCTAGTTGAGCTGTGTATCATCCATCAACCTTGCCACGCCAGGATTTGTACACGGGCCCACAAGCCCCTGCTGCCTTTGAGTGGGTTTCGGGCAAATATGCGGACTGGAAGGCCCTTGGCAAATGGGAATATCATTAAAAATATCCAGTTATACAGTGTGGATGGCTGTTCCATCCTATGATGATTCGCTGAACATCGACATATGTCCCAATGTTCTGGACACTTGACCGCCTCCAAACTACACATCAAACTGCTATGTCGAATTGCGGCAATACTTGTGAACATGTATGACACACACAATTAGTACAACTATATAGTACAACTAGATACACATAGAATGCAGAAATCAGTGGCATTCAATCTATTACACAATTCTATTGGCAATTATATCTAATATAATTATATATATATATATGTATACACCAGTATAGGTGATACGTATCAGTTGTGCACCTTGCGCGCCAGGTGAGGGTCCAAGACAAGACCTATCACTTGCACCGGGTCCCGGGCCCAGTCGACCCAGCAAAACATGTAGTATAGACGCTGCAGAGAATAGTACTGAGGCTTTAAACCAATATGAGTTAGTGATTTTCAATGATTTTCATATGCTCACAATTGCTCACATGTCTGCGTTTTGGTGTTTTTTTTGCTTTTTCAGCTGAAAAAGTTGCATTTTGAATACAGCAAAAGTGGTTGTAAGCACTGCTGGGATGGTCTCCCAAGTTGGCAGGTTCCCAGTATATATCCATGTATATCCCACATGAAACCTCCTTTTCTTATCCCATTACCAGAGGCTGTGATTTCTCAACGGAAAAACTGCGCAAATTTTCAGGTCATTTTGGCTGAGGGTCCTCGAGGCTGCGACATGTTCTCAGCCGCCTTCAATGCTGCATATGTGGCTGGGACCAATGGCTGGGGCAATTTAGATGTGATCAAATCACCATCAATGGGTATATGGTTGTGTAAACCATTCCCAAATGGTAGGTTATTAAATAGGGTCTACCGGTCTACCACATTACATGCTACGGTTTAGATGTTAATATCAGCTGATATGGCTATCAAGATTGAGACGTTTTGGTATACCGATGTGATTTCAGAGTACATGATTTTAGTATACACAACACGGGGAACATAAACGGACATCATATCTTATTAAATCGTGTTACGTGAGTTATAAATACGGCAGGCAATTTTGCTGCATCACGAGACCGTCAAGCTGTACCTTGAATGTTCACAACCTGAATCGAGGCACTTGAGACATGAATTGACACCACAAGAGACCCTTTTTGATCATTGCAAAGTGCCTGCCAAGTCTAGTGGAAAGTTATGGACAGTATGGGCGGACCCATTCAGGAAGGTTTTCTCAACCAGTAGAGTTGATCAATCCACAATCAGTTTTGGAACTACAATCATGATCGTTGTGGCAAATGTATGTTCAACTACCATCATGTATACCAGGAGTTCCTTGGCTGGAAGATTGAGCAAATCCAGCGTTGCTCTGTAGCTTGCGTGGTCATTGTTCAAAACCTTCTGTTGATTGATGAAAAACGTTGCCGGGTGATATATTTTGGTACCCTCTACTGATGCGAGGATTAAAACCTGGCATCAGTGATCATGGCCTCAGTGCACTGGGAATCCCGGCACCCAGGAAGGGTCTGGTACCGACTTGACTCACTTGCTTCCGCAGCAGTGCCATGCAGCCTTTGAAACTGCGCTGGATGCTTGGCGATACCAGTTGTACCCTCGGTAAATTCGATGAAAATTTGGATCAAAATTGTGGTGTGAAAGGATCTCTTTTTCGTTTTCGTCATGGCTGCCAATATTTGTGTGACAAATCAGAATAATATGCCAGCCACAACTTACTTGGAATTACTATGTCATTTCAAAAAGTCAAATAATTTTAAATGATTTCTCGAGGTTCCAAGGCGAATAGCTATGAATTGTAAAGCCCACTTCCAGGCGTATAGCTCACAGACACAGTTCTCAGTCTGACTGGTGACAACATAATCTTCTTGGCAGCTCTTTCCCCTTGGCGACGGGCCTATCTCCACAGAAACCTGAAATCTTAACGCCAAAATCACTGGCTCCCCAATAGACAAGTGATTTTGAGTCTGGCGTACTCATTTCGATATTTGTTCGCATATAGTGGCTATTCCTGTGACTCCCCGATACCATGAGAACAGGATGTACTTGGTACAGCTTGCATGACTTCAACATGTGTTTTTTGAACTCTGTTGCCTTCTGCTGGCACAGTCCCTTTTTGTGCATTGCAGGTGTGCTGATGGTTCCATTGTAAATCAACAACTTGCCAACGCCGCCATGATTGGTGCCAAGAGCAGTCAGTTCCCCTGGTAGAATCCTACCATATTTAGCCCCACCCCCCATATTTAGCCCCCCATTAATTTAGGTTTTGAAAGACAATTTCCATGCCAGACATTGCATGTATTTTTGGTATTTTTTGGTTCTATCTGTGGAAGTCACCAGCTGTGGACTTCTGAGAACGACGCTTGGGTTCCTGGTTTCCTGTCAACACATGGCAAAAAACTGAGGACTTTATCTATGGCAAAGACAAGGTCGTGAATGATGAGAATGTATGTTTGCTGATGAAAATTGGTGAAGTTGCTCGACGCAGCAGCCGATCCATGGGCAATCCATGGTGTGTGACATAGTTTTTTGATGTTTTTTGCGACTGCTTTCTCTTTGGTATCCACAGTTGAATCTTGGCCAATGGACACCGGCTTGTGATTTAGAATGATTTAGACTTCTGTACATGTACAGTTGATTTTTGCAAGTTGGTGATGCTCTATTGAAAGGGCTTCTGCATTATCAATGAGTTTTGATGCTTTCAATGCAAGTGTTTGGTTTTCAGATTTGGAAGCATTCCGGATGATGCATTTAACCACAAATTTACACCCTGACAAGGATCTATCAAAGCTCCCATATGGAGAAAACGTAGCCATTTCAGAGGAAACCAAATGGCTGGATGTTTGAACACATACCCAACTCATCTTCACGAGATAGCTTGACACTTTCGTCTACTTCCATTGTTCCCTTGCTGTGTTGGACCTATGTCAGATCCAGGTTTTGCAATGCGGGGCTCTACTCCGCGAGTGCGTGTTCCGGACCGAAGTCATGAGTTTGTTTTTGAGTTTTCCGTCCCAGTGGATGATGACCGTCCCAGGGTGACGGGGAATGATGCCGGTGGGACTTGGTCTAACCTGGCTTGGAGAAAACATTGATAGGGCAAATGATGCTAAATAATCAAATTGGGAGCACTCCAATGTTTGTGGGTACTCCAAGTTTGAACACACATTATTTCATCATATTCATCATATGTCATGATTCATGATATTTCATCATCCTTCAATGCACATCTCTATCCATTTCCAGATGATTGGATTTTGTTGCCCAGGGCAATGTGATGCTGGTACATTTGAGTGATCAGCATGCTGAAGAGTGGCTTCAAGAAGCGTCCTCTGACTGCTCTGGTGATCGTGAGTCGTGAGTTATCCAAGGACAAGTCCACAGCGGAAAACGTATGGGATAAGTATGTAGATAGAGAAATTGATAGAGAAAATGCTCCCATATTTATGATTATGTACATATATACAATATATATATATATATAGTAATATACATATAATATATGTATATAACATATACGCACACTCTAAGTAGTTCATATTAAAGCGCAGTTACGGTGAAACCGAGGTTACCATCCGTGGGATGATCCCCGTCTGAACGACAATGTGCTTATATGTGCTTCCCAAAAAAGTGAGTTCAGGTGAACCAGGGATTTCTTGATACCATCTGGTGAACTAACATAGCAATGGAAAATGGCCATTTATAGTGGATTTTCCCATTAAAAATGGTGATTTTCCATAGCCATGTTAGTTCACCAGAGGGTAGCTATCACTTGGCTTATCTTTTTTTTGGCTGTCACAAAGAAGCACAGCTTTGCAGGTCGGCTTTGAACCTGAAAGCGGTGGTTGCACCCTGCTTGGAGCGCATGATTAACTTGAATCTCGCCGAGCCGGGTCTGGGGGGCCCACCTTGATGGTCCCAAGGCGCTTTCTCAGGATTAGATGCTCAATTTCCTTGAACATGTACATCTAAGGAGGGAATCATAGGGAATCCTAAGGTAGTTTTTGATCTCCAATTTTCGGATTCCCACTCGCCAGCCAAGACTTTAGGCCGAGGGCTACGGGTAAGATGATTATTTTTTGTTTGAAAGTTTTTTGGGCACAGTATTTTGCTGGCAATCTATAGAAATCTCCATAACAGAAGATTGGCAAAGGCCTAGACTGCTGAATTTTTTCGTCGTCCAAGACAAGCTTTGCAGAGCCTTCCGCTTTGTAAGGAATCTGCTGTAAGAGCAGGAAGCTGACATATCTGACATGTCATAAACAAAGGTTACCAGGAGACCCATCGAATTGCACAGATTCCCACCATGGATAGTGACCCCTAGCCACCAACCCTTCGCGAATGCACGCGAGGAAGGGTCCCAGCAATCTGAAGAACTTGGAGCATTGGGCCAAGGTGGACGAGGATATTTGCATCGCGCCTTGGCAAAGTCTGGCCGCCAGGCCATTTTTGGAGGTCACAGGATGGGATCATCCCAATCACACGGGATAATATGGGATGATTGGGATCCCAAAATTTTCAGTTACCATATTTTCGCCTCTTGGCCATTTTGGGATAACATGGGATAACATGGGATGACATGAGAAAACATGGTAACATGGCCGCAAGATAGGCCGATTCAACTCCACAATGAGCCCAGGAGATCCTCTCCAAAGACGACCTTCAGGTGAAATGGGCTGTTTGGGAGAGCCCGTTTGAGTTTTTTTTCTGCCAAGTTTTTTTTTTTGAGGTAGTGAACAGTGAAACACATTACGTATCTTATAGTCATCCTGAAGTAGATAGAATCTGGATGTTTTATCAAAGATATTCCCGTTTTCCTGCGTTTTTTTTTTTTAAATCCCATATTCTATCTTCTCTCGGATGACTATACATATATACGTATAATCACTTATAGCTTACATAACGTGCAACCTCATAGAGATTCTCAAGACCAAAACATATAAAACATTATAAAACATTATAAAACATCTAATATGGCTGTGATGACTGATCCCTTTTGATCCCTTTTGTACCACCTGGCCTTTTTATCTCGCTAGCGGGTAGGTGGAGGAGGATGATGTGGCGGAATTTGTCATGCGAGTGGTGGGATGGGTGGAGGATCCGACATAGCAATGGGACATAGCAATGCTGGAAGAAGGGCTGGTGAAACTCTTTTATGAATAGAATTTTAATCACCATTTATGAATAGTGATTTATGGAATTTGGAAATGCTGGAAGATTTAAGAATACTCTTTTATGACCAAGAAATGGATGGTGAATTGGACAAAACATGGAAAGCTATATGTAATTCCCCGGGCAGCTAGCGTCAACTTGGATCGGATATGGGCATGGCTGCAACAATGGTTACCAGTGGACTCTGAATTCGTCGATTTCCGTTGGTGAAGCTGTAACACCATCTAATGTTTTGGGTAAACAAATGCGAGCCACAGACACCAGCATTTGTGGTGTGGTAGAGAAGCTTTTGGATGGATTTGTGCGCCATTACAAGAGAGTTCCAGGGAGAGTTTTGTCAGATAGATTCAAACCTGTTGGTGAATTGCGTCTTCCCAAGTTTTGAAAATCCGCTCTCTGTGTTCGGCCAAAAGAAATGGGCCACCATCCACGCGGGCATCACAGCATCATCGGTTTTTTTCCACAGATGCTTGTGGGTTAGAAACGTCTTGGGGCGCTAGTTGACAATTTGTATCCCTTGATGAACAAACCTGGAAGTGGAAAATCCAGCTTCAGATGGATCTTATGTTTTTTTTAATGGTTTTTCCTATGGATTTGGAGATCCTGGATGGATGTTCTATCACCATGGACCATGGTAATGCCATCGCCAGGACCCAAGGGTTCAGCAATCCCTTTGGAGCACCGTACGCTTTGCTGGTGTGTCAGATGCGGTTCTCCAAAAGGCCACTTGAAAAACCGTGGGATCTACGTGGTTGCCACAAGCAAGTAGTGGACTCGTGGCATGTCATATGGTTCTCATAACCCAAAAGCATCAAACAGACAGATAGACACAGATAGACACAGATAGACACAGATAGACACAGATAGACACAGATAGACCAGCAAATCACCAGCCAGTCTATCTGGTAGACTTAGTAACATCTACCAGTAATCACTACCATAAACCAGTGATCACTACTTGGTGGCTCATCCCACGAATCGTAAGTGGCTTATAACCCCAGTGATTTACATGGGATTTTTGTAGGGTTAATCCACTTATAATTGGGGTGAACTAACCCATTTAGGATCCATGTATGCTATATATGGTAACATTTACCATCAATATACCCCTTTATGTTAGCATATATACCAGCACCATGGATCCGTCATGGGCACCAGTCAGCACTACCGCCAGGTGGAGCCTTCACCCAGCAACTTTGAGGCCATGGCCAAAGGCCTTCGCGCCAAATGCCTCGGAGAGACACCCCACTGGAGAGGCCGACTGTGGTACTGTGGGAGGAATTGATGGGAAACGCGGTATGTTACATATGTTCAACCTGAAGATTTTCTAGGGACATAAACATGGGAATCTAATTATGGGAAACAGATTCGTGATCTTAATGGGAACCAAAAAAAAGGATTTCACCACCCAAAATGTCGATTTGACCATGAAACATATGCTGATTGGTGGTTTGGAACATTTTTTATGTTCCATAATATATGGGAACATCCTTCTGATTGACTAAGATTTTGCAAGATGGTTGAAACCACCAACCAGTATGGATTTCACAGATGAATAATGGATATGGGATGATATATGGGTTTCTCCGGAAATTAGGGTTTTCTCATGGTTTTTCCCCATTCTATCGCCAGTTTAATTCGGAAAATTGATGAACCAATGATGAACCAATAGAAGGGTACCCAATTTCAAGCCCATGTAGTGTTTTTTGGGAATGGGGGAAGTGATCAATGTACCATTCAAACATCACCCAACCACTGGGAGTGTTATATCAAACTGAAAGAGGGGGCGATGGGTTGAAACAAAGCACAAAGGACATTTTTTAAGCGTGTAGACTAACATAGATCGATGTTCTGTACACAAGGTCTATGAGATTTTAAAAGGGAACATGATGATAGTCTATTTCAGATCAATAATCCGACCATGATAGACATTGTGGATCATTGTGGTATCCCAATGTTCAATGGATCATATCATAACTTTCCCCATTGTTTGCCCAAAAAATGATGGTGAAATCCGGTCAAACATCCCGATTTTGAGCCATAAAAACAGGCTCCTATTGGACCAGTGTGATGGGCAGAGGCCATGTGGCTGTGCCTTGGCGTCTAGGAGAGCAAGATGACATGGTGAAGATTTGTATCGGCAGATCTCGGCAGTTTCTACTTACAACTAAATCAACTCATGTGCTTCTTTGGAGTTTTATGATGTTTTATTTGTACTTATCGTGTGAAAACCATGGAGACCATCCAAAACTATACCTTTTCTATATTATATATATATATTGTAGTACTTTAGGGATACCAGGTGAAAGTAACACGTGTTGTAATACTAGTTCGTTATTTGCGTACCATAAACCATAGTTATCGGAGTTATGTGAACCCCAACTTGTCGCGATTTCGTGGCCACAGGGGCCTTGATGCTAACGATCAAGCGGTGGTACCTATCACGGTGGGATTTTCCAACTTTGACATATCCTAAGATGATCATGGGATTAGTAGCTGGTGGTTTGGAACATGGCTTTTATCGAAACCCCAATAGTTGCAATGATGATCCCATCTGACTAATATTTTTCGGGGTTGAAACCACCAACCAGATTTTTAGTAGCTGGCGTATTCAAACAATCAAATGTTCAGATCCGGAGGCCACGTCCCCAATAGTTTTCAGATGGAAACTTAAAGGATCTGATCAATCGAGGTGTTTTTCCATGGTTTCCTTAAATTTTCCGGTACCGGTTACCCATTCTCTGGTGCCAAGGCTGACGGCCGCCTAGTGGAGTTCCAAGCAGCTGGCACGGCGCAAAGCTTCCGACACCGCTGCACCATTCAGCCACCTGAGCCGCAGATGAGGTTTAAATTCGTTTTTGGAGCTTAAAAGCATGTGAAATCCATTTGGCAAAAGAAAACAAAGAAGAATTTAATATTCACATTTGTTGATTCAATTGGTCCAAAATTGGGGTTTGGAACCTGGTAGAATTTGGGGGTGTCATGTGTCATTGGACATGTCTTGACCGTCCACTTGTTGAGCTTGGTTGTCTGTCAGCATAAAAGAGTCGCCATCCTTGGGACAGCATGAAGGTGTTTTCCCCAAACTGTCAATCACTCCCATACATTGTTAGATATTGATAGATGTTGTTAGATATTGATAGATATCGATAGATATTGTTAGATATTGATAGATATATTGATAGATATTGTTAGATATTGATAGATATATTGATAGATATTGTTAGATATTGATAGATATTGATAGATATTGATAGATATTGTTAGATATTGATAGATATTGATAGATATTGTTAGATATTGATAGATATTGTTAGATATTGATAGATATTGATAGATATTGATAGATATTGTTAGATATTGTTAGATATTGATAGATATTGTTAGATATTGATAGATATTGTTAGATATTGATAGATATTGATAGATATTGATAGATATTGATAGATATTGTTAGATATTGATAGATATTGATAGATATTGCTAGATATTGTTAGATATTGATAGATATTGATAGATATTGATAGATATTGTTAGATATTGATAGATATTGATAGATATTGTTAGATATTGTTAGATATTGTTAGATATTGTTAGATATTGATAGATATTGATAGATATTGTTAGATATTGATAGATATTGATAGATATTGTTAGATATTGTTAGATATTGTTAGATATTGTTAGATATTGTTAGATATTGTTAGATATTGTTAGATATTGTTAAATATTGATATTGATAGATATTGATAGATATTGTTAGATATTGATAGATATTGATAGATATTGATAGATATTGATAGATATTGATAGATATTGTTAGATATTGTTAGATATTGATAGATTGATAGATATTGATAGATATTGATAGATATTGATAGATATTGATATTGATAGATATTGATAGATATTGATATTGTTAGATATTGATAGACATTGATAGATATTGATAGATATTGATAGATATTGATAGATATTGTTAGATATTGTTAGATATTGATAGATATTGATAGATATTGATAGATATTGATAGATATTGATAGATATCGATAGATATTGTTAGATATTGTTAGATATTGATAGATATTGATAGATATTGTTAGATATTGTTAGATTTTGATAGATATTGCGGATATTGGATTCCTCATTGGTCTGATTTGTTTGATGGTTTCATACGTCTTCATGTTCACCCGGAAGATGAACCTAACCATTTTTGCAGGAGAATGACCAAGATTTCTTCTAGTCGGTTTGCACATTAGCCGAAGTGCACCTCCATTTCCACTGAGGTTGCTGAAGTGTGGGGTCGCTCAGGACCTGTACGGAGCCAGTGTGGGGTCACCCCTTGAACTGGAGCCAATCTGCCAATCTGTGAAATCCATAACACGGCTGGTTATTTCAAAGATGGGGATAATCTGCAAATCTCTAAGATCCATACCCAATCTTCGCTTTCCAAGAAATTAAGTTAAGAATTCTTTGAAAGGTAAGACCTCCAGTGTATCCAGTGGCTCTTTTGGTTCGCAAATGATGGGGGTAATTCTTCGCGGCGGACGCTCCTACCATCAACCCGTTTCCAGCCGAGGTGAAAACGGAGCCGGCTCAGCGATCGGCTTTGCAACCAAGGTGCCCTCGTGCTGATGGGGTTGCCCCATTTGGTTTGGCGTGCTATGCCCTTTTGATTGGTCAGATCATATGATTCTCTGAGGGGTTCCCCTCATGTTGATGCCTACATTCTTGCTGTGGCTATGGATCAAAAGCCTGGTACATGCAGTGCACAGTCCCACAGCTATTGACCCACAGATGCATCTTCTCGCATATCCCATAGATGCTCCGTGTATCAAATATGCACCACTAGCCCAAAAATGATAACCCCACTTAGCAACCAAAAATGATCACCCCACTTAGTAACTGCTTAGTGATGTTTTTGTTCAGCCATGGGATAAGACCATGATACATCACGAATTTTTCGGGGACCTACGATCAGCGCCAGGAGGCTGGCCGGGATCACATCATGTGTTCCGAGGGCGGTTTCGCTTCCGGAGCTGGCACCGCGACCCAAATTTCGGGGAAGATTCGCATGGGTGGAAAAAAAATGGACGTTTTACCATTGCAAAAATGGACGAACACATGGTGGATTGTGGTGGATTGATGGACTATAATCATGATTTTAGTGTGATAAACCCAATACGATATATATATATATATATTATATAGATATTTATGCCTGCGGACCGAAAACCGTTCCCGTAAAACGCGCGTTTTTGAATATCGCGATTGTGGGTTGGGGTGGGGTGGGGGGGGGGCATTTAACGTTCCTTTTACTTCGTACATGATATATTGCCATGCTGCTAAGATCTCTGGGATCGTTTACTACGTGACATGTTGCTACGCTGCTGAGGTCTCTAGTGTGGGTTGGGGTGGGGTGGGGTGGGGTGGGGGGGCATGTTAACGTTCCTTGTACTTCGTACATGATATATTGCCATGCTGCTAAGATCTCTGGGATCGTTTACGACGTTACATGTTGCTACGCTGCTAAGATCTCTGGGATCGCTGACTACGTGACATGTTGCTACGCATGCGTTGCAGCGATGACGCTGAAAAGCCAAAAAACGCGCCCCAAGTTTTTCCAGGATTTCCAATCATCAAATCAGCACGGCACTGTGGTAAAATCACATTTTTTTAAAAAAAAACATGCGTTTTATGGGAACGGTTTCCGGTCCGGCGGGATATTTATGTATATATATATAGTGTGGGATTTAAACCATAGAATAAGGATAGCAATGGGCATTCGGAACTATTGTGGTTAATACATGTTAATACGGTAAGCCCAATGATCGCCAATGACTTGCTAAATATGGCTGAGATTTCAAGCATCTAAAATCGGATTTTATGATTGGGTTTACCACATTACGGTGTTTGCAAGCCGGGATTCCATGGATTTTTGCGAGAAAATCGATTTACATAACCCAACCATTTTTCCATGCATTCAACAAGTCAATTTTGTACAGCCTTTCACAGCCTTTCAGGTTTTGCCGATGTTTCAGACAGTGATTGGTGAACAGGTGGAACGGACTGGTATAGGTGACCCCTCTGGGCCGATCCATGTTTGGATGGCCATTTTAGTCTAAGTTCTGTTCCACCACCCATGACGGATCCATGGTGCTGGTATATATGCTAACATTGGGGGTATATTGATGGTAAATGTTACCATATATAGCATACATGGATCCTATGGGCCATGAATAACAGAATCCAATACAACAGTATTGACCGTCTGACCTATCTCACTGGCATGCACTATAATCACTATAACACCATGAGAATTCATGACATCTGTTTCCAGCATCTGCAGTCAGCTAAGGTGCTAGCAGCTATGCCATCTCAGTGTTTTCCAATGGCATGGGAAATGTGTGGAAAAATGGGCCGCTTGGTCGAGCTGCGTCAGCGTGTTGGACTTGACTCAGGTCACTTAGGAATTTGAAACGTTTCTGTTTCGTGGGCATCTTTCTTGGGTATATAATGGTATACATTAATACTCATAAATACATAACCACATAATACTATATATGTATATATAGTAGTATATACATATATATATATATCATATGCATGATAAAATGTGATTTCTTTGATAATTTTGATCCATTTCCATTGAGAGTTGATTCTAAATGCAGCTTGGCTTTTTGTCAAAGACGGACCTGAGGAAACGTCTCTCACAGGTCCTGAAAAATGTTGCCTTGGCTGCGATTTGGGTGTCTGAAACTGGTGTCTATTCCCTCACAAATGGTTATGTTAAGAGGGAAAAATGATGCTCTAGATATGTGTAAATCGCGTGATTTTGGATTTTTGGGGTGTCCCAATATTTTCAGGCAAAACTACTTGTTGCATTGGGTGGGAGGTGTGGCTGTGTTCGAACTCATCCAACTGGGAGATCAAAGCTGTGATTAGGCCCACCTGATCATACTTTCGCCAGGGGGTCACATGTATCATTTTCAGGACATGGATCGCCCTGCGACCAAGGTGCGAGAAGGTCGAAACCTGTGTTGCACTTTCGACATGGCCAGAAGCTGTGTGCTGTGGCTTGGTTTTGCACCACAGCTTGCAACAGATGATGCAATCCAGATACCCTCTGGTAATTTAACGTAGCTATTGAAAATGGCCATTTATAGTGAGTTTTCACATTAAAAATGGTGATTTTCAATAGCTATGTTAGTTTACCAGAGGGTAATGAGGGGGTTTAACTGTTTAACCAAGGAAGATATGGGAAGTCCACCAGGAAAAATGTGCTGGAAAACCACCCCAATCTTATGCAAAATCAGCCAAGTTTGATATTTTGGAGATGGGTGCCAAAACCCGGATGCCCCTCTCCTTCCTCGCCAAAATAGCTGTTAAATATTGGGATGTTCATTCCCCCTGAACATATGGTATTTCATAGGCAACTTCAGATCCATCTCCATATTCCAGGAACCCGAATTTTTCAGGCTTGAGGGGATCCTGGGAATCCTGGGGATCCTAAGTCGAGCTGACAGAGTCATCCATGAGTCGATCCGATCGGTACTTCGTAACGGAAGTTGGTGACACAACTTGGTGGTTTGGTCCACGTGAATCACGGCTGTTCAAAAGGAAGCCCTCTTGGTTGATACTGCCCTTGGATCATTGGGGATTAAGCCACAATTCATTGTTGGAAATGCTATATTTCTAACAAGAAAAAATTCAAGGGACGACATGTTGGGCTTTGAACGCTGCTCATGTTGGGATATAATTGGATATAATTATTGGATATAATTGATGAGTGGGGATATCATGGTGATATCATGTGTAGAAGAACTAATGATGATCTGCTTGGTGGTCTCAAACACTGATGATGTTCCGATTGAGCATTTGGCAACTTGGGATGGGTTTTTTCGCCAGCGAGTTGCAAAAAATGGTCGAAACTTGGGATTCCTTTGGATTCTCTCTGGGGGATCGGTGTCTCATAGCCACTCCAATTCATCAGCAGGATATTCGCCAATCAGCCTTCTATTAGCGGGTCCTAAGAAGATAGAGCCCTGATAGCCCTACATCCTTGTTGAATGGTCGTTAAAAAAAAAAACGGTAAACTAAGAGTTCACTATATGGAAAATATCACCATGATGCTATTTTCATGGGCTAATTCAACTATAAATGATATAAATGGCCATGTTCTCATTCGCTTTTTGTAGGTTTCCCAGGCCGGGTATGTCACCATGTCACTTTTTTCAGGGACCATCCTTCAGTGGATCCACCGGACGGACCCAGGTTCTCGGTGGAAGGAAGCGACAAGGATGGCATCTCAGTGCCTGTGGACCAAGAGGACGTGGGAAAGGAATTCGTTTTTACTGTGCCTTGGGCCCAACGTGTTCGAAGTCGGCTGGCCGGAAGTTGCGGTGTTGATCGGTGGAACTTCCGAAGCCCTCCAAATTATTGATTTCAGTTCGGAGCCTCGAGGGAAATTCGTCACATGGCATGACCTTTCGAACCAGTTGACCTTTCGATGTACTGCCTTGTACCCTACTGAACAAGCGATTTGTGTGTGTTTTGGGTGCAATCCTGAACTATTTCCGCGACTGCCGAATCTAGTACCTGAAGCCTGAAACATCCTGAAACTCTAGTAAACATCCCCGCAGTTAGCAGGACAGACGATATCAGGATGTTGCATGATGTTACCAATTTCATATCATAGTTTGGTTCGCAGTGACCCAGTGCACTGGGTGTTTGCATATATATATACACATTTGGACCGTCAACCATGGTTTTAACATCTACATCAGCGTTTGGGGATGGGGATGGTTAAAACTCAGTTCAATTGGATCAGTTCAATGGGACCAAACCTATCATGATATCAGAAAACCTCATATAGGTTTTACCTGGTTTTACCATATTATATATTATTAATGATCCCAGATAATGATCAGAAAACCTATGACCTATCATGGGATTATAATTATCATTCTATGGGATAATGATATATAATAATTATCATTCTATGGGATTATCATTCCTATCATGATTATAAGAATGATCATTCTATTGGGAAAACCTATACTAGACCTATCATGAATGATCATTCTATTGGTCTACTTTTTCCCTCCTTTGTGTTTTCAGATGGCTAGCTGGGATGGGAACTGCCCCCATGGCACCCATCGGCATTGAAATCAATGGGCAAATCATGGAACCCATCATGGCCGGAAAGTCCTCGAGTTGGTTCCATGATTTTCGCTGGGATTTCATGGGAAAACATGGGAAAACCATAGTTATAGCTGTTTATTCCATTTTATACCATAGTTATAAATCATTCCTCCATTTCGAGTGGGATTTCCCATCTTTTCCGATGATGAAAAACCCATGGGTTGAAAAAACCCATGGATTTCCAGGATCACACGGTGCTCGCACCACCATAGGTCAGCTCCTGCTCCTGCGGTGCTCGCTATCGCCTTGTCTGAGCTGCTGCAATGTGCCGTAGTGGGTGCAGGCCATTGGTGAACAATATGGGGATTACTGGGGTATGAAATATGGGTTATATATGGGTTACCCTCTGGCTATTTGACATAGCTATGGAAAATGGCCCATTTACAGATGATTGTCCCATTAAAACCTCTATTTATAAGGGATTTTCCATGGATCTGTTAAATAAACAGATGGTATGTATATATATATATATATTATGGTTAATGGGATTAGTGGGTTGTATATAGTTATATCGTGATGCTAAACATGATTTTTCAAAATGAGTGATCGTTATTTTTGATGGTAACTCAACATGGTGATGAATAAGCCCCAGGAGTTGGCATATACTGTAAGCGTTATAATTCTGCTGAAATATATTCACTTAGTTCACTGGAACTGCACCCCGCTCCTGGTCCAATGTGACTGGTGTCATTTGAGGCACGAAAAACATCTTGAAGTGTCGCAGGGCTCGAGTCCAGCAGGGCTCATAGCGTTGCCAGGGGGATCAATGGGTTATTAATGGGATATTAATGGGATGTAAATGGGATATTAATGGGTAGTTTTAGCTCCTACCCAGTTCCTCCAAGCCTACCTGGGATCGAGAGCTTCCATCCCCAACTGGTTCCCTTCATTCGCCGAGCCCCGCAGCACACTTCGCAGCCTCGCTGCTGCGTCAAGACAGCGGCGAGTCGAATTCATGGATTTCATGGCCTTCCGCCGTCTGGGCGGGGCTTTTTGTTTCAGCAGCCAGCATTGAAACAACTTGAATAGCACCAAAATGCCAAGATTTGGGATGATTTGGGTCTATCTGCAAATGTGGTATACCGATGTATACCGTTATATACCCATGAAATGACCATTTTTCATAGGGAAACTGATGGTTAACCAATGGATGTAGAGGTAGCCTATCAACAAGCCCATCTGGGGTTGTAGAATCCCTCGTCAATACTTGGAAAGCACCATTTCAGATGTTGATTTCTTGAACATGTCTTGTATAATTATGGTATGTGCCAGGGTTTCCATTTGATGATCTCAGATATCTCAGCTTGAGGTTCGTCATGGTTTTGTCACTTTTAAGGAGGGCAGTGCTGCTGAAGCTGCATCTTCGTGTGTACATAGAGAGCTTATGTTGCTGCCAAATTGTGCGCCTCAGAACGTGTTTGTTGGTCAATAAAGATGCCGTTCGCAAGAGATGCGTTTGGTACCTGAATGATGGGACTATACCCCCAAACAAATGATGGTTGATCATCACTTTTGAATAGTAAACATGACCATTTAATGTCCGATTTTTGGGCAACCGAAGATGCAGTTGCTAGTGTGGTAGGCAACCAGGTACCAACTAGGTAAGTTGCACATTGCTCGCAGTGGTTTTTGGTCTAACGATGGACGGCAAAAGGGTTTGCTGTCCATTTGATCCAGGTGATCCTAGATGTTTTTATGGATTGACCATCGACCTAGACTTGCAAATCGTGTCAACGAGCTAGGTGTGGAATTGAGACCCCTGCCTCAACCCCCGTGAAATCCACTGCCTCAAACTGCGGCAATCACCCATCACGTTGGACTATCTGGGACTTGACTTGTGTTGATATTTTTTTAATGGGTGACCTTTGCAGGATATATACTATCATATTTACTATCTATACCAATTCTTTTATGGTACCAGATAAAGAATGGTTTCAAAACATGGGTGACACAGTGGCTCCCCCCGGAGATTCTACTCGTGGGGGCCAAGGGAACACCAACTGATTATTGGATATTCATAGCCGCTGAAGGAAGTGGTGACTGGGATGATGAAATGGGTGCGGATAAAAGCCACACACCACCCACATACACCCATTATCTTTGCAAAATTTTGCAAAGGTAGACATCCCAATGAACACTTCCATTTTGACCCGCAGCCCTAAAACCAGCATTCGGAACCACCAACCGTTGAACCAGCAACAAATGGAGTTGTTTCCCAATCGCGCTTGGACGTGCCAGGAGGTTTTGTCGAAGAACACACTCTCAGAGGTGTGCGGTGGTGGCGGGTGTCTTCTGAATTCAGGGCAAGATCGGTGCTGTGAAATCCCTATAGGACTATTGGTTTCCCCTCTCCTGACATATTCTTAGCTTGTGATGCTAACTAATATTAAATGTATACATCCTAAACTCACCCACAAGATGGATCTTGGGTATCAAACAGATCCAAAACTCTTTCTGGTCAACAAGCCATCTACTTGTACTGTACTAAGAACCTCGAAACAAACTAACTTGTTTATTGGGTGAACCCGTCCACTTTACCATTTGTCCAAGTTATCTGGAAGTTGAAAAAAAACAGCAAACATCGATATTTCATGATATTTCATGATATTTCATGATATTTCATGATATTTCATGATATTTCATGATATTTCATGATATTTCATGATATGTCCAATATATTTCCATCTATTTCCATCGTTTTTTTCAGTAGATATGGACATCGATGCACCTTGTCGCCAGGGCAGCACTGGAGCCCTCGCCTTTCGCCAGGGCCCCAGGGCCTCAGGAATTGGTTGAGCAATGTGGGGCCCCCTATGAATTGCTTTGAACCCATAGGAAAATGGGGAAAACTCAGAAGAAGTTGGGTGATTTAATGAATGGGATTTTTGTTGCTGATTGTTGATAGAAGAGGTTGGTGAATAACTCCAATAACTATGGTTTATTGTAGTTATAACTACATTTACTGGGGTTGCTGGGGTTTTAAAACAACTTATAACTGGGGGGGCCACATTGTATGGACTGGGACATTTTTTGTTAGATACTTTAGTACTTCAATCTTTTGCTGTCAATGGTAACATGTACTGACCAGCAGGTATCTACGGTTCACCATGTGGAAGATGGATGAAGATGGCCCATTTGATGATCTCACTAGGCTATTACGGCTACTACTGTAACATGATGATTTTCTATAGCTATGTAAGATTACCAGAGTCTATTTCTATCTATTTCTCAAATGGTGAACGTAATTGAGGTGGCTATGGATCAGTACATTTCAATCATATCAGTATATATACCTCTAACATGTTTGGGGGATGGACATCCGTAACTACAAGATTTTGACACATCCGCAGGTATATCATTGTGAATCATTGCAAGTTCTATGATATATAATGTTGCACCAGTCTTGTATATTATACATATGATTAGTCAGTCACTTGTTGATTTGTATACTGTATTATAAAACTCATTCGCATGGAACAGCATACAATAAGTACCTTTAGTATGCTGAGATATATTTGAATAGGTGTGCATAAACAGTGTGGGAACATGGATGTTTCATGTATACATGCATGACATTTTGGATATTTAGATACCACACGGTGGTCCATAGGTATAGTATTGGAAAAGGTCCAAATGCACTCAGCGGTTGAAACTTCCAAACCCCGAAGAGCTCATTTCAGACTGGCTGGACACCTAATATAGAGTATGACGCTTGGATACTTTATATTGGGTCCATTATATATGATTGGCCTATAGCTTATAACTCACCGGTGTTTTAATGGGGCAGAAATTCAATTTACTGTAGGTCATCCTGCGTTAGCAGCAATTTATCAACCCCAACGGTTAAGTGGATTCCGCCAAAATAGTGAAATCAACAATTGCTGAAATTGGCACCTCCCCTATCTGTTAAAGTTTGGGTTTACCTATCAAAATGTTAAGACTCTCCAGAGGTTTGCCTTCGAGGTCTGTGTCTGGAGACCCTAGCAGACTACAGCCCCTTCGAGTCCGAGCAAGTACGACAGGTCCAGACCTGGCTGGATACAACATGAATGGGGTATCGCAAATTGTCAATGTTAAATGGATACATGGAATATCCGAGTGCGAATTGAATGTATTTAAGCATAGAAATATGTAGAAATTATCTTTGTAAAATTGCAACATGATAGCGGGAGAAGCTTCATGACCTCAATGACTCAATGACGAACATCGCTTATCTGCGACCACCGAGCAGATCGTGGGTGTAGCTGTGATTTCTAGTGATGAACCAACCGGATTTTGCGACTCTGGACCGCAAAAATCAAGTTTTTAACCACAGAATGTAGAAAACAACTTCAGGTTTTTGTGAATGTTTGGACCATTTTGGATCCTTTCGACAACTTCAAAAATCGGTCCAGCTACAGTAAAGGAGGTATGGTTCCAAGGGACGAACGGTTAGTAACGGTTAGTTTTTCGCCATCCTGGCTTCTTTTAGGTGGAGGATAATGAGGATAGCGGATGCGGGATCTATATAGCAAAGATATGCAAGCACTGTTTAAGCAGGCAATTATCTATGCATAGCTCCAAGACGCTCCAGGTGTTAGAAATGCTTAGAGCTGTGGTGAGGACTACTGTTGAAATGATGATTATGGATCTTGAAGTAGACAACACATCACACAGCTCTGTGTTCCAATGTTTGCGCTTGGTCACCCCGGTCACCCCGGTCACCCCGGTCACCCCGGTCACCCCGGTCACCCCGGTCACCCCGGTCACCCCGGTCACCCCGGTCACCCCATACCAGGGGCTCCAAGAGCTCATTGATCGAGTGGCGAAGGGAGATCTTTCGTGCCTTTGGATGCAAAAAACATGGAGATGCTCACAACTTAAGTCTTAAGTCATACTTTTGATCAGTTTTGTAGGGCATTGTAAGGTAAATTGTCTTCATTAATGGTTCAATGTGGTTTATTCATGTTTATTCAAAGTTTATACCATATGTTTTGTCCGTTGTTAGACCATGTGATTCGTCTGTTGTTCAATCTGAGTTGATGCAAGCTTCGGTGACAATGCGACAAACCATCACTCTTGGGGATGCTCAAGTGGGAAGTATCATGATCGCCAAGTGGATGTAAAATGATGCAAGTCTAACTGAATGCAATGGAGAGTGACTTACCTTTTTTTGTTTTTGTTGTTAAGTCTTCATTCTGAGATATTCTCAGTTTGTTTTATGTTTTTTTCACTTAAAGTTTCTAAAAATCATTCAGTCTGACCGTCTGACCTTCCACTGCGGCATCCCAGACCGTCCAGTTTCGCTTGGAAAACTGGCGGCCTTACATTACCGCGAGACACTGCGCACCTCAAACTCAGTCGGGTAATTTCTGGGCTCTACACTACACTCCAGTCATTTCACATATGGAAAATGATCCGTTTAAAGATGATGTATCTATATACATGTCTACTATAAACTTGATGATTATCTCCATATGATGTGAAGTTACCGGGGGGGTATTCAACAGTTTCCGAGAGTTGCACTCAAGCAAAGTTAGCGCATGAACTCCCATGATTTCTGTGCCATCCACAGACGTCCACAGACTTCAGGTCCGATCCCATCGAGAATTATCGACTTTCCTTTCTCTTCTTTTCCATTTTTGTTTTGTTGGTCCTTCTTGCTGCCACCCCCATGACTATGGAAACCACCATACTATCCCATTAATATGCCATTGACATATCATTAATATTCCATTTATACCATTAATAATGGATATCCCATTGCCATCCTCTCACCCGGTCGATCACTTCCCAGGCCTGGCATGGACGAGGTGCTTTCCGCCCTGCATGTGGCCCTCGTGACGCGGTCCCGCGTCACCGCGGCGTCGGATTCCGCCTTCGTGCAGTGGATGAAGGTCCCAAGTCACGGCGGGTCACCGGGGGATGGAGAATCCCACAGCAAAAATGGTGGATTTAATGCTGATATACCCTCTGGTAATTTAACATAGCTATGGAAAATCACTAGTTTTTATGGAACAATCCACTATAAATGGCTATTTTCAATAGCTATGTTAAATTACCAGAGGGTAATGGAAGATTGATAAGATTTATATAATGGGATGTAATGGGATTTAATTGGAATATTCCATGGGATTCATGGGATGTAATGGGATGTACCCTCCAATCTGGCCGCTGGCAATGGAAAATCCCCCATGAAAACGGATGATGTTCAACTGCCATAAAATTGATTGCCGGGGGTGTAGCCATGAAACATGGAGACATGTGGGGATATTAAGCTAGAACAAGATGTAAGATTATGATGTAAGAACGGGTAAGGATCCAACTTCGAGAACTTTGCTTTAGCTGCATATATCATTCCAAGATGAGCTGGTTTGATGCAGGTCTTTTTATCCCTTTCGGGGCAACCGACGTCAGCACCAGCAGCAGGTGGTGGTGTCTGCAGCCACTGAGCCAACAACAGAGAAGACTTTGCAGCTTCGGTTGATCCTGCTGGTCGCGAAGGCGAAGGGCAACGGATGGCGTTTCGGGCAAGGTTTGCTTTGGGAAAGGATCATGTCTTTCCCATAGGATCCATGGTGCTGCTATATATGGTAACATGGATCCCATCAATATATCCCCAATGTTAGCATATATACCATACATGGATCCTATGTCTTTTGGAGATTCTTTGAATCAAGGAATTGTGATGAGATCTCCGGCAAGAAGAATTCTCTTCATGATAAGTTTCTGAGACCAGACCCTTGAATTTCCCTGGCGACATGACCCCAGCCAGCTCTTCATCTTCCGTGTAACAAACAAGGCCTTAGAGTGGGGGGTCGTTTCAACGACTCACAGCCTCGTGCCTCGCTCCCACATGCACCAAGAAAGTATGGCCACATTGTTCAATCCAAATCAAATGAAGAATAGCAATTCTCATTGGAACATATATATATTATATACAATTATATACATATATATATATATAATAAACATAATATATATATACACATAATACATACATGTAATAAAGATAATATATATGATATAATATAGTATAATATAATATAATATAATATGATATAATATAATATAATATAATATACATAATATGATATATATATAATACAATATAGAATTCCTATTCACTCTGGATCCATCTGGTAATCTAACATGGGTATCTCCGACCTTCGCCAGGCCATAACAGCTCAAGATGAGATGTCTGAACAGTGGGACATTCATCAATTGATGCTTCCGTTGCAGTTGGGAGAAGGGAAATCTAGAGGACACCATGGTTTTTCCCCATGAACTGATAACTATAGGGGTGTCCTGACGATTTTCCCCACATCTGGAACCAATCCATTGATTTTAGGAGCAGATGATCACATCCTGGGTTTATAAATTTGGATGAATTTGGTGATGAATTTGGTGCTTGTTTCATGGGGCTTTTTCGAACTCTGCTATGCTGGCATGAAAACGCCGTATTTTGGCTGTTCTTCGTTGTTTATCCCCCCATTCAGATGGTACGACGTTGGAATATTGACCCATCCCCATTTGGAACAGATATGGTAAGGTTGTGTCGTTTGAATGTATTTTTCGACAACGCTTTAAATGGATGTAATGTGAAATGTAGTTGTAGGGGTTAAGTTATATCCCAACTTATGGAAGTTGGTACCATAGGGATTCCGCACCCGGCAATATTCCCCCTTTTTGTGCTGATTCTCGAACCCCAAATGGCAATTGGTCAAACGTCAAAACCATCCCTGTCGCACCCATATAATGCTACCGTTCTGTGGGAGATGAGGTTGAAAAATGGGGTCACAGATACCATTTTTATTATAGTACCATCTGGTAAACCTACAAAAAGCTATTAAACATTGCCATAGAAATAGTGAGTTTTCCCATTAAAAAAGAGGGTAATTAGTGGGTTTTAGAGGGTTTTGTGATTTCTATTTTGAATACATGATCATTTATGGGCACCAAAACCAACCATTCTGTAAGAGACAAAAAACCATTTTGTAGAGGTTTTTCAGGTTCCGTTTTGTTTTCTTTCAAGATATTGTGAATTAGCCATTGATGAGCAAAAACCAGGTAGCCATTCTATAGAGAACCAGTCGTTCCAAGACATTTACCATTTTGTGAATATTATATATACATATATATGATTATACATGTGTGTGTTTTGTGATGTGCCAGATTATGGTCGTCACGGTTGGCTCAGAGAAACTTGAGTTTGCCCGGGCCACCTGACAGCAATGTACATCGCCCTCACGCACTTGGTGCTTTTGGCACAGTGCATTACGGTGTTGGGCGTTGGGGAGTGTTCATTTACAAAAACTCTGTCAGCACATTCTTGGCAAAAGGATGTCTACTTTGTCTGCTTGCAGAAGTTGCATGAAGCAACTTCCAGCCTCGTCCAAAAAGGACAATTGACAGGGTTTTGCTCTACAAAATGGCAGCGGGAAAAAGGCAGTTTGAGCCGTGTTCCTGGGGAGGTGGAAGCTCTACAAAATGGCCTTGGGTTTTTTTCATACTTTTTTATGAACATGAATGCGCATGTTTGACAAGTTTTGGATGAACATGTGACAATGGCTGTGGATGAAAAAGATCCAAGACAGTTGACAGGCAACACCATTTTGTAGGGCCAGAGTTTGAGGCCATACCATTTTCTAGGCTGGAGAAGCGGTCCCAGAGCCATTTTGTAGACAAAAAGGCTAGATCTCTACAAAATGGTTCACTGCGACCCCAAACAGGGAATGGCAACCTGGATTCAAAACCAAGGAATCCCCACAACATGGGCGGTCCAGGTGAACAGTGGACAATTGAGAACTACCCGCAACGGTAATCCAAGATGGCTAGCTTGGAAATCCACTATAAATTTGGAGGTTTTAATCCGGAACATCTAGAAACGGGGGATTGTCCAGCAAACCATGTTTGATTCCCGGAGGATACTCTGCTTGGGTTTGCCAGCGACCGAGTTTTGGGAGGGCCCTGACAGTAGGTCTATGCAGGTTGCCCAGGTTTCACTGGCTTCAGACGTACTGAAAAAGCTCGCGCTCGTGGTTTGTGACTACAGTAAACTAAGGTTCCGTGGCACCATGTGGCACTGTGAAATACCGTGGGTCTGTTTGGTGACGACATTTTAGACGTATCCACCAGATTGTGCTCTATGGGGACAGCTTTGAGACTGATCGTCTGGCAAGAGGACACCAAGGAAGCATCGGTTAAAACTGAAAGCTGGCGGTGCCTGCGCCAGGCCCGATTTTACGGAACAAAGGGAACCTCTCAAGAACGGCCAGATGATCTTCTTCCGGGTCTACCGATCTTGTTTTCCAGCTTCCAACTGTATTATATTGATTCATACATGCTCACCATGAGCATGATCATTGCAGACTCTATAAGTTGATATAGGTTGCGCATTCTCCGTGCTCGACCTTTGGATCACGCGATCGGTATTTTATTGTTTTATATTTCCGTTTGACTGGCAGAATGATATGAGGATAGGATAAAGCAGTCTCTGATGGCACATTTGTAACTTGTCCCAAGTTCCCTGTCGCTGCCAAACTCAGGATGGAGCCTCTCTGCCGAGCCCTCTTGAAGACGTTGATTAGCTGCTGAGACATGAGATGGGAAGTTGGGGCAGCTGTCCATTTGGGCCCTTGAATCTTTGGGCCAGCTGGGTAGGTCCCATACCCCTGCGTTATGCAGGAGTTCTTGTCACAGTTATTATATAACTCAAAAATATTGGAACCACGAAGATGTTTCATGTTTCGTTTTCAGGTTTAATATGAAAACGATCCACAAGTCCAACGTCCGGGTCACGGCCGCGCCACCAGGTAGTGAAGATGCGGATGCCTGGAGCATGCTTTCAAAGCTCTTGATGCTTGAAGCGGACCCCCTTGGACCACAGAAAATTGGGTCAAACCTTGGGACCTGAAAGTGACAAATATCCAAGCATGAACCGAAATATAGAAATGACCAATTGACCCTGCTTGGGATATGATGGGTGACATGTTGATTTTGGGGCTACTGATTTTTGCCGAACATTAGACGCACTAGGCCTCAGACGCAATGGCCAGGTAGGTGGCGATTGAATCAGAGCCACACGGTGCTACCAGCGCTGACATTGCAACACTTCTGGCATTACAAGGAATCAGTACCAAGGGAATACCATCCTGAAAACAATCCTAGAATTGCATGATGGGAGGGTTTTCAGGATCTCCCTTTATTCCAGGGTAAACACCACGGTTTACTGTAGATTTTCCTTAACTTTGGGACACGATTTCTCACAAAGTGAACCTGCAAACTCCACAGCAAAGACGCTTCGCAGACCATGTCCCATAGGTGATGGGCCAAACATGAATGCTCACTTGAATGTCCTTGAACATTGGATGGACAGTTTGATGGTCGCAACATCTCGCGTTGCGACCCGATCTCTCGGTCTCTTGAACTCCCCTTTTTTAATCTTTTTGAGGGGGTCAAAATCCACATCATCCCATGCTTTCCCTCAACATGCTGATCCTCCGCGCTGAGGACGCGCTTGGATCCAGAGCAAGCCTCACAGCTGCTCGCTGAGAGTGGAAAGAATGGCAGTGGCGGCCGCTTGGCGCAGGATTTCCAGAGGTCACTGGATTGATTCAAGGGAACCCTCTGGTTATGTCAAAATAGCTATTGAAGCCATGGCCATTGAAATAGTGAATTTTCCCATTCATAGCATGGTGATTTTCCATAGTTTTTTAAACGTTTACCAGAGGGTAACCACTTAAGATTGGGATTTCATGATACCAACAAGACAGACTTGGATTGTATCATTTTTTTAGCCAACATGGAAGTTCGAACTGGGAAGGTCGGCTTGAGCCAAGACTGACATGATGATTGTACCAATGATGAGGCAATGATGCCGGCTGAGGAAATTGGTTGAGGATCTTGCTGGAGGGGAGCAGCGTGACATCCTTGTCGCCCTTGTCGCTCATCTGGGATATGGGGATCGAACTGGACTCCACTGGGCAAATTAAGGGCGCCACGGCGCCACACTGCCGAGATGTTGCAGATGACGCTAATACGGCTAATACTTGTTCCCCACCTGCCAGGTGAGGGTTGTTAGATTTTATGTCAGTTGCCTCCTCCTGCCTCGTCCTCCTCTCGTCCTCCTCTCCTCCTCCTCCTCTCCTCCTCGTCCTCCTCGTCCTCCTTGTCATCCTTGTCATCCTTGTCGTCCTCTCGTTGTCCTCGTCGTCCTCGTTGTCCTCCTCGTCCTCCTGCTCAACTGCGACTCGCGATCCACAGTGTTCGCTGCCGGACCTCAACCGCGAGTATCCATGCCAAGTGTTCCCTGCCGGACCTCAACCACGACCATCCCCGCCCAGTGTTCCCTGCCGGACCTCAACCACGACCATCCACGCCCAGTGTTCCCTGCCGGCCCTCAACCACGACCATCCCCGCCCAGTGTTCCCTGCCGGACCTCAACCACGACCATCCACGCCCAGTGTTCCCTGCCGGACCTCAACCGCGAGTATCCACGCCAAGTGTTCCCTGCCGGACCTCATGTAGGAAGATAAAATGTCAGATAGAGTGCCAGAAGATTTGCCAGGTAGAATGCCAGAAAATATGCCAGAAAATATGCCAGATAGCGTTTGGTCACAAGTAGCAGGTAGCAAGTGGCAGTAGCAGCCAGCAGTAGCAGTAAAACCTCCGAAGACAGTGGCATGGTGTTTTGCTGTCGGCAGGTGCTTTTGGTGGTGATTCTGGCGCTAGTTCGTCCTTCAGTGGCAGGGTGTTTTGCTGTCGGCAGGTGCTTTTGGTGGTAAGGCGGCTCACAAGTAGCAGTAGCAGAGCGGCCAGCTGCTTTTGGTGCTTGTGTTCAGCTGCTTTTGGTGCACAAGTAGCAGGTAGCAAGTAGCAGTAACAGAGTTTTTTCTACGGTTTCAGAAGTGACGTTAGAAGCGCTCTCAATTTTAGTAGGGTTTCAGAGTAACGTTGGGCATCTTTCCGTACAATTCTGGGACTTGTTCGTCCTTCAGTGGCATGGTGTTTTGCTGTCGGCAGGTGTTTTGGTGGTGATTCTGGCGCTAGTTCGTCCTTCAGCGGCAGGGTGTTTTGCTGTCTGCAGGGGCTTTTGTTGCTGGTGCGGTTCACAAGTAGGAGTAGGAGGTAGGGCATCCTGTTGTCGGCAGCTGCGTTTGGTGCACAAGTAGCAGGTAGCAAGTGGCAGTAGCAGCCAGCTGTAGCAGTAAAACCTCCGAAGACAATAGTTTTTTCTACGGTTTCAGAAGTAACATTAGGCATCTTTCCGTGCAATTCTGGGACTTGTTCGTCCTTCAGTGGCATGCTGTTTTGCTGTCGGCAGGTGCTTTTGGTGTTAAGGCGGCTCACAAGTAGCAGTAGCAGAGCAGCCAGCTGTCGGCAGGTGCTTTTGTTGCTGGTGCGGTCCACAAGTAGGAGTAGGAGGTAGGGTAGCTTGTTGTCGGCAGCTGGTGCACAATAGCAGGTAGCAAGTGGCAGTAGCAGCCAGCAGTAGCAGTAAAACCTCCGAAGACAATAGTTTTTTCTACGGTTTCAGAAGTAACGTTAGGCATCTTTCCGTGCAATTCTGGGACTTGTTCGTCCTTCAGTGGCATGGTGTTTTGCTGTCGGCAGGTGCTTTTGGTGGTGTTCGTCCTTCAATGGCATGGTGTTTTGCTGTCGGCAGGTTCTTTTGTTGCTGGTGGTTTTCCACAAGTAGGAGTAGGAGGTAGGGTAGCTTGTTGTCGGCAGCTGCTTTTGGTGCACAATAGCAGGTAGCAAGTAGCAGTAGCAGCCAGCAGTAGCAGGAAGACCTTCGAAAACAATAGTTTTTTCTACGGTTTCAGAAGTAACATTAGGCATCTTTCCGTGCAATTCTGGGACTTGTTCGTCCTTCAGTGGCATGGTGTTTTGCTGTCGGCAGGTGCTTTTGGAGGTGAGGCGGCTCACAAGTAGCAGTAGCAGAGCAGCAGCAGTAGAAAACGACAAGGGTTTGAGTTTAAGGGTTTCAGCATATCTCAGCATGGTCTTCATTGCTGGATGTTGAAATAGTTCATAAAACTTCAAGTTGAATCTTGGCTGCATGAGTTTCATCCAAACTGTCGGACACCACCATGCCCATCTGTGCACACGAGGCACGCACAATTCGCAGTTTTCTAAATAAGAAATGACACTAGGTAAGCAGGTGAGGTTGTTTGAAAGACGAAATATGGCCCATTCGAAATGGTGGGACACGCCCAAAAGATCAGCCAACCTCGGTTGCTTGTTCCGGGGTCGGCGGCAGGGGCGGCAGCCCTTAAATCCGGCCAGGGGCCCCCTGGCCGTGGCATTGCCGAACGGCGTTTCTCTCCTCTCCGTAGGAGAGAGAGGGGCCGCCGCCCCCTGCCGCAGGCGACTCCCCCCCGCCAAAAACAGTCGCGTTTTACAGTGTTTTGTGCTCTTCCCACTTTTTCCCATTTTTCGGATCTTGTGGTTTAAGATGGGTCAACATGGGCCAAGATAGGCCTCAAGATGGGCCAACATAGGCCTCAAGATGGGCCAACATAGCCCCAAGATGGGCCAAGATAGCCCCAAGATGGGCCAACATAGCCCCAAGATGAGCCAACATAGCCCCAAGATGGGCCAACATTGCCCCAAGATGGGCCAACATAGCCCCAAGATGGGGCAACATAGCCCCCAAGATGGGCCAACATAGCCCCAAGATGGGCCGCCGACCATCAAAATATCCTGCGTTTTACAGTGTTTTTTTTGCTGTTCCCATTTTTCGGATCTTTTGGCTCAACATGGGTCAACATGAGGCCAACATAGCCACAAGATGGGCCCACATTGCCCGCAAGATAGGCCAACATACGCCAACATAGGCCAACATAGCCACACACTGGGCCTACATAGTTGGGCCCCTGGCCGGCTGTCGCGCGTAAGCGCTTAAATCCGGGCGCCGGCCCCGGGGCCGCAGCCCGTGGCATTGCCGGAGGCCTTCGGTGGTAACCGAAGGTTACATACGGCTGCGCCCCCTGCCGCCGACCACCTCCGGTCAATTCCGCCCCACGATTATCGTTGTAATTTACAGTGTATTCTGCGTGTGGTGTTCAAAAAACATCGTTTTTTACAGTGTTTCGGGCCCCTCGGCGGCGCAGAATTGCACCTTGGCGATGTTAAAAAATGTGGGGTTTTCCATAGTTTTTGCTTCGAGGGGCGGAAAAAATCGTAAAAAGTTGTCTCTGAAGATGTTTTCAACATAAACGGCCCAACATCTGACCAACATAGGCCCAAGATCGCCCACCTATCCTCCAGCTATGCCCAACATAGCCTCCAAGCTGGCCCAACATAGGGCCAACATAGGCAAACCTAGGCCCAACAGAGGCCAACATAGGCCCAACATAGGCGCAACCTCGGCCAACATAGGCCAACATAGGCCCAAGATGGCCCAACATAGGGCCAACGTGGGCCCAACAAAGACCCAAGCTGGGCCCAACATAGCCCAACATGGGCCCAACATGGGCCCAAGATGGCTCCACATGGCCCGACTTGGCACCACATAAGCCCACGATGGGCTCATGATGGCTTGACATGGCATGACATAAGCCTACGCTGGGCGCAAGATGGCTCAGCATGGGCCCGACGGCAACGACGACGACAACAACCACAACAACCACCACCACCACCACAACCACAGCCACCACAAGCTTGGCCGGCGCCCGGCTGTCAGGCATAAGCCTCATAAATCCGGCCAGGGGCCCCCTGGCCGTGTCCTTGCCGTACGGCAGTTCTCTCCTCTCCGTAGGAGAGAGGGGCCGCCGCCCCAGCCGCCGACCTCTCCCCCCCGCCAAAAACTGTCGCGTTTTACGGTGTTTTGTGCTCTTGCAATTTTTTCCCATTTTTCGGATCTTGTGGCTCAAGATGGGTCAACATGGGCCAACATAGGCCGCAAGATGGGCCAACATAGCCCCAAGATGGGCCAACATAGCCCCAAGATGGGCCAACATAGCGCCCAAGATGGGTCAAGATAGCCCCAAGATGGGCCATCATAGCTCCAAGATGGGCCAACATGGCCCCAAGATGGGCCAACATAGCCCCAACATGGGCCGACATAACCTCAAGCTGGGGCGACATAGTCCTTGCCGTACGGCAGTTCTCTCCTCTCCGTAGGAGAGAGGGGCCGCCGCCCCAGCCGCCGACCACCCGGTAGGGCCAAAAACCCCCGCGTTTTACGGTGTTTTGTGCTCTTCCAATTTTTTCCCATTTTTCGGATCTTGTGGCTCAAGATGGGTCAACATGGGCCAACATAGGCCGCAAGATGGGCCAACATAGCCCCAAGATGGGCCCACATAGCGCCCAAGATGGGCCAACATAGCGCCCAAGATGGGTCAAGATAGCCCCAATGATGGCTCCCAGATGGCCAACTGGCCCCAAGATGGGCCAACATAACCTCAAGCTGGGGCAACCATACCCCCAAGATGGGCCAACATAGCCCCAAGATAGGCCGCCGACCTTCAAAATATCCTGCGTTTTACAGGTGATTTTTGCTGTTCCCATTTTTTGGCTCTTTTGGCTCACACTGGGTCCACATAGGCCTCAGATCGGACCCACGTAGCTTTCAAGATAGGCCAACATAGCCCCAAGATGGGCCCACATTGCCCTCAAGATAGGCCAACATCCCCAAGATGCCACAAAATGGGCCAACATAGTTGGGCCCCTGGCCGGCTGTCGCGCGTAAGCGCTTAATCCGGCCAGGGGCCCCCTGGCCGTGTCCTTGCCGTACGGCAGTTCTCTCCTCTCCGTAGGAATCTGCCAGAAATATGCCAGAAGATATGCAGAATAGATATGAGATAGAATGCCAGAAGATATGCCAGATAGAATGCCAGAAGATATGCCAGATAGAATGCCAATGAATGCCAGAAGATATGTCAGAAGATATGCCAGATAGAAAGCCAGAAGATATGTCAGAATATATGCCAGAAGATATGCCAGAAGATATGCCAGATAGAATGCCAGATAGAATGCCAGAAGATATGTCAGATAGAATGAAGATATGCCAGATAGAATGCCAGAAGATATGCCAGATAGAATGCCAGATAGAATGCCAGAAGATTTGCCAGATAGAATGCCAGAAGATATGCCAGATAGATATGCCAGATAGAATAGAATGCCAGAAGATTTGCCAGATAGAATGCCAGAAGATATGCCAGATAGAATGCCAGAAGATATGCCAGATAGAATGCCAAATAGAATGTCAGAAGATATGTCAGATAGAATGCCAAATAGAATGTCAGAAGATATGTCAGATAGAATGCCAGAGATATGCCAGAAGATATGCCAGATAGAATGCCAAATAGAATGTCAGAAGATATGTCAGATAGAATGCCAGAAGATATGCCAGAAGATATGCCAGATAGAATGCCAAATAGAATGTCAGAAGATATGTCAGATAGAATGCCAGAAGATATGCCAGAAGGTGTGCCAGATAGAATGCCAAACAGAATGTCAGAAGATATGTCAGATAGAATGCCAGAAGATGTGCCAGTAAGAACATGTATAAATGTCATGGTGGGGATCACTCGAAGTAAAGTAATTTGTTTTTTCTTGTTTTCTATGCTATTTGATAGAAAGACAAGGATTCCTGACAGTGAAGGTTGATGAACACCTACACGTATTGTAGGTAGTTTGATGCAAAACTTGATGCAAACTGATTTGTTCGATATGATTTGATGCAGAAAACATGCTACGCCCGAAAAGGATTGCTATACATATAATATATGATAGCAATGGACAGTGTCTCCCTGGGCCGGGGCTGATTTGAGGTCCTTGCTCTGCAAGGCGCGTCAAGGGCATTGCCGAGAGGATGGCAGCTCTCATTTGTTGCCTCGGGGAGTGGCTTGGTTGCCGAAGTGCGCAGCGCTGTGGATGGTGATTTATAACTGATTTCCATAGGTCCCAAGATGGGGTCGGATAAGGCGGGATAGACCAACAACATGATGTTATATAATATTTGGGTGCGTCTGAACATGGCATTTACCCATACAGTGGCAGCATTGATTTATGATATAAACCAGCAAATTTGGAGATATGTTCCATTTTCAAACACAAAAAGGCAAAAAAGATCGATGAAATTCATTGCACTGAAGAGAAATTGGGTGTGGAGGAGCTACAGAACAAAAAAAGACGTTTGCTGTTTTGTGGTTTCAAGGGCGTCTGACAAATGTTGAATTTGTCGTGTTTGCATGTGTTTGCATGTGGTTGCATGCCTGTGTTTGTGACACAGTTGCAGCTTGAGTGTTTCTTTCCTACCAACACATTGCAATGTGATTGCATCTGCATTTGTATCAACCCCAAGGTCATGTTTAGATCTTTAAACACGCTTCGTCTAAGTGGGGGGTTCCCAAAATCGAGGATCCCCAAGTTGCCCAATTCACCATGGGTTTCAATACTAAAATGGTCATCCATGACTGGATGATTGGGGGGTACCCACATGACTTAGGAAATTTCTAAGTCTAAGTTTTTCTTGCAGCGCACTTAAAGCATCTTAAAGCTCCAAAACAGGCAATTCTGAGGGATAACGTATTCAAATTGTCCCCTCCATGACTTCCATGAATGTCTCTCCCGTCACAAGCTGAAGTGAACGATATCACGCCGTAAACATATTTTGAGTATGAGTATTTATATAGCATATCTCCATACTTTTCTCTCTCTCTCTCTATATATATATGTGTATATATATATATATTCACAAATAATATACATACAGACGTATAATCGTCATATATTGTCTCTATAATATCATACATACGAATAATACACACATACATATAATCATTAATATGGTCTCTATATCTATATATTGTCTATGGACTTGACGGTCAGATTCATCCCTGAGGCTATCAGCAGTCAACAGCTCAGGGACTCGGCCATGGCGGCAGCACGCCTTCTTCAGGAAGAGATCTTTGGCGTCAGTATCTATAGAATTGAAAAGCGTAGGTATATGATGGTATATGATGTTATCTTCTATAGATATGATGGTAGATGATGGTATATGATGTGATGGATTTTTATACTGTAAATATATATATATATATGTAAGATTATATCCGAATATGAACCATATCTATCTATTTGTTTGTCTATCTTTCTATACCTAGCTTCATATAGAACTATATACACCAACATAGGGTATCATACAGTGTATATACAGTATTGGGTTTATCAATAGATAAGGATATCAATGGATATCACAACTTTCGGCAAAGTTACATCGTTGTCGATGGTTCAAACTGTTCCAATCTGACGGTGTTTGATGATCGCAAAGTGACTGAGCCGAAGTTCTTTCATCACCAGCATGGGGAGGCTTTCTGAAACTCGGTGCCAAAAGGGCAGGGTTGCTCAAGTAAGCCAATTTAGGTGGATGATATGTGTATACATAATAATTATTAATTATACATATATATACACTGTGAATGTACCATCCAATTGTAACATCAACTTACTCCATCTCATGGCACATGACATGAATCCCATGTTGCTTCCGCTTGGTGCCAACCTTTGCCGACCGCGCCCTTTGGATTGTGCAGCTGGGCGGGCGGGAGGATTCATTCAGGCCAGTGAAACGGGGTTTTGCAGCTTGGTTGGAGGATAGGGTTCCCCGAATTATCTCAGGGAGATAGTAAATTCACATTGGTAGCGGAGCCCTGGGCTGCCGCCTGGGGCATCCGAGTAAGTAAGTTTTGGGGATATCTCTAGACAGGGTCTTGAGTAAGTAATCAGGGTTCAACAGGGTTGAACAACAACACCTTTCTCGGGCGCAAAGTCTGAGCCATGCCGTTGGAACGGGAGGCGGAAGCAGCAGATCCACCACCATCGGGGATTCCTCCAAGTTCCTTACCATGGGGACAGATTCCACGATTTGACCCAGCCACAACGGATCTCCGAGTTTACACCCAGAAGTTGCAGTTTTTACATCAAGTCTGGCCAGTGGAGTACATTGAACATTTGGCTCCCCGTGCTGCACTCTTGGTGGAGGGTGCCGCATTTCAAAAACTGGCAAGATTGGATGCTCAAAAACTGAGGTCAAGCGATGGGGTCAAGATTCTCATCGAAACTCTGGGCGGTGCATGGGGTCGTACAGATCCGGAGGATACCTATGATTTGTTTGAACGGGCGTTGTACTCAGTGAGCCAAAGATCAGATGAAACAAATGACAGCTATTTGGCAAGGCACGACACGGTGTTTGAAGACTTGCTGTCAAAGAAAATTTCTTTGGAAGATGTGCGGGCCTACGTTCTGGTGAGACAATCGAGTCTGAGCTCAGAGGACAGAAAACGAATCATAGTGGACAACCAGGGTCAGTTGACATATGATCAAGCGAGGAAAAGCCTGAGGCTACTGGGATCAAGGTTCTTTCAGGACCTCCAAGGCAATCGATCCAATCAGGGCAAGAAAACATATGAAGCATACCAGTTTGAAGAGATGGAGGAGCCTCATCAGTCCATCTACCTGCAGGAGCATGATGCGGGGGACATCGATGAGGAGCAGGCTTTTCAAATTCTGGCTGAGCAAGGGGATGAAGACGCGATTTTCGTGTCGGATTTCGAGGATCAGATTGTGGAGGCCATTCAAGAGCATCAAGGCCTATCTCAGTGCTTCCTCTCATACCAGGAGGCTAGAGCTCGGGTGAGAGAACGAGCCCGATCAAGGGGCTTTTGGCCGGTGAAAGGAAAATCAAAGGGAAAAGGAACCAAAAAGGGAAAGGCACCATGGACGGCATCTGCGAGCGGATCAACATGGTCCTCAGGACGAAGAAGGTCCCTTGCGGACCGCATCGCCAATTCCACGTGTCGGGCATGTGGACAGCCCGGGCACTGGAAGAGGGAATGCCCGAATAGGGCAGACACCAAGAAGCCTGAGGCTTCCAATGTCGCGGAGGAGATTCACTTGGGAACGGATGACACTGCCACGGACATCTTCGAGGTGGTGTCGGAGTTGCCAGAAAATGCAGTTCCTTGGAGCCAGGCATGGAATGAATGTCAAAGTTCATGCAGTGAGTTTGGGGCGGTTTGGGAGTGTTGTGTATGTTTTGAGACTCCGGTGTCCCACATGGTCAATAACAATCTCCATGCCCGACTGACCAAATGCTGTAGGAAACATGGAATTGAAACGGTGGTCCCAACGTTGCACGATGACGCAGAGCCTGAGCCGTCTGAAGCCACTCGCACGGGAAGTCATGGAAAGACTTCTGAGCCTTCCATAGCGGAGGTCAATCCAGCAACTGTTTTCCAAGTTGAGGAAGCTTGCCACGAAGCCATTCTTGACACAGGGGCAAGTAGGGCTGTGATAGGATCTGATAGGTTGCATGAGTTGGTCAGATCATGTAATCTTGGGGGTTCCCTGAAAACTGCCCCCTCAAAAGTGAATTTTCGATTTGGCAATTCGGGCATGCTTCAAAGCTCACACGCCGTGTTCTTTCCACGGAAAACAGGAGGATGGATCCGAGTGGAAGTGGTTCCTGGTCAAACCCCCTTTTTGTTGTCAAACTCAGTTCTTCGTGCGTTGAGAGCCGTAGTGGATGTCGAGGCAAGACAGGTATGGTTCAAAGGTTCCGAGACAGTCATTCCTCTCAGAACATGCCGAAAGAATCTCATGAGTGTTGATTTCAATCGAATCCTGAACATATCATTTCATGAGAAGCAAAATCACACACATGAAATCCATGTCATGGAACAACATGTGGGGAAGAATCATGATCATGAACATGAGGGATTACATGATGTCATGCCACGAGAACCCACAAAGTGTGAAACCAAATTTAAATCTTATTTGGCCCAGAATCCGAATGACAATGTACAGGAAAATTTTGACAAAGTTCTGATGAACATTGGGGATGGCCTTCAACCAATTTCTCAGAATGTAGCCAATCTTTTGCCCGAGATTCCCAGTTTTCAGGAAGCGCACCAAGCAGATTCCAAGAGCCATGAGTCAGGATCCACACGATCAGGTCCTGACGTGCCGAGTCGATCCGAAGCTCAGCACCAACCAGCAGTATCCCGAGACGGCGCCGGCAGAGATTCAGCGTCCACCGGGAGTCTCCACTCTGCGGGACTGGGGGCAGCTGAAGATGTCTTCGGGGAAGCACGGGGGAAAGACCTTCGAACAGGCCCACACCGATCTCTGTTATGTCCGACAGATGTGGAACAGAAAGGCAGTTTCGGCTTGGGTCCGCAGTTTTCAGATGTACTGCAGGGCTCGCAGCCAGATGACGAGCGAGTACGCCTTCAAGATGCAGGAGATGGGTGTCGAGGTGGACCTGGTCGGTCTACAGACTCAGGTGACAACATCAAATTCCAGCAGTCACAGTGCAGACCCCAAGCCGATCAGCAAGCCGAAAGCCGTGGCCCAGCTGTCACAGCAAGGCCAGTCAGGAAGAGTGGATCAATATCGAGGAGGAAGTGCAGACAAAGAGCGAGCCCAGAAGGACCACAAAGAGGGGAAGTTCCAAGCCACAGACAACGTCGATGGCGACAGAAATCAATGCCACTCGAGTTCAGGAGCTGCGCACTCAGATTGCCATCCTGCAGCGAGAGTTGGCTCGCGAAGAGGACATCCCCGAAGAGGAGGACATCTGAGTGGCGAGCTCGATGATTTAACCAACTATATCGAGAGTGAAGAACCAATCAAATCTCTTTCCCCAGAGCAGGAAGCACTGCTCCACATGGCCATCAATCGGAAAATAACTGAGGTAGAGAGCGGGTTGCTTTTACTGTCTTCCAAAACTGGTTATGGTCATGTGAACATGGGACAATATCGAAAACAGGGGAATAGAGATAACTCCCACCAAAGTCGGCCTTTGGACCTGTTGGAAGTGTATTGTGAAGAAAGTTCTCAAATCACCACCCACATCAATAAGCTTGGGGGACGAGCCATGCGTTTTTCCCGGACTGATGGGGACCTCAATACTTCCGATGGGATCCAAAAACTTTGGTTATGGATATACATGTATGAACCACGCCACATATGGTTGGCCCCAGAGTGCCGGTTGTATGGAAAATTCTCCAATCTGAACATGAGTCAGAGCATTTCCATGTATGATCGGATCCATGAACAACGAAATCAAAACAAACATCACCTTCAATTGTGCAACGACATTTACAACCATCAAGTTTTTCATCGGAGACATGTGCACCTGGAACAGCCATCAGAATCGTGCATGTTTGGTCAACCCGAACTAAAGGAGCTGATGTCTGGAACTTGTGAAGCCAATTTTGACATGTGTCGTGTTGGGAAACTCAAACTACCTCATGTGGAAAAAATTCTCAGAAAACGTACCAGTGTTCGAACCACCAATGGATACATGTACCATCATCTTAATCAACAGTTTTGTCCAAAGAATCATGACCATGAAACCATCCAAGGGTCGTTTAACCATCAGGGTCAGCGACAAAATGTTTCTGCTTTTGTCAGCGGCATATACATCGGCTGATTCTTGAGGAGTGCCTGATCAAGGAACCACCTTGTGTTTCCGAAGTGTTTGGTGTCGATGAAAAACATGAAAGACCAGGAACTGCGCCAGACGAGGCTCCATGTCCAAAGAGACAACGTCACTCAATTAAAGGGCCACCTCGGGGATCGGATATCCCTGTTGCCGCTCCGGCATACGGAAAAGCACCTACGTGGGAGTCCCTGGTCAAGAAGTGTTCACCCAAGGTTCCCCGGGTAGGAAATTTTGTTGTACGTTATGGGGATGAGATGTTCGACAATTTCCAAATGATGGTGCCTGAGCTGCAACTGAAACTTGTGATCTTGTGCCGAGGAACCGAAAGGTTCCGTGTTCCAGGCAGTTTAACCAATGGTGAGTCCATGCCATGGCGCAAAACCATTGTCATTGATCGTGCAACTGGACAGGTGATCGACAAAGGACCACCTGAAAACTGGTGTGCAATGTCCCGAATCCAACAAACACGTAGTGCTGGCCCCGCAAGGCTTTCCATCACTCTGTTTGGGGATAAGATTGAGGGGAGTGTAGTAAGGGTAGAAGGGGATGGCCCAGAAAGTGGGGAAGGTGACCCTGGAAGTGGTGAAATGGAAGTTGAACCGGGTTTGGAAATGACCAGTCCTAAGGGGAAAGCAGAGAGGGGTTGGCCACCTAGGATAGCTCCCAAAAGTGGTCCCAATTTTGAGAGCTTGGACCCTGAGAAGAAAGCTGATTTGCGTAGGATCCATGCTAATCTTGGTCATCCACACCCGGGGAAACTTGCGCGATTTCTCAGTGAACAGGGTGCGGATGAAGCCGTTGTGAGGGCGGCTCGGGACTATCAATGTGATGCCTGTGTTGAAAACCAGGCAGGCCCCAAACTGTCACATCCGGCCAGTCTTCATGTTCCCAAGGATTTTAATGACTGTGTGGGCTGTGATGGAGCGTACTGGACCAACAGACAGGGCCTCAAGTTCCACTTCATGCATTTCATTGATGAAGCCACTCTTTATCATGTAGGGGTTCCAAGTGGTAGGACAACGGAGGAACAGATCCAAGTGTTTGAGAACGTTTGGTTGAACTGGGCTGGGCCTTGTAAGACTCTGTACTTGGACCCTGCTGGAGAATACATCAATGATCAATGGCATGATTTTGCACAAAAAGAAGGGATCAAACTGTCAGTCGCGGCGGGAGAAAGCCATTGGCAGATTGGCCGCGCTGAATCCCATGGACGCATCGTGAAACAAATGCTGACAGCCATGGACGTAGATGAACCCATTTCCAATTTTGATCAGTTTCGGAAAAGCCTTCGACATGTGTTTGCTGCCAAAAATGCTTTAAGCAATGTCAATGGATATTCCCCTGAACAGGCATTGCTGGGTAAATCTTGTGCTGTTCCTGCATCACTGGTAGGGGATAATGAAGCAGCCACACATAGTCTGGCTGAGAGTAACTCCCCTGAAGGGATCCTCTTCCGTGAGAGCCTACGACGGCGTGAATGCGCCCGTAAGGCGTTTCTGACAGCTGACAACAGCAGTGCCCTCCGCCGAGCCGTTCTCCGTCGACCCCGGAAAGAGATCACCCAGTACCAAAGTGGGGATTGGGTACTTTATTGGAGAAAACAAAAGGGGAATAATAAAGGGGAACGAGGAAGGTGGCATGGCCCTGGTCAGGTAATTGCCACAGAATACCCAAAAATAGTCTGGGTCAGCCATGGGGGTTATCTTGTGCGAGCCAGTCCACAGCAGCTTAGACCCGCTTCTCTTCGGGAACACCTTGAGCTTAGGAGAGATAGCTCTGGTCAAATCGTGGATGAACAAGTCAAGACAGCATGTAAGAATTATCTCCAACTTGAAGGGGTTCCTGAAGAGGAGACAATTCATCGTGATGACTCCCTGGCTCATCCGGCAAGAGAATGTCCCGGAAGTGCCGCTGATGGAAGTCAGCCAGAAGGCGAAATCTTCCCGTCTGCGGCTCCGTCTTCTGTATCGCCGTGTCCTTCCATTTTAGATGACCCTATTGAGCCTCAGGAAGGGGTAATCGACTTTGACACCCCAGTCGAAACACCGGTTCCAAATGATGGGGAGGATCTGTTATTTGGGGATGATTGTGAACCACCAGAACCAGGTTTGGGTATATGGGAGGTAACCCTCGAAGATGGACCCCCAAGGGATGTAGAGGATGGACTGTTATGTGAATCCCCTGAATTTTTGGAGTGGTCATTAATCGCGACGGGGGCTCGTAAACAAAGGGTTGAAGTCCAATGGAAGAGTCTTGGGGAAGGGGAGCGACAATTATTTCAACAGGCCAAAAAGAAGGAGATTGATGCCTGGGTAAAGCATGAGACAGTTAAGCGGGTAGCTAAGGGAACCCTCAGGGATGACCAGATCATGCGTTGCAGATGGATACTCACATGGAAGTCCCCTGCTCCGGGCTCGAGCGAACGTCGAGCGAAAGCACGACTAGTGGTGCTGGGTTTTGAGGATCCTCAGATATCATCCATCTCCTCTGACGCCCCAACTTTGTCAAAAGATGGGAAACAGCTAATCCTTCAGCAAGTGGCCAGCAATGGATGGCGTTTGGTGAATTTTGACATTGCAACTGCCTTCTTGAAGGGTCAAGGAGATGGAAGAGCCTTAGGTCTTCATGCCCCAAGGGAGCTCAAAGAAGCCATCGGAATGGAACCTGGAGATCAGTGCAGCCTTTTAGGTGGAGCATACGGACGTGCCGACGCACCAATTTTGTGGTACAAGACGCTTCGTAGAACTCTTGAGGGTCTTGGTTTTGTTGCCTCACCTTTTGATGGATGCGTGTTCAGCCTGATCACCAAGGTTCCCAACGGACCAAAGGTCCGTGGCTGTCTAGGACTGCATGTCGATGATGGGATAGGAGGAGGTGATGAATATTTTGGGGAGGTCATTGAACGGCTGAGAAAGGTATACGATTTTGGTGCCTACAATGAGGGGGATTTCGAGTTTTGTGGAGTAAGATATTATCAATGGGATGATGGGTCCATTGAGATGGGACAAGACTCATATATTCAGAAAATATCTCCTATAGATATCCCTCGTCAACGTCGACAACAGCCAAGGGAACCGCTGTCTTCAGCTGAAACTCAATCACTTCGTCAGATTTGCGGGAGCCTACAGTATGCTGCAGTGCATACACGGCCGGACATATCGGCTAAGGTAGGGGAACTTCAGGCAGCCATCCCTTGTGGCCAGGTGGAGCATTTGATCATAGCGAATCGAGTGTTGTTTGAAGCTAAATCCAAACCCGTGAATCTGATGATTGTTCCGATTGCAGAATCCAAGGTGACATTCTGTGCCTTTTCAGATGCCTCGTTCGAGTCTGGAAATGGAAAACCCACAAGGCAGGGCACTTTGATTTTCACCACGGATGGCAATTTAGCCAAAAATCAGCGAACAGTGATTTGTCCGATGGCATGGTCCTCACGCAAAGTTCCGAGGGTTGTGCGGAGCACACTCACTGCCGAATCCGTGGCACTGGGATCCACGTTGGATCGCCTAAGTTGGTTGAGAGTGTTTTGGGAATGGTTGAAGAACCCTGGCATTGACTGGTCTCAGCCAGATCAAGTTTTGAGGGGAGCTCCACATGCGACAGTGGCCACCGATTGTAAATCTGTGTTTGATTTATCAACCAAAACCTCCACACCATCTTGCTCAGAATATCGCACGACATTGGAATGCTTGCTCATCAGAGAGCGCCTTCGAGAGAACTGTGGTCTGAGGTGGGTTAACAGTAGGGCCATGTTGGCAGACTGTTTGACTAAGTCCATGGATGGTGATGTTCTCAGGCAAGCTCTGATGGTAGGACAATATGCTCTTTTTGATGAGCATGAGGTGCTCAAGGAACGGGCCGACAAGAGGTCCAGACTCAAATGGATAAATCTTGGAAGCAACAAAGGGGTCCAGCAACAGGAAAGTCCAGAAGGGGTTTGATGTTGATGTTATGTTAATTGTTTTCTTTTAAAAGTTTTTGGATTTTTGACGAGTGTGAATGTACCATCCAATTGTAACATCAACTTACTCCATCTCATGGCACATGACATGAATCCCATGTTGCTTCCGCTTGGTGCCAACCTTTTGCCGACCGCGCCCTTTGGATTGTGCAGCTGGGCGGGCGGGAGGATTCATTCAGGCCAGTGAAACGGGGTTTTGCAGCTTGGTTGGAGGATAGGGTTCCCCGAATTATCTCAGGGAGATAGTAAATTCACAATACACGTATATACAGTGTATATATATATGTATATTGAGCCGTTGCTTGCGAAAAATGAGAAATGTATAGAAATGTTCACTTTGGAGGACTTGCTCCTGTGATAGCATTCACTATATCATATGCGGAGCCTAAGGTTGGCAAGTCATGGTGCCAACACGCCGATCCCAGGAAGAATAGTGACCTGGTGCTGTTGGAACGACAAGAGCCTGTGGTCCTGGAGGTGTTCTGGGAAGTGCTTCTGGGCAGAGTTTTGGAGGGCTAAAGCTGGCCAAGAAATTTGATGATATACCCTGCGGTTATTTAACATATCTAATCAATCATAGACAATAGCATTTTTTGAACTTTTCAATAGGTAAATCATCTGTCGATGGGCCATTTTCCATAGCTATGTTAAAATTACCAGAGGGTATTTGGGGTTTAATGGGGATTGATGATTGTGCCTACGGGTGGACAACCGAACGTGTGGTTGTCACTATTTTTGATTGTCCAACATCTTGGGGTGGGGTAGGGTGGGGTATTAACAATCTTTGTAGTAAGAACTTTCAACTACGTTATTGACTTCCAACTACATTAACACCCTTAGCATCCAACTACGTTGTTATCTTCTCTATCAACTTCCAACTACGTTAGCATCCCTTGTAAAACATCTTCCAAGTACGTTGTTATCTTCTCTATCAACTTCCGAGTACCTTAGCATCCCTTGTATAAGACATTTTCCAAGTACGTTGTTATCATCTCTAGCAACTACCAACTACTTTATCACCTCTGGTCCGACTTCGTGCAACTACGTTATTTTCTGTTCTATCAACTTCCAACTACGTTATCATCCAACTACGTTGTTATCTTCTCTATCAACTTCCAAGTAGGTTAGCATCCCTTGTAAGACATCTTTCAAGTACAATGTTTTCTTCTCTATCAACTTCCAAGTAGGTTAGCATCCCTTGTAAGACATCTTCCAAGTACAATGTTTTCTTCTCTATCAGCTTCCAACTACGTTAGCATCCCTTGTAAGACATCTTCCAAGTACGTTGTTATCTTCTTTTTCAACATCCATTTACATTAGCATCCCTTGTAAGACATCTTCCAACTACGTTGTTATCTTCTTTATCAACTTCCATTTACATTAGCATCCCTTGTAAGACATCTTCCAACTACGTTGTTATTGTTTTTTTTCCCCTTTTAAGACATTTTCCAAGTACGTTGTTATCTTCACTATCAACTTCCAACTCCGTTATCATCTCTGGTCTGTCTTCGTGCAACTACGTTGTTATCTTTTCTATCAACTTCCAAGTACGTTAGCATCCCTTGTAAGACATCTTCCAAGTACGTTCCTTTTCACTATCAACTTCCAACTACGTTTCTGATGTCTCTGACTGGCAAAACCTTGGCACAGATGTGACCAAAGCTTGACTCAGAAAAAAGACCGCTTTCATGTGCCAAAACCATGGCCCCGCTGTTACTTTGTGAAATGACCCACCAACAATTGAGTACTTTTCTGGGGTGAAATGTCCATATTTGATGGCCAGTGCACAGAAAACAATAAAACCAATGGGATTGAGACGCAAACTTGACAAAAAGACATGAAATCCATTGCAAAACGCCAAACGACACAGGATCCACACACATCAAAAGGGCAACGCCGCCACGTTCAATTACCCACCCGGCGGGATGATTTACCTCTTAAAATGTTCCCTTTATAGTGAAAAATATCAAAAAAATGCAAAGTGATGCAAAGTGTCAAAAATCACCAGAGGGAAATGGCGGAAATGGGATCTTTTGGAATGGGTGGCTCAACCAGCAACCATTCCTCAGGTTGCTGGCGGTGACGTCCGGTGCGACTGACGATGACGTGGCTCTGCAGGGAGCCAGGACGGAGTTGGACGGAGTTGGGGTCACCGAGGTCTGGGTCGCAAAGCTTCATAAGCTCAGGAAATCAGAGGAAATCGTGAAACTTATAACATTATAGTATAGAAATCTTGAAGATACATATATATATATATTATCATAAAAATTATCATAAATATTAAAATAATAATATCATATAATGATTGTTGTACTATAGATCTTATATATGTTTTGTTGTTTATGTTTTAATCGGTGTTGATCATCAGAGACTGAGCTCACTAAACTTGGGCATGTACTTCAAAAAACGAACATCACCAAGGCAAAGTGAATGACTTCGATTCGACTTTCTTAGCCCTATTCTGGGACGGGTTCAAAGACACTTGATGCAAGTGATTTGGACCAGCGACTACCAGAATCCTCGGAGCCTTCCCCAGCCACAGATGACCCCAGCTGATCCAGTAGCGCTTGCATCATATCCTGCTAGATATTTATTTTGGGGATGAAGTGCTCCTCAAGAATTCCTGACTCCATGGATTTCTCTTGCCTCGACTTATGGATTTCTGTTGGGAGTTGGGAGCAGTATCTGCCAGGATTTCGGGCCGTTTCGGGTTGGTCAACTGGGCTCAGACTGAGCTCCAGCCAGCTGCAACTTGTCCGACTTGTCCAGGAAGATTTGGAGTTTCCTGAAGGAAGCACCGCGGGACAGCAAGATGAATTTCCTGCAGCTGTACCTGGGATGAAAAGGGCTTCCATTTGTTGGAAAGTGGCGGCCAGGGTTGTTGGGCTGAGTTGTGACAGCCTCCTTTCTTTTTGGGATTTCAACATGGTGGAATTTGAAGTGACCCATTTATGGGCCAATATTTCCTCAACAAATTGGAAGGATTTTCCCAATATAATCCCTCAATGGGATATTCCAATGAGCATTCACATCCCAGTTTCGATCATCCCATTACAGCGGAAAGTTCGGTTTCGACCAGAGTCCAGCCGCTGGAGTTTTTCAGTGTCAGGTGCATCAAAGAGTCGTCCTCGGAAGGCAACAGCTGGTGGTTGGACCTGGGAGATCGAGAAGTGCTTGATGCTCTGCCAGTGGCTGGGCACGAGGTCAATATCTTGACGACAGATTGGGCTTCTCTAATTTTGAGAAACCAATGAATACTCCGACTGAGAAATATGTCATGTGGTGAAAACAATAATAAACCATATACCCCAAATTACCATAAATAGGTGGTACAAATCATTCCCAAATGGGTTTTATTGTTTTACCCACATTATACAGAATTGTTAGTGAACTGTTAGTGCATCTCTAATTTCACTGGTTGAACTCTTTTCGATCCATACTTCTCTCCATGTACGCCAAGCAAACTCTTAAATGCAAAAACACAGACGATGGCTGTGCAATATGGTTTTCCTACTATGGTGGAATCATCTCTCCCAGGCACAGTCCATTTCAAGAATCCATTTTGGAAAACTTCAACCAATCAGCAGAACCTACTGTAGTCCTTGATGGACATGGATCCTATGCTTTGGTCAGAAGGTATGCTCACATCAAGTCCATGGAGAATTGTCTATGGCCTGGTTGTTGACCTGAGGAAAGTCATGAATTGTTGAAAACTCCAGAAAATCAGAAAAACAGTCATGAACATGACTAATCATTTGGAGCCACCAGTGAGTCAGTTGGTGATTTTCGTGATGATTATTATCATCCACTAGCCGGTTGGATGGCAATTGAACATCCCCAGTGAAAGTGGACTTCATCTTGAAATATTATCCACTATTTTCTGCCAGGAAGTAATTTGGTTGACAATTAGATCCCTTTTAAATCCCATTAAATCACCATTAAACCACCATAAATCACCAGAAATCACCATTAAATCACCATAAATCACCATTAAACCACCAGAAATCACCATTAAACCACCATAAATCACCAGAAATCACCATTAAACCACCAGAAATCACCATTAAACCACCATAAATCACCAGAAATCACCATTAAATCACCATAAATCACCATTAAACCACCAGAAATCACCAGAAATCACCATTAAACCACCATAAATCACCAGAAATCACCATTAAATCACCATTAAATCACCATTAGTTCCCATTGAATCACCATTTAAACCGCCGTAAAATCAGCGTTCATCACGTCTAAGGTCTCCGCTTCCCTCAGCAGCCTCGCCGTGCTGCGACGAGTGCTGGAGGCCTTGTGGTGCGACGCGACAGCGGCGGAGGAACTGGGGGCAGCTTGGGCGTCGTTTAGGTCGCCAGTTCAAGTGGCCGCTGGAGCCCGTGGTCTTTCTGAGGGGATCCATCTGGATCCATTCAATCTGGGCTCAATAGGTTTCAATAGTTTGGAACCATGGAGTTTTTGGGCTCAAGAGTTTTGACCACTTTTTGACCCATCCGTGAAGTCTGGAACTCTAAGGATCATTACACAGGTAACCCCAAAAGAAGGCTGTTTTGCGGCTATTGACCCCCCATCAATGGGCCCCATCAACCCTCAATGGGGGTACCAGCCCTTTATGGCCATCTCTCTGGCACTGTGCTGATTTAACTGATGGAATCACTCAGCAGATGGGGAGAATCCAACCGGAGGATGGGCATTATTGTCCCTTTGCCTTCATAGATGTCTCCGACCGCAGCTAGTTCTAGCACAGATGCTTTTATAGATGATGTCTCCTAGCACAGATCAGATCAGATCAGCATCTTTTGATGACCTTGCCATGACCACACACTTGTATCATCTTGGATCATTCCTGCTGTGGATGGGTGCGAAATCCTGCACCAGTTGATAGATGGTAAACATCCCATGATTTACTGGTTGGTGATTTGGACCATTTTTTATTTTCCACACTATATGGGATATTCCTTCCCATTGACGAACTCATATTTTTCACGATGGTTAAAACCACCAACCAGATATCCATCATAAGTCCATAATATAATATATAATATATATATCCATTATTATGATGATCAAAGATATATAGATCCTATGATTATCATCAATGTTTATAGATTTTATAAGATTTCCACCATCCACAGTATCACCATGACCCAAGGACAGCATCCTGAGCTCGTGTTTCACTGGCTTGGAGGCGTCTCATCCAAGGGCTGGTGACCCGGATCCAGATGAACACTGGGATGCTGAAAATGCCATGGCGCATAAATGGTTGGTTTCACCAGATTCTTGGTTAAGTAATATAATATATATATTATTATATTAAATGTTATATATTATATATTATATATAATAGATATTATATTATATATTATATATATATTATACAGTATAATATATAGTCTATAATATGTAATAAATAACATATCATAAATAATATATAATAAATAATATATAATATATAATATGATATATATATAATATTATATAGTATATGTAAGTGTATATATATATACATATGTATACTATATAATCTTATATATATATATATATCGCATTGTATACCTACGATTTTCCATTGCCCTGTTCCAAGGTTGGGGCTTCGCCTATGCCGCAGTGCTGAAGCGCCTTTGGGAAGTGGACGCCATTTGCCAGGCGGGGCGGACTTAAACATGGGATATACATACTGTAGCCATCTATAATCTGACGAATAGTAATATAGTTATTACCTGGACCTTCCAAAGTGAAGAAATTTCTTCACTTTTTGAACTTCTGCACTATTTGAACTATTTGAACTTTTCTGGATAAAACTGAACTATTCTGGGAACTGAACTTTCTATATGCCTCTTCCATCCCCCAATGTACATCCTGGCAGTCTTTTCCCCAAGTGCGGTGTTCACAGCATTGTTACACAATGTCCGAGATCATTTTGAACTGGACCTGGTACATCCCCAAGCTTTTTTCTAAACACCGAAAGGTCTGCGTCAAAGGATGGCAGGATCTCCCCAAGCGGGACACACGGCCAATGTAATCCTCATCCTGCCATGTTGCTGTGCCTGAGTTGCTGGCATCATCATGCTTGAGGAAAGCAAGGGTTGAATCACGCAACAGCTAACTACTAGTAGCCAGGTTACAACATGGGTTCATTGACACCTCGCCCTCAAGGTCTAGGGCAAGGTGTGTCCCCAGGTGAAACTTTGGGCGGTACTTGTAGAGCTTCAGCTCACGTGAGAAAGCTTTGCCGGCTAAGTTTGCGAATGCCACCTAGGGTGCCAAACCAAAATCTCATATTATAACGAATTGGCTGGCCATTGATGAACAAAATGCAGCACACATATACATGTAGGTGCATCTGAGATGCATTCATTTCACACCCATAATGCATTGCATCAGAAGAGGCTTCCCCCCAAAGCCAAATTCCTTTGCTCCTGTTGGGTTGCAGAGAAAAAACCTTGCAGCCCAAATGAACAAGAACCACATTGGCTCAAAGTTGGGTCCTGATCAGGCGAAAGAACCTGTTGCAGCATTTGAGGAGATAAGCGCAAAGCTGGTACATCTCATCCGCAGTGTCCACCTGCAACATGATTTAATTTCAGGGGTGGTACAACATGTAACATCTAGAATCAATATTGCACCTTCTAACGTACAAGAGTTTTAGGTATATACCTATCTAACATCACCCAAACCGAATTGACATGTATTTTCTGGCTAAGCATGTTTTAGGCCAAAGTCACAATATGTTGTTTCCGATGGGAATTTTGATACCAGCGCATTGTTGGATCTACCACAAATGGGGTTATTGTATGGGTTTGTTCAAAGATATGGTAAAAATTGTTTTTTTTTTACAAACCACCAACAAGGAAACACTATATAATGATTCACCAGGAGAAAATTCCCACCATGCTATGCCGAAAGCCTCGCTTTCTACATGGAGATCATCCTCCAGCCAAGCGATGACTAGGCCGGTATCGTACGCCTTGCTGCTCCCAATACTGGTCGGCCAATCCTGGTTCCTGAGTTATATATATATATATGGCTTTAAGATATTTTGAAGAACTTCAACTGCACTATGTATGGGAATCACTTTCAACAAATGCAGATTAGGATCGAAGACATGTCAAACGCTTGCCGAGAAAATGCTTGAATATGAGACGTATGCCCATGCTCGCGGCACCACTCATCAAAGCGGAAGTAAGCAGTCTCTAGCTTGTGTTTCAACTTACTTCCGGCAAAATGGTTCAGATGTGCCAACAATACCACAGAACTGGCTGCGATGTCCTGACCGTAGCCAAGGTGGAATATATGGCAAAAGTCTAAGAGCACGGCTTCTGGAGTCCCAAGACCAGGCACTTTGAGCAAGACACACCCAGGTCTGAAAGGGCTGGGACCTGGGCCCAGCCTCCGCCAAGCTGCGGAACTTGATGGGTTTTCCCACTCCTGCATATGGGAGCGGGAAAAAGGACAGGGCACCCACTATTTGCTTGGGATTCTCTTTCAGTTTAGAATGGAAATTCGCAGCTTTCACAAATGGTTTGTGGCACTTTAATGCGAATGAAATCAAATCCCTCTTCCGCAATCCTTGGAAGTGCATCTGTGACAAAGGCGGGTTGATGTAAACCCAGAAATCAACTTGAATGCCTGGAATTCAGAAAGGGCCGCCATTGGCCACAGAGATGCAGGATAGAAACCTACAAATACTAGAAGTGGATCAGATGGGTATTTCTTTCGATATGTTATTGGGGGTACAATATACCAATATATACCAATGTACATAACAGACATGTGTTTCTACACATAGCCGGATATCATGTATAATAAAAATAACCCGATATACTGTAATATATATATATTTATATTTTTGTATTTTTATCTTTATCATAGATTTGGTTTTGATATGGATGTAGGTCTAGAAAGGTAAAGGTAGACATGGATAGGTAAAGGTAGAGATGGATAGGGAAAAATAAATCAATTTAGATAGGTAAAGGTAGAGACAGACAAATATAGGTAGGTAAAGGTAGATACAGAGTGATGAATATATATATATAGGTAAAGAAAGAGAGAGAGAGAGATAGTTAGATAGATAGATAGATATATATATATATATAGAAAATAGATGAATATATAGAAATATCTGGAAATAGATAGATGTAGATATGGATAAATATAGAAATTGAGATTGAGATAGAGGTGGAGATGTCGATAGCTAGAAAGACAGAAAGATAGATATAGATAGATGCAGATATAGGGATATATATATATATTTAAATATAGATATAGGTATTGATGTTGGTATAGATAGATTTTGAATGATTTTGATATCTAGGTAGAAATAGATTTTAAATAGATATAGATAAATAAAGATAGAAAAAGATAGATAGAGATCGGTATAGAAAGATTAAGATAATTAGAGATATTAGAGACAGAAAATAAGATTTAATAGGAAGGATATCGGTAGATAGATGTAGATAGATAGATATAGATATAAACAGATGTAGGTCAATGATAAAAACAGTGATAGACATATAAAGATGAATATATACATGAATAGGTAGAGGTTAGATGCTATACGCTATGCCCCAAGAAAACCCCATGTAGAGCCAAAGATACTTTGCGGAGATATGGCCAATCTCCTTTGGCTCCAATGCAAACGATGCGCAGGCGGATGCCAGCTATGTCCTCACAGAACAGGGCGATGCCATCTTGGAGGAGTGACATCTAACTTTTGTTCAATCGAGTTGTAAAGCTAGGTCAACACTTGTGAGAAGCCCTCTACCCAAAGTGGCATGATGGTATTGTTGAATCAAGCCACACAAATACCATTTTCATAAGCTTCAATCAGCTCTGTAGCAAACTCATCCAGGAGATCATCAAGAGACCGATCTCCATCATACAGGCTGGCGGAGATGGCCGAGAAGAGAAAACGAGTTGTGAAGCTGTGCCTTAACTCACTGTGCAATCCAGGTCCTGTTGACATCAATGGTAACTATTTGTTGAAAAAATATCTTGCAAGACTAATGGCCTCCTAGTTGCGTTGAGTCGTTGCAAACACCAGGACCATGGTGGGATATGACTGTTTGCCAACTCAAAACCATAAAGGGTCTTCTGGCAAGGCCACGGCCTTCATCACCATGAAGAAAAATTGGCACGCATCCTTTAAGATCAAAGGGGGTGGAAAAGACTGGATGTCCCGGGTTTGTTGCTTGGTAGGTTTGCCAGAATGCCCCCAGCATCATTTGCCACTCCTGGGCCTGGGACACAGGGTATCCACCCAAAATCATTTGGGGTTTGTTCTTCACAAAGTAGTTGATCCAGCTGCTAAGCTTCAGGATTGGGAACCATACCTGGTATCGCCTCACTGGCCTCTTCCGCATGATATGCACGGCGCACACATCAATCTTGATTGGAAGTAGGACACCTTTGGTTTTGTGCAAGATCCGGTGCAAGTCTCTGCAAGCGTTCAATCGGCTCTTGCCGACGCGAGCTAGCCTGTGCAAGAGGTCTCTAGCACCTTAGTACACGTGTACATGCAGTAACGTGCTCACTACATTCTACTTACATGAAGCCAGGAAACCTTTGTTCTTCCGAACTTTGCAAGCCATCGCTGCTAGCTTTCCAGTTCTGTAGGCAGACTCAGCCTTGGGGAAAATAAATCAAATCAACCCATATAGGAAAATATGTGAGCAGTATAGTATGGCTTCGAAGAAGAGTATCAACCGAGAAACACCTGAAACATAATCAACCATGATCTCCCCTGCCAGCTCTGTTGCAGCTGCATCATCGCTACTACTTTCATCATCTCCACGTCCTGGCCGGCACGAGATACATTACCACCTGGAAATCCCAAAAGCTAAAGGGCGCAGCTTCCAGAAAGACCCGCACCTCGGAAGTAGGCAGCACTAGCAGCTCCACCTGGCATGAAGCAGCACTAGTTTGTAGAACTTTGGTGCAGGTGCTACAGTGCTACAACATAAACTCAGCTGCATCTCTTTTTTTTCCGGTCTTGCGTCTTGGAAGTTTCTCTCGCCAAATGCTTTCACAGGGCAGCGGTAGCCAGTGTGGCCAAACTTTTCACAAATCTGTTGACCTACTGTTTGAAAAGCTGCGCAAACAATAAGCCTTTTACTATCAGTTCCAAATATGAAAATAGCCACGTATAGGCACACCGTTGCAACAAAAGTTGTTCTCAGCATTCCCCAGCTGTAGAATCAGAAGCAAAACTTATGAAGATTAGTGGGCCCAAAAGAAAGTCACTTTTTCTTGGATGCTGAGTTCTTCTTGGCGCCGGCTTTGCCTTTGGCAGTTGCTTTCGGTTTGTTTGGGGGGATCTTCCTCTTCGGGGTCGGGTCCTCCTCCTCTTCCTCTGTCTCGGACTCTTCCTCCTCCTGCTCGTCATCATCATCTTCGTCTGGCTCCACCTTGGTGGCAGGTCGGGGGCGTTTCTTGGCATTCGCTTTCGCCTTGCTTTTGGCAATGCCAGGTGCTGTTTTGGGCTTCGGCGTCGCCTTGACGGCCCTGGCACAGTTTTGCTCTGAGATGGTCTTAGCATTCATTGATTTGAAACTCGATCATGTCTTAGAATTTGAGACTCAGTGATGACAGCAGGCAAGTAATTAAACGTACTTGGCTGAGATTGAATTTTAACAAGCCTGCAGCGAACAGCCACATGATTCAAAGCGCAGTCATCCTTGATCAGCTGGACGATCACTCCGCGAAGTTCTTGTTTGGTTGCCCTGCAGATGAAGTTGAGTGAGTTGACTGGGTTCTTCGATTTTCACTGGCCACTGAGGCTGGAACGCATCCGGCTCATGCTCCAGAACCAGAATTCTGGATTCCATCTCAAGGAGTTTCTGGTGTTGCGCTTTGAACTTGTCAAGCTTATCCTTGAACTCTGTAAGCAGCCTAAGTATGAAATAAGTTCTTAGCAACGGTATGGAACAGCTTGATTTTCTTTCATCATGACGAATACCTTTGTTGGTGCAAGAAACTGGTTTCCACGGTGTGAGTTGATCTGTTCAACCTTCTCTTGCAAAGTCTCAGCTGTGGTCAACTTCCTGGAAGCAATTTCCAGGAACGTGCTCAACTGGCCTTAGAGAAAACGCTGTTGAGGACTGTTTGGGAGGAGTGTTTGGGAGGAGTGATTTTGCTTGAGGTATGCATCCATCTTTTTGCATCCAAAGTACTGACCGGGTCAGCACCACACTGCAACACTGGGAACTGCAAACCTTGTTTCTTTGGTTTTTGACGCTCACGAAGACCAGCCAAAGTAAGGCCCTCATTGGAAGTGTTGGCTCCCCTCCTGAGTGACGAGTTGTTACACCATATCTTGATCAATCTTGATCCAGTTGACTTGTTATGGTGATAGCACGGTTGTGTTTCCAAGGTTCATCACTGCCATTTCGGCAGTGAGGCTGGCACCACATCCAAGTAGAAGATCTTGACCACCCTGCAAAACCCAATAAATTAACATATAATTTATATATAATGGCTATATATGATATATATAGAAAAAAAGGCATTGGGTGCAGCTATGATCTCTCTCACTGCCAGGAACAGCCCCATCAAGCCTCCAACGCGATGGAAGACGAAGCTCGTTGCAAAGACCTGTTCGTATCCGAATGTTCAAAGGTTTCATCAGTCGGCACCCTGAACTCGGTTTTCCCATGAACGGGATTGGTTCTTGTTAGGCCACGCTCGGTGGCCCATTTCACGGCACACTTCACCATCGACCTTAGCAACCCCATATGTTCAAAAATAAACCAGTCAAAGGGCTTAGTTGCATTGCATGGTGATGTGGTGATGTGATTTGGTGATCGACATTGATTTTGGGGCCCAACTCATCCCATCCATCTTTCAAGGCAAGCTTGGCTTCCGTCATCCAACTGCCCAGGACCGTATCTTTCTGTTCCTGCGGCAGGCCCAGGACCAGCATGTCATGCCATGTGTTAACCAGGTTCATTCGGTCCTGAACAAATTCACGCTCAATGTGCAGATTGACCTCCTTCATCGAACCATGATTAAGGAGAAGCTCCCGAAGTTTCTTTCCTGAGAAAAAAATGATTTGCAATACCCATTATAAAGGACAACCAGTACATACAAAATCTAAATCAACACTGTTTGCAACCCTGTCACTCCCAGCTTCACTTCCCCAAAGCTTAACAAGCTCTGGGGTTGCCGTGGCTTTTCCCCTTTGCACACTCTTCATGTACCTGTCCATCCTGCAAGGAACGAGTGGGCATAGATTATTGTTGGATTGGCGTATATCGTGGTGATAGTTACCGATATATATGATGATTACTACCTTTCGTATGTCTGACATAATATATATTAACACAGTAATACACACCCACACACACATATATATATAGTATATATACACCTACTTATGATTAGGTTCTATTGCTTACCATTCTGAATTCATAAATTAGCTTCCATAAATCGTGATGACATATATGGGAAAGGGAAAGTGTCAAAGTCACCAAACCACCATATCCCCCAGATATAAAAAAAAACACATATACATATATTATATATATATAGCTAAAAGGCAATTGGGTAAAGTTTTGACACCCCCATTTGAGAGACTAAAGTGTCCTCCAATAGGTCCCATCGCTATACATGTTCCCTTCCGGCTCTGGTGGCTGGTCAACCCCGGAAGACCCCGGCGGTGCCCCTGCAGGAGCTGTGCGGGCAAGGGCTGGAGCCTTTGGGGCGTTCGGGCTCTCAGTGGTGGCTGGGGGTGGCGGTGGCTGCGGTGTCTCCACAGCTGGTTCAGCTGGCTTGGTTTCGGTCTTGGTTTCAGCTGGCTCGGTCTTGGTTTCAGCTGGCTCGGTCTTGGTGCTCTGTTCTGGGGTTGAACTGGAGCTGCCCGGGGGCAGTTCTGGTGGCGGTGGCACTTTCACGGTGGCCGGAGCCACGTTATTCAAATCACCAGGGATGGTAGGGCTTTCTGATGCCATTGATGTTTGTGAATATCCATCCCTCAAAGTTGGGGGCAAACCATGAGGAGACATGTCCAACCTTTTCGGGGTTGGGGCTCCACCTTCCAAGGAAAGATTGCTGGTTGACTTTCCCATTTCAAGGGTAGGCAGTGTCATGAGAACATCGGCTGAAGGGGTTTTGGCTAAACCAGAAACCTCTCCAATTGAAGCAGCAGCATGGCCCGGGACAAAAACTCCAGCAGTTCGAGGTTCATGATGAAAGCCTTCCATCCAACAAATATGATTTTGCCACCCTCATCATTAATAGACATGCCATTCCAATACTAAACCCTCTGGACATATGATTTGTAAAAAAAATGCATATATAGACTTCCTTGACACCCAGGCCTGGACCAGTGGCAGTGCCAAGAGTGCTGCCTGGAGCCAACCCATGTTCTGCCCCCAGAGCGGCTTGAAGCTCACGGATTTGGGCATGTGTGGCCTGAGCGAATGGTAGGGGTTCTGAACTTGCATGGGGGGTTACAGGTTTGAAGTTTAGGCCCCAACATTCAAGGCAGCCTCCACGGCCATTGGGTCTGTGGTATCTAGGGCATCCATTTGCTGGGCTTGGACTATGGCAATCCCTTGTTTCAAAGTCGGACACGAATGCATCCCTCACTGCAGATCTTTTCGCTTGAGCCTGTGAATGAAAATATGTTTGAATCAACATGCTTGCAAAAGCCAAGTGGTTTTACCGTGTTACCTGATCACTGAATATCACGAACGTCCCTGCAAACATCGCACCATTTTTCACCATTGCACCCCATGAGGAAGTAATATTGTAAATTTGGTTGAGGGTAAGCCATCAACCAATTGAATATCATTGAACCCTGATTTTTGAAAAGTTCAGAAATCCCGATTTGCGTACTTTTGCGGGTATTTGCGTACTTTTTGCGGGGATTTGCGTACTTTTTGCGGGTAGTTTCCCCCTGGTATAAAATGAAAAAAGTTGAGTTCCATTAGAAAATCATAGAAAAAGTTTGATGACATGATTTTCTTCCTTCACACATCAGGGTTTCTCAGGTATGCCCGGGCCCCCTTGGAATTTGAATCCCTATGGTGGGCAGGCAGCATCCAGTGCCATGTCAAACTCCCTAATGGCCTCATGCCAAGTATCGGGAATGACCAGGGATTTGTTCTGTCTCAAGTATCTATATACTTTGGGCAAGTCTGCATCTACCCAAAGATCGCCTACGCTCATTGAGCGGAACACATCCACATCAGTGCTGTCCGCTGGAACAGCACGCTTCTGACGAAGCGTTGGCTGAGGATGCCAACCCTTCCTTGCTGTTCTCAGTGCTTCCCCGAAGCCCACAGGGTAGGTCCTGAGTGTTCGCACCCAAGGAAGTTTCAGAGTGAATGGCATCATTCAAACCAATTAAGATGACTAGCTGGATTTTACTTGAAATGTTCCTCCTTAATTTCATCCTTTCCCCCTTTACATGTAAATGGGTTAATTTCATTCTATCCATGATGGGCACCCTTTCGATAACCTTAAACTTAGCTGCAGATAATTGAGATGTACCCCATCCACCATTTGAAGGTTTCAAACTGCCACAAACCTAATTCCATTCTACCGTGCGCCCTTGAACCAGGGCCTAATTGAGTCAACCATCTGAGAGTTGCGAAGGGTCGGCAACCCTTTGAATCGCTTGAGGCCCCTTGCGTCTTCATAGACACCTGCAGGCGAAGATCAGTTTCAGGACTGGAGGGTGGAAGCTTGCAATTTTCCTGCCGTTTGCCATCCCCAAAAAAAGACTACCACAAGTATACATGGGGTATAAAGTTCCCGGGGTCTTTTTTTGGGGTGGCAAACGATAGGAAAATTTCAGATAAGTAATGGACCATGGAGATTCTACTCAAAATGCTAAGGGCTGAACAAACTGTTTCCAAAGTACGCTTGGATCTGGCCTCTTCGGTCAAGGGACCGACATCCTAGGAATTGGGAATAGTTTGGTGAATCACCTCCCCAATGTTAATTTAATTTATTTGCATTTTATTTGCATTATATACCTGAGTTCTCGGCTAACTTTTCGATGATATCACCGTGATTACTCCAAACTGCCGTTCTCTTTGGCGATTCTCCACCAAATAGCATCATCCAGAAGTTGGTACGAAAAGCCTCATCTCAAGGGGTGAACTTGGAAATATGAAGTTGTAGCTGACATGGTAGTTACCAAATCTTTCAGTCTAGGGACGTAAACAACCTCATTCCAAAGGTGATCTAGCCTAGGGTGATAAGGCAGCACATCCATAGACCCCTCCGGCTGCTCGACTATCCAAACGCAGTGGCATGCTTCAGCCACCATCAAGATCAGAGCCAGCCTGGGCCAGCCGGTTGGGATGCTATTTTTTTGATGGTTGGGGATCTATACACACGCTACTGGAATCTTGGTAGCCTACAGGCTGCCTGTTCAAGCTGAGAAGCCGTGAAATTGTCAAATTAGCAGACTCTATGAATCTGTAGTCCAAACCCATTGGATTAAGAGTAGTCCTCCAAGTGGTTCCACGGGAAACGCGGCACCATGAAGAACACGGCGGGGCGCAAAGTATCAATGCGCCAGCTCCTGACAGACACGAATTCATGAACAGGGTTTGGGCCCATCATGAAGATACTTGCAACTGCATCATTTGTTAGAAGTACAGACCATTATATAATATTATAATATATATGTATATGTATATATATATATTATATATATATATTCATTCGGGGTTGGCCTATTAAAAAGTTATAAGTTCCAACATTATCACTGACCACTCCCAAGGGCTCCTGCACACATGACCAACCATACGCATAGCCTAAGCACACAAGCCAAGGTAACAATCATTTAGATGGACTTATGTTCTGGGTTTCTGACGCGAACCCACTTGCCCGTTCAAAGTCCATGGCATCACCTCCCATCACTTTGTCAAACGAAGCCACAGATTTGCCATAGTGTCGGAAAACCCGGCTAACATTTCCTTGCCCTGCAAATAGCTCTACCAGCTGCCACTGCACCAGCGGCATCTCCGACCAAAGCAGGAGCAAAGCCTCAATCAGCAAGCATGCCTACGAGAGAAAGAGATGCAGGCCAGGGGTCTTGAGGATGAAAACGCTCACAAACCGTTCTAGGGCCATGGCTATTGCGCATAGCACCTTAAAAGTTCGAAGGGTCCCAGTTGAAATCGATCGTCTACAAATCCCAAGTATAGATCCAATCAGTAACTTCCTGCATGGTGTAATTGGGGGTTTCCCAAACATGATGCATTTGGGATGGACTTGATGAACCAATGGATCGAATTTTATGTCTGAGGGCCAGTCCTTCGGTGCCCCCATCTGATACAATGGGACCAAGATGGACTCAGGTCGTCGTGGCATTGCACTAGAATCTGCCTATAGCTTAACCACTAACTGGTCAGCCAGCGGTTCGAGCTTCCCCAAAATGGCTTTGGTATGCACTCCACACTCTAGCATCGACCATTTTTAATTATACATATTGGGTTAAAACATATCGATATAAATTTGTTTATATATATATAAACAAGATAGGGGGCCTACTAGCAGTGCAGTTACTATAAGTTGGATGATCCTCCAAACAGCTTTTGCCGTATGCCCCATTACCACTGTATCAACTATATGTGTCATTGTCCCTGTAAAACAATTCGTTCTTAAAAAGTACCTTATGCAGAGAATCCCCCAAGGCTTCATAAACATGACGGCCATGCTTTTGGAGGCCAAGCGGGCCAGAAATCCCATTGAATCTCACCTGCGTGGGAGCTCAAAGCACAATATGGGTTTTGAAAATGGGTTTGCAGGTGGCAGCTGGGATCAGTGACACAATCAAGTATTCATGCAATTGATGCACTTTTTTTCACATGTTTGCCTCGCTAGGTAAGCCCAGCGTGGATTGCGCTCTTGGTGATCAAATTTGAAATTTTGCCCATATCTTAAAGATACATATGGCAACCCCAGTCACTGGGCACGTCAGAGCCCAGGATAAGAACCAGTGACCATTGCACCGGTAAAACCCATATGGAGATTGGTATGCCTATGCATACGTAGCGAAAGTCAAAAGGCGCAAACGCAAATGCACCAAGGCTCAGTAGTTTGACATTCCTTCACTCTGTGGCTTTGTACGCCTGGGCTAACACACTTTTGCACATATAGATTGTGTCATGTGATGTGTGGCAAACAAAAATACCGCGCATGCAGATTAGGTTTAAGGCTCTACGCAGTACATAAGCTAAGAAACGGCTGTGCCAGCTTGCTTTTGCTCCTCCAAAGTCTTTCCCTGATTCTTAGCCAATCTACGCGCAACATGATAGGCAGAGCTCTTGCGGCTTTGTTTTGCTTTCGCTTCGGCAGTGAGTTCGCGCTTTCGCGTGCTGCTTGCGGTCGGTGCCTCTGCTGTGGAAGACTCTGCTGCTGCTGCGTGCTTCTTGGGCTTGCGCTTGGGTGCTGGGATGGGTTCTGCTTCATCAAGGCATGCTGCTTCCTCTGCTGCTGCTGGCTTCTTGGACTTGCGCTTGGGTGCTGGGATGGGTTCTGCTTCATCAGGGCATGCCGCTTCCTCTGCTGCTGCGCGCTTCTTGGACTTGCGCTTGGGTGCTGGGGCAGGTTCTGCTTCATCAGGGCATGCTGCTTCCTCTGCTGCTGGCTTCTTGGACTTGCGCTTGGGAGCTGGGGCAGGTTCTGCTTCATCAGGGCATGCTGCTTCCTCTGCTGCTGGCTTCTTGGACTTGCGCTTGGGAGCTGGGGCGGGTTCTGCTTCATCAGGCCATGCTGCTTGCTCTGCTGCTGCACGCTTCTTGGACTTGCGCTTGGGAGCTGGGGCGGGTTCTGATTCATCAGGGCATGGTGCTTTCTCTGCTGCCGCTGCTGCTGCATGCTGTGTGGGCTTGCACTTGGGTACTGCGGATGGGTCGGCATGCCCAGAGCTTGTTGGCTCCTCAGGTTCTTGCTGCTTGCGTGTTTTCCTGCCAGTATCCTTTCCTCCTGGGGCGACATTGTCCTCAACCTTGCGATTGTTTTTCCTTGCTCCCTTCTTAATTTTGCTACCTTCACCTGCTGCTACCTCGGCATCAGTCATGCCAACAGTGTCATACCCCAAAGCTGCAGCTGATGGCCGGCCCTTGGCTGTGGCCTCATGCTCGGCAAGTTCACGAAGTGCTGCCAGTTCAAGAAAAGTCATGCCCCTGGTGTCAATCCCAAGAGCTGCATCTGATGGGAAGTCCTTGATTTTGCCACTGGATGGCTCAGGCTCCACAGGTTCCGGTGCATCAACTGCCTTCTTCTTTTTACGACCCCTCTTTTTAGGTGGGCATTGCATTGTTGCAGGAACGAAACCATCATCTTCCATGCAAGGCGGTCTCGTCAAGTTTTTCCTTTCCGATTGTTCCTGCGCGCGACAAGCACACCACGCATACCATATTGAGCGTACCAAAACGCGCACACGGCTGTCATATATGATATATGCATAATATGTCTATCCTGGACATTCCAAAATACAAAATTCATGAACTATTGGGTTTTGGTCCAAGTTTCCCCGCAAAAGTTTATGGACGTTTATGGAAGTTTATTAGGATGTTAGCTATAGCTATATATACGTATATATATGCATGTAAGTTTATGGATGCTTGTCCTCGTGACCACAGCTGTCACCAGCTTCCCCTGCACTGCTTGTTCCAGTAGATCCTCCTGGATGGCAGGATAGGTATGGCTGATGTTATAGCTGGCAGCTGGGGCATAGAATATGGATGTCCTTCTTCATTCTTTTTCTTTGGAACCTACCCAAGAGCAAAAAATGTTTTTGTTTTACAGCAGCCAGGCGAGAAATGGCAAGAACAAAGTCAAAACTTAGCCAAGCCTTGTCCAAATCAGGTTGAGTGGGAGCTGGATCATCAGCAGTCTTATCAAGTCCTGCACACTTATCAAAACCAAAAGCTGCTTATATGAACATAATGGGATCTTAAGCATAGTGGCATATATATATATAATAATAATAATAATAATAATAATAATAATAATAATAATAATAATAATAATAATATATATATATATATTTTGACCATAGTCCTTCATGCGCGCCAAGTTGTTCAACTTCTGGGCCACCCTGGTCCTGGAAACCGGTATCTGGTTCCACACGGTTGCAACCACTGTGTTTTTTTCATATAGATGGTGGACATATGGGATAACATAGGTATACCTCAGAAAGAACTCTTGATGGCCAGTTAGTTTTTCAAAACGTAGATGTGGGATGATATATGTATACCTCAGAAACCACCTGTTTGATGACATGTTTTTCCAAAACATAGATGGGGGAAATCTGGGGTAAAATAGGTACACCTCAGAAAGCACCTGTTGATTATCGATGTTATATATTTATTTACGTGTTTTCTAAAACACTTGCATGTGCACACCTGGCCCCCCCCCCATCTCCTTGGCAGAGTATTTCGGTGTTCCCGGCTCAGGTCCCAGGGAAGAGATGCAATCTCCTGCCAGCTGCTTGCATTGCGTGGGAACCAAGAGGATATCTTGAAACCATTCATATATAAATAAATTATATTATATAATCCTTTCAGCTCAGCTCGTGTGGGCTCAACATCCAATACCTGCCAAAGGCAGCAATGTTCAACTTGCAAGTAGACGATTGGGCATGGGCATTTCAAAAATGAGCTGGCCTGGACAGGGTCAGCAGTTTTCCCACTTCCATCCGGAACTGTTGCAGCAGGAAGTTTTCCTGATAGGCTACGGGGTGAAAACCCAAGCAATATACTATACATGGTTGGTTCCACAACATTGTTTTTGTATTAAGATGATGTTCACGGGCTCCCCAAATGGTTGATAATTCGGGATATATGGTCTGTTTATTGTGGATTCCTTTTGTGTTTGAATGGATTCCATTTGGCCTTCTCCTTCACTTGATTCTTTGCAGGTCTCCTGCCAACACAAAAACTACCCGCTCCAAATAATGTGAGAATAGCAGAAAACATGTCTAGTATAGCGATCAATGTACCTGTCCTTAGAAAACGCCGTGACCCCATCACACATAAACTGGTTGACCTGGTCAATGTCCATGGGTAGAGTGTCCACGTTGTCCATGTTCCCACCTGTGCACGTGGTAAGGTGAAACCCCTAGACCCCCTAGAGGAACAACAAATGAAACTAGCCTGGCACGACTTGGGGTTCCTGTCGGCACTTTCCTTTCAGATCTTGAAGTTGCTTGGCAACTTCAAGCTTCTTTTGGAGTTCCACCAGCATAGTCAACCTCCGCACTTTAGCCTAAGATGCAATTTAGAGACGAATAACGTTTGAAAACTTGAAGGTAACACATGTTCCTGTCAACATATATCAATCAAGAGACTTGCACAGCTTCAGGTGTTAGATCAAGAGGTTGAAACCGTTTTGGTGGGGGGGTGATCAAAGGATCTGTTCCACTGGCTGCACTAGCACTAGACGGGGTGACTGGAGGTGGTGGGGAACACACCCCTCCTGGCTTTGAAGTGGCTGTGGGAATCACACACGGAGGGCTTCCAGGTTCTGGCAACGGTGCAGCTGGCATGGGGGTGGTGGACTCTGTTGAAACTGGAAGCCCTGGGTTTGGATTGGCTGGCCCCTCACCATCACCCTTATCCCCAGATTCTGATTGCAACTCATCCAACCCAATCTCACTGGCAGGTACACCATCAGAGTCACCATCTCCTTCATTTTCACTACCATCCTCTTCCTCTTCCTCCTCCTGTTCTTCCTCCTCACTTTCCTCGGCCTCCACTGCATCAGGTTCCTCCCAAAAAAAACCTAGGTCATCCATAAACTTTCGAAGCAGCGGGTCTTTGGGTCTGCATGGACGGTTCACCAAACGGTTCTGGGTGAAGCTCAAGCAGCGTTTCAGCTGCCAGCCTTGTGTCTCCGCAACGTGTCCTTAGGAAAGGTTTGGTATGTAGTCCACCCAATAGGAATAAAAAGGGAATCCTTTGGATGGGAACTGAATCTACGCATGTAACTGCAAAAAAATGAATTGTATGCATATATATACATATAAAATGAAACAAGCGTCCTGGACAACTGACAGCCATCAATGTGTAAAGTGCTTCCACATGGACTTGGCAAGTCTTCACCCCCACCCTGAGACCCAAATCTTTGGCAGCAATGGTGAGGACCTGGATATTCTGTTTGATCGCATCCCTGGTGATCTCGTTCGTCAAGATTTTCACCTTATAAGCAGATAGAAATGAGATCCCTACGCTTATATTAATAGAATGTTGGAATGCGTTTATATATAATATAGAAATATATATGTATATATATAAATTATATATATTATATATATACACATATTATATATATATGCATATATTAAATATAGATATATGTGTATATATGTATAAATGTTACAAAGGCAAACCATAATATGGGTCAGGCACCAGCTCAAGTTTTTTGGCACGGGTTCGGATTTCACCCACTTCTTCCCATTTGGCGGCCAAAGCAGAATGAGACATGGCGCTTCTGTGATACTATAGAAACCCAAAGCACAAAGAAGGATGTAGAATGATATGCATGCGTTATTCTTGTAGTTCCTACTGCTTTGTGGTTTTGCATGATTTCACTGCCCTCTTTCTCATGGACCCTGAAATTGACCATGGTGGTCAGCTGAGCCTGACAACCCCGAGGTCCAGCAACTTCAAGGGCAGCGCTGATCATTTCTTGCGTGCGAGCAATCAAACAAAAGCAAAGGGAAAGGGGCACGGTGGCACCTGGAGACAAAGTAGGTACACCCCCACCATGAGCCACACATTGATGAGACAGCTAAATATATAATCAAATGAAGTAGTTCATTGAGGTTCCCTGCGGGTTTCTGATAAGTTTGTGATGCGTTTGTGATGTTTTATTGGGAAAACATGCAGTATAACTGGTTCAAGTTGATCTTAACAAGGATTGGCTAGGAATTGTTAAGAATTGAACTATTTGAACTTTTTGCCCTTTTCGAACGATTTGAGCCAAAATTGAACTTTTGCGGGGAAACTTGGCCCAAAACCCAATAGTTCAATTATTTTTGCATTATGGAATGTCTAGGTATAATAATAATAATATATGGAATAATAATAATTTTAATATTACGAAGAAGCTATGATCTGGGATAATAATATATGATGATGGGATTTATAGGATGGGATTTTTGATGAAATATAATGGGATGATGTGAGATATACAGCCATATAAATCTATAGATGGATTTATATACATGGATTTACCCTCTGGTAAATTAGCATAGCTATGGAACATGGACGGAGTGGCCGATTTATTTTGATGATTTAGCTGTGAAAAAATGATGATTCTCCATAGCCGAAAACTACCAGAAGGTAAAACAGTGGTTTAAGAAAATAACAATCCAAACATGATGACATAATTGAATGATTCTGATAGATGTTTATTAATAGGAGAAATGATAATAAGCCAGCGGGTTTTGGGGTGAGACAAACCCGGATGAAAATACCTCCAACTAAAAATGAGAAGATCTTGTTCAATATCTCTGCATGTCTTCAGCTAACATTGGATTTAACTCCACTTACATTGCAACCATTTCAGCAGGATCAAGTAGGGATATCACCTTCTATGAACGGGATAAGGGCCGAAGAATGGACATATTGAACATATTGAAACAAAATGAACCATGTACATCCGTCTCAAAGTCGGAATGCGACCAATCAGCTACTTGGTGGCTTATCCCATTTAGTAAGTGGGTTATAACCCCAGTTATAAGTGGATTAACCCTACTTATCCCATTTATGACTGGGGTTATAACCCACTTACTAAGTGGGATGAGCCACCAAGTAGGGTAACATCCACTAGATATGGCTGAAACCCGACTGTCGGGTGTTCTTGGCATCAGAGATCCCCAGCAAACCACCCAGCAGCCACGACATAGTTTGAGGAAGCGCAAGTTTGAGATGTACGCCGTGAATCTAGGCGAGTTGGAAAGGCTATGATTAATATTAATTAATCTATACCATGTATTTGATTCTTTCCAAAAGTTATTCAGCAGAAGAGTCAAAGTTGAAGGTCTCCTTCGTCGTTTTTGCATACAGGTTCCCGTCTGTGAGTGTATTCCACCATCTCCAAATATTTTACTTTCATGTGAGAAGGGATTAAAGACCACAAAGCCCTACCCAGCAAATTGCATCACCCTAGCAGTATATTTAGTTATATTAGTATTCCCTGTTTTCTCTGTTTTGATTGCTCATGATGTTCATGCATTGTGGTCATACAATGAATCAGCATGTTTATTGCCCTCGCGCTCGTTTCATGGGGTAGATACACCGTACCCCTCTTTTGGTCATGTGGTTACCCTCTGGTTGATTTCATATAGCTATGGAGAATGGTTCATTCATTTTCGGGAAGATGGTGTCCATAGCTATATCAGCTCAGAGGGTAAACCACCCATTTCCATCATTTTTCCTTATTTTTTCATGTCTGGTAAACTTTGGAAAATCTGGCACTTGTAGATGATTTATGATGATCATCCGATACAATGTGGCCCCCCCCCCCGTGATAAGTTGGTTTATAATCCCTAGTAACTATAGTTATAAGAGGTTATAAGTACATATAAGTACCATAAACCATAGAATTCAGCCAGTTATAAGGCAACCGAAGGCTATCCAACTGGGGCCCCATCCCATATGCTTTTCGTCAGACTCCCAGGACCGTGCTCTGGCGCTGCGCTCGGAGATGAGATTGCGGCTGCAAGGCAAACGTCGGTTTAAAAAAAAACACCGTGAGGGGTAGATCTCCCAGAATGGGAATAAAGACAAGACTAAAGACTGGATATATTAACATATCAACATATATATATATATATTATAATATAATATAATATATATAATTATATAATATTATATAATATTATATATATATAATATACATGTTGATGGACGTTCTTCATGGGGTTTCAAACGCCTAAATATATGAATCATATGAACATGGGCTTGACACAGAAAACTGCATCGTAGTTCGCTGTATGGTTTCATGATCCCAGTTGCAGTGGAGACCAAAAAGGATCCGAAAAGACATATGGAGGATCAACGGGTGTGTGTACAGATATTTGCTGATTTTCTACTGTTTTCTACTGTTTTTATTGAAACTATGTTACATGAATAATTCCTGCATATACAAAAGTACAGTATATATATATATTTCATGTCTATAAAGAATTTAGCATCATACTCATTGTATATATATATATATCATACTACATTATACTATCATCGTTATACTAAGACACTATACTTACAGTATATAGATCAATTTACGCAAATTAGTATTATACTCATGTATAGATGTACATAATCTCTATTCATTTATTCCCTAATATGAGCATACAAAAAATATGTATCATATTCTTCCATCTCCGGGAAATTGGTTGCGTCCCATTATTCAATGGGAATTTCAGGATCCAAAAATGGAGGTACTGTACGATATTTCTGGCCATATTTTGCTGGGATATTCCCTTACATAGGCCTGAAAAATAGGCCAAAAATATATGGAATCGGTACCTCCAATCAATCGGTCCCTGTTGCATGGCCATTGAATGTTTACAGTACCCTCTGGTAAACTAACAGTTCACTATGGAACATCACCATTTTATAGCTGGGAAAATCCACTATAAATGGCCATTTTCAATAGCTATGTTAGTCATTCCCAGAGGGTAACCAACATGGATCCCATCAATATACCCCCAATAAATGTTAGCATTTTTCTACCAGCACCAGCCGGATCCGTCAATTATGGGTTACAGATTCCCATATTCCCCAAGCCGTTGACCCCGACCCCGTTGACCCCGTTGACCCCAGCATTTTGCATCAGATCTCTGTGAGAAGAAGAAGATCTCCGAGCCGCTGCTGACCTTCTTTGCCGCCCTCGAGGCGCCGGTGCTTGGCGCGGCCAAGGTGCCGAAGGCAGCGCTTTTCAAGGCGGCAACCGTGGTAAATTGGGCCTATGGAACCAGTGAAAATGGAGAAAAAATATGGGAAAATGAGATTGAAGATCATGAAAAAATGGAGATGTGCTGGGCGATTTGGAAGATTTTTGTTGTTTTGTTGAATTTCCCATGGGTTGGAACCATCAATCAGAGATTAAATCAACCAAAATGTGAAACATCCATGAAGAATCGGGATTCAACCAACAAGAATTGGGAATTAACCATCAAGATTGCAGATTTACCCATGAAAAAATGGGAGCCGACACAACTGGGAACCCCTTTGCTGTTGGTGGTTTGGATGCTTTGGAATATAACAGGAAACTAGTTAAAGGAAATATGGTAATTTTTATATAATAGCATATTCAACCGAAATGGGGATAGAACCAATACCTGGTTGGCGTGGTTTTATTTGGTCTTGTGTATTTCCATATTTTCCCTAACAATGGGATGGCCATTCCAATGACTAGTATTTGAGGCTGGCTTGAACCCACCAACCAGAAGTTCGGCGGGTGCAACAATTTTTGAGTGTTGATGCAAGTAAGGATGCTGGATGAAACCTGGCAGCCTGGCAGGTTTGATGAATGCGATGGATACATTTGGTCGGATTCACCATAATGTGAATGTTATACAACGATGTTGACTGGGAAGCCACATGAGTATTCCCCATGCAATTATACAAAACATATATAAACATACTTGCCGGGGAACAAGAAAAATATAAAGAAAAAGAAACGTGAACAACACGGAACTGATCCGATCTGTTCTCGTATGCTAACATCATCAAAGATCCTAGCCGGCACTGCCCCATACAGTAAACGTATTTGTTCCTTGACCCATCCCTACTAGCCTAAATCTGATGACAGGTCGACGTGTCAACCGGGCCTTTAATCACGGAAGCTGCTGGAGGTGAAGAAAGTGTCGCAAAGAATGAAGAAGCCGTGGATGATTTGGATACAGGCCTTGGGGTTGCTGAGCCCTGTGAGGATCATTCAATGTGGTGCCCCCAAGATAGCTAAGTTGGTTTATAACTCTAATAACTAGGACTTATGGTAGATATATCTATAGTTAATGGGATTATAAACCAACTTATAACTGGGGGGCACCACCTTGTTGCTTCAGACATGTTTGATATTCAGATGATTCAGATGTTGTACAACATATCCAAGGGACTGTGACCTAAAGGTATGTTTTGCTGAAAATTGATCCTAAGTTGAGAAGGATAGTACCATCAATCTGCTGATTAGTTGGAGCTGCATGGTGCCTGACATGTGCAACTTCAGTTTAGGAATTATAAATGGCCATCAAAGAATGGGTACATATGCATTCAATGTTCGATCCACAATTGTCTACGGCACTTCATGTCATTTTTCCAGCTAAGTCTTTCGCCGAGGTTCATCCATTTTTCCATTCAACATCTTAAATTCAACTACCAACAGGTATTTTATCATATTTTAACAGCTAAGCTTTTCCATCTCCAGCATTGTCCAATATGTTCCAGCATGTTCTCATCAAGTCTAGTGGATCTTAAATTTCAACATATGAAAGAACAAACACCAATTTTCCATTGAGAGGCCGCTTTCAGTTTTCATTTTAACATCTAGAAGGCATGTTCCAATGTCCAAACATCATTTTCCATCTTATATATGGCCATACATCTTGGACGGCTTTTGAGTGGCAGTGCAGCACGAGTTCAATGTCCAACAGGTCGCTTTGTGCACATTTCAAAGAGGGGTAAAGGAGTTTCCAGCTTCCATGGTATGCCACAAGCTGTGGGACTGCACTAGAGTACACACTTCAGATGTTTCCAGCAGGGAAAGCAGCATTCTTCGCGAACCCTGGCTGAAACTGAGGTGGCTAGGGGTGGCAATTGTCAGGCATGCCCACCGGTCCATTCACCAAGCAGCACAGTTGGTGCCAGAGTTGTCTAGCAAACTTATGCAGCAGAAGCGAGCCGAAATTGATTGCTTCGCAAAACCAAAGAAGTGATGCTGCACCTAGGTCTCCAAACAGTGAAAAAGCAACCCATCCTGACCCACTTTCTGTTGTCTCCAACACGCCTAGAAGCTGGATAGGGATGACCCACATGGCTCATTGAAGGCTTGCTTGCACTATCCAAGCTTACCTTTTGGCAGCGGGATGCAACCTAGGTCTGTTAAAAATATGCCATTCTTGCGACTGACTTGTTGGCCGTGCCACCCCAAAGGTGCTTTCGAGGTTGAAATCATGGGTTGCTTTGGAGGTATGTAGCTGCAATGACAAGGGTATGTTGCAAATGGTCATCCGCCCGGATGAATCCTGAATCAAGCGCCCAAACAGCAAACCCCCTCTTCCCAGGCAATCAACTGCCTTTGGCGGCCACAGAACCACAACGAGGAAACAAAGCCACGGCGCAACGATCTTTCAAGCATCCATTGGAAACAGCCCCACCACGGTACTGGAAAGATTTGGGCCAAGGGCCATTTCCATGGTATATAACATTTGAATACATCAAAGATTTCTTAAGCAATGCTCCTTTTTTGCCAGGTCTGGTGGATCTCATGGAGAAGTTCCTCCGTTGGTCCCAAACCTCCGACAGCGCCGCGCAGCGAAGCGACGCACTGGCAGCCTTCGCGGCTAGGGCCTGGACGTCGGTGGCGGGAAGCTCCAGTGGCACTACGAAGATGTCGCAGCGCCACGTGGCGGTGGTGCAGCAGTGGATGGTATCGGAACAAGTAGGACAAGTGGGGATAGTGGGGCAAAGCGTGACTTAATCCCGAAATGGAGATTCAAGCAACAAAAATGGAGACTCACCATCCAAAAGCAGGGCTTTAAGTAGCGTGAGAAATGATTCATCAGCAGATTTCGAAAAACATGGGTGTGAGTCGCAAATACGTTTTTCTTCATGATGTGTTGATGGGCCAAAACACCTTTCCCTTTCCATGTGGTTGGGGGGACAAACATCCATTTACAGCACCCGCCATTCTAATGAGTGTACACACAGGGAATCAGAGATTTTTACCCTTGGCCAAATGATAGTTGATATGTGGGGAAATTTCAACCTTTTGAAAGACACCTTATTTCAAATTGATTCGTAAAGACTCAACCAAAATCAGAACATTGGGAGAACCAGCACATGCAGCAAATATGTTTGCTAACAAACACTTGGGTACAACCAGGCAGCTCAACTAAGTATTTTAGTAAACTACTCAAAATTGCAGACATGTTGAAGCCAACAAACCACCATACATATAATATATTGCCAGTGCAGAATTGGAGATGATAGAGGACATGGTGGTCTAAATATGAGCTAATCCTGAGTAAAGAGAGGCCATTGCAAATAGGATTCCTCAGCCACCTAAAACAGGGAAAAAACACCATGGTTCTTGATTTTTCACGAAAAATTGCCATATGTATAGAAAACATAAATATCATGCATATATACCATGTATTTCTACATAGAATGTACAGTACACACATCAACAATCTTTATATATATAATACATACATACATACATACATACATACATACATACATACATACATACATACATACATACATGCATACATGCATACATGCATACATGCATACATGCATACATGCATACATGCATACATGCATACATGCATACATGCATACATGCATACATGGCATACATACATGCATACATGCATACATGCATACATGCATACATGCATACATGCATACATGCATGCATACATGCATACATGCATACATGCATACATGGCATACATGCATGCATACATGCATACATGCATACATGCATACATGCATACATGCATACATGCATGCATACATGCATACATGCATACATGCATACATGCATACATGCATGCATACATGCATACATGCACATACATGCATACATGCATACATGCATACATGCATACATGCATACCATGCATACATGCATACATGCATACAGCATACATGCATACATGCATATGCATGCATGCCATTACATATACATACATACATACATACATACATACATACACATACATACATACATACATACATACATACATACATACATACATACATACATACATACATACATACATACATACATCCATCCATCATCCATCCATCCATCCATACATACATACATTTCATTGCATATCATGCGCATGAAACATACATCGCCACAATCACTAATCACTATCCACAGCTTAGGCATGACGCGTTTAGCCTTGGAAAATTTGGGCATCACGGGCGGCCCAGTGTTGGCTTCGCCGGGCAAAACGCTACCGGTGACACCTGGGGTGTGGCGCTTGGTGTCTTGACGATCGGAGAGGGTTCGGTGGAGTGACATCCAAAAATTGTGTTTCCAAAAGGGACTGGGTTTTTTTTGCGCTGGAAATCAATGACGAGTCAAAAATGAAACTGCTAGTTGGGCTTGGTTTTGAGACTGATGTGCCCTCAGAGCAAGAAACCAAACTTTGTTCTCCTTCTTTTGCAATCAACATTTCGAGCTATGAACCACAAATTTCTAGGGAAACCACGCTTTGTGAAACGGTCTAGATGACTAAAACTATCATGGGATCCTCATCATGTCACAAGTAGTCAGTCCTGCGACCAAGATCGCAGTCCTGTGTGGACATGGTCAGTGGCCGCAAAATCATTGGCCAGCTTTATTGCAACTAGGCAGAACAGCAATGTGCAAATGGGCAGTGCGGGAAAACAGGATGAAATTCTTTGCGGCTAGCCATGGGTAGCCTAGCAGGACCGTGATGAATTATCAAAATTCACCATAGTTGAGATTGTTGAGCGGGTTCATCGGTCGCAATATGGTTCAAATTCTAGATTCTAGCACTCAAGCTGTTCATGGCTGGCAGATCTCCAAGCCACCAGTTAGTTATTGTCAACTTGGACCCCCTTAATTTGCTTGCCCCGGAACGCTGCCCTTGTGAATTGATGAATCTCCTGAGTTAGTACCTCAGAAACAATTCTAGCGGCCTTTGCCAACACCTTTGTTCTGGATATTATATAAGTTAAGTTGGGGAACTTGTTTAGACAAAGCCTGACCTGCTTGATTGGCTGGAAATCAACAGAAAGTGAGCAGGTACGCTTCTGGCCGGGAACGTAGTGTCGTGCTTGTAGGGCAGCATTTTGGGTTTTCTTCGTTCTGCCATTTGAATCACCATGCAGATTGGGCTGGTCCTTTGGAACACGTTCCGATCAAATCCCGCTACATGCAGATGTGATATGACCAAATCTAACATGTGAGAAGTGACATGTATAATACATTTATATATATAAATAGAAACACATCCACTAAAACATCAGATACCATGTATCTGAATATATCCCAATATCCCAATTAATCCCCATCTCAAATCTCCACAGGATCCACATTTTTCGATGGCTCAGGCAGTCTCTGATTAGGGGCAATGCCTGGCTTTCGGTGTCCCGATTGAACTGGTGGAACCATGTGGAACCACGTGGAACCGATAAGATCCCGTGATGACATATATAGCAGGCCTAATGTGGAAGGGATGCTTATTATATAGCAAGGAATGTGGATTACATGTGTATAATATATGATCTATGATCTGTGTATGCACCTTTATTAATAATATAAATTTAAGTACATATATTCTATGAAATTCTTTGATGTACCCATCAGTGGACATTTTTTTTCATCACATGATATTTGCACATATTCACTGTTGGTGACATCTCCTGGCCTTTTTCAATGCATGTGGATAACCCACTACGATAAAAGTAGAGGATCATCACACTGGTTTCAGCATTGGTTTTCGTTAGCTTATCCAAGGGTTCCATTCGTGGTTGGTTTACAATGTTTCTTTATGTTTCTTTACTTGCTCACATCATAAGTCAGATGGCGATTGGTAAAATTGAATCTTTGAAGAGTACCCTCTGGTAAACTAACATAGCTATTGAAAATGGCCATTTATAGTGGATTTTCCCAGCTATAAAATGGTGATTTTCCATAGTTATGTTAAATTACCCGGGGGTAAAGTAAGATGTAAACACGTGGATCTGTTTGAACCCCGTCAGCCATGCCCATATGTCATATTCACTTCTGCATCAACCCCACTGGATCTTCATAGCCATTCTTGGCTGGATGTATCGTCCTCTATGATGATCATTGCGCGTGTCGGTTACAATTCTGCTGCCTTTCTTCGGTTCATGATCATGACATATCTGGATAAATCTCATCACAACCTCACTGCAACGTCACTGGAACAATGGCTAATGAGAAAAGTCATTCGAAATGGCCTTAATGTATATCCCATAGGATCCATGTATGCCATATATGGTAACATTTACCATCAATATACCCCCAATGTCAGCATATATACCATACATGGATCCTATGGGTATAGGTGGCTGAATTATGCTGAAATATGTGAATCCGTCTCCTGTTCATGTCATACTGATAGACATTGATGGCTGACATGCCACTTTACTATCTTTACTCAAAGAAATATTTGCAGCTTAAGTCCCTTTCTTCTTTGGTTTTATCTCCATGTTTAGTGCTTCGGATTCACTTTTTTGGTTGGTAAACATATATATATATGCTCTATTTTTCATTATGTATCCATATAGAATTCCCAATTTATTTTGGTTGGGCACAAAATCACAAGCTGTTTCCCATCCTCAATGTTTCCCCAAATGTTCATCTCACTTGATATTTCCCCATATTTCATAGGAAATCAACGGTTTCCGGTTGATATGTTCCCTTAAACCCAATTTATGTTCAATGGTTTAAATTGGGAATATCCATGGATAAGTCCATTTCAATGAACATAATTTCATCTCACTTGTTCCCTTATCCCCAGCTTTTGTTGGTGAAATCGTTATTCACAGATAATCCCACACAATTCTCGGTGGATTTTCCTTTTTTTCGCCATGGTTTTTGATCCGCTGTCCCGGTTGTTTCGAGGAACATCTTGGTACCGTGTCCGTGGCCTTCATCGACGATGCCTTTGAGGCCCTCAGCGATTTGTTGCACTGGGCCCCTGTGGAGAACTCCGTTGAGAGCTTGGCGTTGCTCGGGCTGCGGCCGGAGTTTGGCGTTGCGGCCGAAAGGATAGTAAGTCACCGAGATATTCAATGACAAATGATGGACCTGGTATTAAAGCTAATATTGATATGCTATATTGTCTATGGTTAATCAATAGGGGATTATACTACCTGGACTACCTGGTTTAATGGGAATTATTAGAAGCCATCATAGAATTCATCGTCTACTAACCAGATCTAACCAGTACAGAGGATTTTTCATGGCTCAACTGATTTCTTCACCAAGGAACCGATTTCACCATTTGATTTGACGTTGACTATGATGTATAATGTATAACGGTGATGATGAAACTGTTGTTTTATAAACCAAGTGACATGGGATTTCAGCTAACACTAACAGAATGTCTTGGATTCAACGAAGCCAACTGTGAAATTACCAAACAACATCTGCGTTTGGTTGAATCAACATACATAGCAAGGGGGACAGATTGGCCTTTCTATTTTGGTCGTCATCTTGATCTCTGCCCCAATTGATGCTTACAGTAATATTGCTCAACGGATCTCAACAGTATTTTACTTTGTATTTTGTTTGAGGAGGCCCGTGGGCATATAGAGCAAGTTGCATACAAAAACATGTATATACTATCAGCTGTACATATAATATGTACTGTATATATCTTCTTTGCTCCTGATATCCGCATTGTGCTTGGATGTATACTCTCATCATATCCCATTATATCCCAATAAAGTGTTTGGTTTATCCATGTTTATCCCCATTCATTAATTCACCACCACGTCTACCGACGTGCTTCACCCAGGACCCTTTTGGCGGCCTCAGACAAACGCCTGAGTGGCCTGGCGATGGTCGTTGCTGGGTTTTACATGGATGATTTAACCATCGAACATGGAATGATTAATGGGTATATTATGAATTACATGAATTTACAACCAATGATGATCTGGTTGGTGGTTTCAGATGCATGTTTTTTTCCATATTTGCGATGATGATCCCCAATGACGAGCAGTTTTTCCACTCGGATTGTAGGAGTTCACCTCATTCGTCTGGGATTGTTCTCCTTGTTTCAAAGAGGATCACAGGCTGAGGTGGAAAAAAACATGGGTTACACGATGTGACGTTGTGACCGTTGTGAGTAGTACGTTTTGACTTGTGTATGCATCCAGCATGATCTAGCCGCCGATACAAAATCAGATCTCCAGGGTCCTGACGACATTCTGTCCATTCTGTTGTGCTCGTATGGTTTTGCATCAGGATCCCAATTGTCATAATATTTTTGGATGTGTATTCTTCTACCCAGTGACATTGAATATGCATGTATAATGATGTATATTCGTAAGGAAAGGAACGATATGTTCGATATTAACTATAGCACAGGTTTAATGTAACTGCTTTGTAAGGAATCGCTGGTACAGGTGGCCCGGTAGCCAATCACAATCACATGATGCCATGACTCACCAAGGGAGTGCTGCTGCAAAGCGCTTGCAAGCGCACGTGTGGGTCCCTGCACGGCTCGGAATTTCGTCACAGCCTTGGTCGAACAACGGCATGTCTGCAACTTGGATGAAGAGATCAAAGGGGAAACTAGAGCTTGAGGTCTACATTTTGCATGGGACTGTGCACGAGTGCAGATTCCCCTCATCCGAAATTGATCCCCTTTTCCATCCACAGCAGCATGAATTTGCATGACCAAAGCGCATTTTACATCGTTTTTCTTGAAATCTGAACGTCATCCCCCATCCCCAATCCCAATCCCCCAAGCAATTTGCCCTATCCCCAAAGCAGCCACCCATCCCCGGCCGTCAAGGCCAGCGACGCTCTGAGCCAATTCGAGCAGCTCCTGCAGAGCGACGCGCCACCGGAGGTTGATGCAGGCGCCAACGGCATCGCGCCATCGGTGGGTGATGTGTCCTACACCGCAACTTGGCGGCACTGAAAAAACATGGGGTGATGATGGGAAGTGGGTATGGATCAATACCTATGAAAATACCATTTTGAGTGGGTTATTCACATCCATAAATCCCAGCTATTTTGTTCACCAGGGGTACAAGGTTTTGACCCATCCCCAAGTCATGATTGATGGATGAAACAAAAATCCATGGGCCGAAGAGAATAGTTGTTTGTTTATGAATTATTATGAATTTAGATTACAGTCAACCCCGGATAAAACAACACGTTACTCATAGGGGGTCGCCCAAATAGCGAAAATTCGTATTAAGTGTAGCATATTATCATCATTTATTTATTCTCTAATATTATCTCTATATATATAATCATATATGCGTATATATGATGACCCGATTTAGTAGACCGGTGTTTTTATGTGTTTTAAAATTCTGGGTAAGCATCATTGGCGAGATATCCAGGTGGGGGCTCAAACTTCAAAGTTGTGCTGGGTTTCGTTGATTAAGCTGATGATGGTTGAAGAGTCCCAATTCTGTTGATCTCCATGACACAGCTGTGTTGCAGTTGCTCACATTGGCAGCTAGTGCAGCTAGGGTATTTCTCGGTCCTTTTTTCGGTCATTGGACCGGAGTGACTCTCTGACCCATGTTCCAAGGACCTGTAAACACATTTAAAAATGCCACATATCCAGTTAGATACTGATACTGTACATCTTGATTTCTTTTGTTCGACAGCGCCATGATACTGGCAGCAGACGATTCTTTCTGGCCACTGAACGCTGCGGAGACCATCGGAGACCCGTCCTGTTGAACAGAAAGTGCCGAACGTTCACCAAGGTCTTCACCATACCATCCCATACCCATATGGGGGTTTCCTACAATGAGGAAACCCCAAGAGCTGGATGGTTTATAGTGGAAAATCCTCAGAACATGGGATGATTTGGGGGTACCCCAGGGTACCCCTATGTCAACAATCAAATCATCAGCCAGTGCCGAGTTTCTTTGCTCAGTGCCTTCAACAAGCCACGAATTTTAGTGCTAAAGTCAGCCTTTCAACCGGTGAGGCTGTGCAATGATGAACCATGGGTCAGGGAGTCGTATCCAGTTGTCACTAGTTCCGGGGCATTCATAATTTGATCGGACGCACAAATCGTCCGGAATCATACACATATTACAAATACAATCAACGAGTACCTCAAATTCCTTGATACAAAGTCATATAGCAACGTGCTTTGCCACATCTTAGTTGTAGTTTTAGCCGTCCAACATATGAGCTATGGTCAATACTCATGGTTAATAACCATTAATAGGGGCTAGTCATCCAATGGTTTATAGGGATTTATAATAACCATTATAAGGATCCTTATTATGAATGGGATGACCATCAACCATATAGTGAGTATTGACCATGGCTCATATCAGAAGCTCGGAAAAAAGCTCTCCAAGCAAGACATCCATCCCATGCATCCGAAGGTTTTGGATGCAGTACTCGGAGAGGAAATGACCAAAACCATTTGGTCCGTGGCGTGGCTTTTCAGGGGCTCCCCATGGGCTCCTGGACCACGGGCCATGAAAAACATACTGGTGTTTTTCGCGGCCATGAAATAGGGGGTATAGTATGGTATAGTACTACCATGTACTACCTATAGTCATGGGGAGAATGAAAACATTGAAATAGTTGGGCACTGTCGGTGATACATTGGGGTTTATGCCCTAGTTTTGTTAGCGAGTTATCATGATGGGATGTTAACATATCCAACATAAGGGATGCCCATTGGGGTTTTGGCCACGATTTACTTGGGGTCACTTTTCTAAGTGGGCCGTCGTCAAGAAGATAATGATGGGTGTATATCAGCGAGAGAGGTGCCAGAAAAGTTATCACGGGGTATAACTGGCTTGTGGCAGCAACTTTGGACATGTTTCTTCTGTTTGTGTTTGTCCAAATGTTTTTTACATGAAAAATATTGGTTTCGGACACCCCCGGACCCCCACTCCAAGCCCAGGTCAAAATTGTCCACCACGTGACGTAACCCAAAATCGTGGAAGTTCTAATATAATCTACTGGTTGGGCACCCTTCTATATAATAACGGTAAGGACATGTATATGGGTATGAGCCAAGAGCCCTCGGCATCCAGGGCGTGAAGATCTGGCCAATTAAGGTGAGTGCGCAGCAAATTTCAAGTAGAAAATATTGCATACCAAAATGATGACTTTTTGCATCATCGTTTTGGGACATCATTGCTTGAATATTTTACAGAATATTTTCTGTTTGATTTTTTTTGATGCCAAACCCAACATCAAATAGAAGATGGCTTGTAAAATCATAGAGAAAAATATGTTTTTTTTTTTCTATCTTAAGGTTTGACCTATAAAGACCAATCATGGGTCTTTTCCATTTTTGAATAGTTTATTGTGTAACTGGAAAGGTGCTACTATTCACAAAAGGAGATGTATCATCCTTTCATTATTTTTGTAAAATCAATCATTGGTGACTGGTGTTTTCCTTTTTTGAATAGTTTATCATTTACAACAATGATTGAATAGTTTTTTTACATCAATTTTTGAATTATTTACACCAATGATTTTTACCTCACCATCTTACTTTTTTTTGATGGTAAGGTAAAGATCGTCATTTTTTTCGTAGAGGTAAGCGATGCCCTGGAGAGCTTGGCGACCTGGGAAGCCTCTGCGGACAGCGAGAGCGAAGGCGGCGCCTTATTCGGCGACCCCAAAAAAATGTGATTTTATGGGATTCGGAATATAGTAGGGATATCATGGAATATTGGGATTTAACGGGATTTAATGGGATTTAATGGGAGATACCCTCCAGTAATCAAACATGGTTTGCTGGAAAATCCTCGATTTGTAGATGATTTTCTCAACCAACCCTACTTAAATCGAAACGAACCTAAATAAGGTTTGTCTAGGTTTGGTTCAACATTTCTTTCGGGTTGGTTTACTGTTTACTTGGGGTAAGTTTCAGATTTATTGAAGGTTTGTTTAGAGTTTTTTAGGATTGGGTTGTGCTTATTTAAAGCTGGTTTGGGGTTTATTTATATGGTGGTTCTTAGGGTTTCTATAGGCTTGAGAAGCAAAAAAACGAGAAAAGCAGAGAAGAGAAAGCGGAGAAGCAGAGAAAGAAGCATTAAAGAAGTGGGGAAAAACAGACATAAGCAAAGCAGCAGAGAAGCAAAGAAACAGGGCAAAACAGAAAAGCAGGGAAACAGAAATCCCAAACAAAAACTGAAATAGAAAAAATAACAACTCAAACAAATACAATGTTTGAATGGAAGTGTTAACCTAAAGAAACCTTCAGCCAATCCTACATGAACCAACCAATCCTAAATAGACCCTACTTGCAAAAGTTGCTAATACCATGGAAAATGATACGTTCGAGTTCCAAAATGTTGCAAATACCGCTGAAATTGCAGCTTCCAGCTCCAAAATGCTACACATAGCACTGAAAACGGACAGAACAGGAAATAAAAACAACTCAAAAAGCAACAAACAATTCCGGATCCATTTTCAATTGCCACGTTTGATTGCCGCAGGGTAAATATGATATTCAGCTTTTGATGGAAAACGTATTGCATTGAAAACTATATATAATTTAAGCAACGGCAATAGTTTATGAAAACACAAGGAATACCAATGCTGATAATGAACATAGACAAAAGGGAATATGATATCTATGGGCAAAGACACATCATGATGATTCTACGCGACTAATATGTAATACTAGTGATAATAAATAGTATAAGAATATCAAAGATTCCATAAACATATTATCCTGTGATTTGAGATATTTGGATGCTCGCTGTTACTAATTATATACTCTTGGTTGACCACGTGTCCAGCAATACCATTTGGGAAAAACATCAAAATCATATCACTGTGGGGCCTGTGGGGGGGTTATTTTCACATTGCATGGTGTGTTTGAAAATGGTTTACCAGGTTTACCAAAAAAAAACATAACAATCATTGATTTCTCATCATTTTCCAGATTAAAATGCCCATTTTGGGGTGTGTTTGACATATTTTGACCCCGAAAGTCGATCCAAAAAAAGGAGAAGACTGCCACAGCCACCGGGGACAACGGATGAGAGAAGGATATGGCGGGGGAACCAAGACATCCGCGGGATGATATGGGAAGGCAACATCGGCCAAGAAAAGTGCGAACAATATGAACATTTGGATGTATATATATATTATATTATATTATATATTATATATTATTATATAGATATATATATATATTATCATATTATATGTATATATATATCGATCTAGTTATGGAATTTATTTATTTTGACGGAAGCCCCAAAACTATGGTAGTTTGCATACTAAATCAAGGTCTAATGACGTGGATGATGTGGGGGTACCTCGATTTTAAGAAACCTCCACATGGGCCACAAGCACAACCAGGAAATGGAACAGGTAAGGATCTTTTTCCCAAGCCAGGATGGACTGTGATACAACTACTGGAAGAAAAAATCAGCATTGGTTTGTCTGCAAATGGGCGTTTTTTACCCCCAGAATGGCTATTTCAACAGGGAAACCGGTGATTTCCACATGGGGATTTTCGCACCCCATTTTCAGACGAACCCTTCTGTGGAATCTCAAAATCAACAGATGTTGCAGCACAAAAAAAAATATCATTGTCCCATCTTCCAAGTCACTTGTGGTTGTTACCCTCTGGTAATGACTAACATAGCTATTGAAAATGATCATAGAAATAGTGGATTTACCCATTGAAAATGGTGATTTTCCATAGTTATGTGACAGTTTACCAGAGGGTAAATATGTTGGACAAAATATGGCGCCAAAGCCATCCCACCATTTGGGTTTCAATGGTCCACCAGCCGATCCTGCCCAGCCTCCCAGCCCGAGCGGTCTTAAAACCACAATGTTTTTAAAAAACACTCTTGAAATCCGTCAAAAAACAAATCCATAAATCCATCGGCTTTCCCAATTTTAGGAAACCGTCATTTCATATAACTGCTATGGAATGACTATGCTTAATGATAATGGACCTTATTTTAGGTATTTCATATTTTAATTTATTTCATGATAATAACATATAATAACCTCTATGAAATGACTATGCTTCAAGCACCATTTCCTATTCTGCGTTGTGGCGCAGCCTGGGCTTGGAACCGGCGAGGTAGCCCTCCTGTGATGGAAGGCACTACGACTCCATCCAGCAGTCACTGGGCCAGAGTTCTACTGTCACTGTGGTAGACCTTACTAAATGGGGCTGCATCCCATTTAGTAAGTTATAATATGTCATAATTTGCAATTAATAATTGGATATAATTGGATTGTACAGGGTGATAGCATATGTATATATATATATCAAGTTAATGCGGTGAACTCAATGACAAGCATTGCCCAAAATAACAATAAATAAGTGCCTGGTATAAACGGTAAAGACTATACGTACTGTATTAGTATAAACCATCACCAAATTGTAGGTTTATCATTTACTTGCACAGATCAGTATGTTTACCACATACCGATTCATGACATGTCACGAGAGAATCATTTACAATCCTGGTGATGGATTGCACCAACTCACAACCTAAGTTCTATAGGATCGCAGAAGCAGACTCGGCCGCGTGATACTGGAGCACAAACTTGTTGCGTCCGAGACTTCACCTGGTCATGGGGTCAGTTTTCTTTGTTTCAGCCAGCAGAGACCCTCCGGAAAAAAACATGGCTGGAAGATCCCCGAAAAACATCGAGGTTTATTGCTGGAGAGATCATCAAATGGATGATGAGGATGTTCCAGCAAGCGATGTTTGATTACCACAGGGTTTGGCACCAAATGCATCCAAAATGCAACATCCTTGTTTTTCCGGCTGGTGAAGGAATTGGTTGCATTGTTGGGGAGATTTGGGGAGTGTCTGCATTTCTATTTGTGATTTAGGGAGAGGTAGGACAATCAAAAGATCGATTGCCGCTTTCACCAAGGGTATCTATGTTTTTTGTTCAGGTTGATACTTTAGACTTGATGAACTAATGGAGTGAACCAAGGAAGAGCCTGGCGCAAGATTATCAATGCGACCTCTTGTTGTTTCCTGCAGTGTGATGTGTAATGGAATTTGCTGAAGAAGCTTGTGATTGCCATATAATACATTATCATGGATGAACACATACTACCACATATTACCACATATTACCACATATTTCACCATATATTAACATATACATTAACATATATATCAACAAATATTAACATATATTAACACACACATTAACATACATTAACATACATTAACATATATTAAGATATATTAACATATATTAACATATATTAACATGTATTAACATATATTAACATATATTAACATATATCAACATATGTTAACATGTATTACCATGATGATGATGATGATGATGATGATGATGATGAGGAGGAGGAGGAGGATCCATCATGATCATCAATATGCAACACATCCTGGATGCCCAGGTTCCAGATGCCGCAAGATGCCTTGGATGGACGACGGTGACGAACTGTGACATGACGCGACGGGAGATTCCAATTCCTGGGGGATCCTGGGGGATGGAAGAAACGGTGGTTAAACGGTGGGAAACGATGGGATGTTTGCTACTTGGTGGCGAACTACCCACGGCGAGTTAAAGTGGGTTATAAACCCAGTGATTTACATGGGATAAGTAGGGTTAATCCACTTATAATTGGGGTGAACTAACACACTTACTAAGTGGGATGATGTTTACCACATACACTCCTGGTACTGCTACCGGCCAACGACCGGTCAAGTTCGGTGAAGTTCGTGCAACCTTACAATGGGCAAGGCTATGAAAGGAGGTGATCAACAGCCTAGTTGGTGTTTTCCCCCAGGGGAAACACAATATCTCGAGTTGACAGACTGTGAAGAATGTGTTTGGATTTGATGCTACAAGGATGTCCGGTGTAGCAATGGGGGATCACGACGTGATTCAATCGGCTTACATGCTTGATGTTACCAACACTTGTGGTCACATGACTGCTTCCAACATTTTCTTAGGTCCCCAACCCCACCAACAACTACCCTCTGGTAATTAAACATGCTTTGCCGGAAATTATGAACATATCCATTCATAAAGTGATTTTCTCAGCTATAAAACTCCATTTAAGTTGGATTTTCCAGCCAGCCATGTTTGATAATCCCATCAAGTCCCGTTATAAATTCCCACGCAGATTGAATCCCATTCAATCCCGGTCAAATGTTGATAGTTCGACCTCCCAAGGCCTGTGGAGACAGCCAAATGCTGCGTTGCCAGCATTGCTGCCTGGGAGACGCTTCTGAAAGGTGCCAAGATCGGCCTGGGAGTTGGGTTTTCATCCATTGAATGTAGTTTCTGGGAGTTTCTGATATGACTCTGACACTTTTTTGGCTTGTGTCACAGCGTCAGATCGTGAGAGTATAGGAAAGCTGAAGGCTCCTTTGTTCCGGGGATTTCAAGAGTCTTGAACTCCTGAACCTTGAAGTGGTTCTATGAGAACCTTCAAACAATGGGAGATGAATCTGATGTCCTTGTTAGATGTGCAAACCATTGCACATCTATTTAGCAAACAATAGATAGAACATCCATGAACATGGTAGAACCAACGCACATAGACCTGACAGAATGGATGTAACCCTTCCTCAATGGCCATTCCAGGATCCGATTGATTGGAGCTATCTACCATATATATCCATATATAAGGCCTATTTTTCAGGGCTATGTAAGGGGATATCCCCCCAAAATATTGACTTCCCTCTATCACCATTTTTATGAGAAAACTCACTATAAATGGCCATTTTCAATAGCTATGTTAAATTACCAGAGGGTAACCCTTCCTGATTCGTTTCTGTTTTTTTGGTGAACTCCAATCTGTTCCAGTGCTAGGCATCGATCGCGGCGTGCAGGAGGCCGCGTCCGAGACCACGATGGTATGTTGTAAATTTTGCGGTGTGATGTGGAGGTTTCCTAAAATGGGGGTGTCCAACATGGTTGGTTTATAATGGAAAATCCCATTGAACTGGATGGTTTTGGGGTTGCTTTGCGCAGGTCTCCTCTGTTTCCGTTTCCCTCGCACCTTGCAAAGTTTCCGTTTCCCTCGCACCTTGCAACTTTTCCTTCTCTGGGTTGTGCTCGGCTTGAGTTAGAAAAAGCAGCTACAGAAAATCGGCAAATGTGAAATCTGCAGCAAGTCAAAATGCCTGACAGGTATGGTCAAAATGGAATGCATTCTGCACTCCTCCCTTGGGATATCGTGAGGTCATCCCAAGATTCAGGCTCAAGCTGCTTCTATTGTGCAAATAAAAGGAAAAAGATCTAACCTGCGCTCTCACCACATCTTTGGCATGCTGGAAACATCTTTTCTGGATCGCAGCGTGGGCATCTTGAATCCACATGATAATCTCCACCCCAGTGATCAATCCAAAGTGGAACTCCTGGTGGTGGGGGTCCACGCGTTTGAGCGGTAATGGCCCAGCAAATGCGACACCAGGCAGATTCTCGATTGGCTCCTGTCTGGACAGACGACAGGTACCTGCACTGGCTCTGATAGTGATAAACTCGGCCATACCGAGTGGTCAAAACTTGGAAAGCTGCTCTAGCTCTTTCCTCGCTATTCTCATAGTTCTGGAATCTTTCTGGATTTCTCTGTGCTTCCTCGTAGAGGTTGGTTTCTTCATCTGCTATCTCCTGCATGACTCGATCCAAGTCGAACCCAGGGATGTGGCGCTCATCTAATGGACGATACGGAGTGTCCTCTGATGAAGAGGTTGAATCTTCAAGTGGCGAAGAAGACCCTTCGCCTGGTGGGAGGTACGTGGGTCGCTGCGGCGTGTGATCTGCCACAGCGGCCATCCCTTCACCACCCGGTGGGAGGTACGTGGGTCGCTGTGACAGTTGTCCTGCCACAGCGGCCATCCCTTCACCACCATTTTCCTTTTCTTCTTCTTCTCTTTGAGCAGCAGCACCTGCAGGGAGACTTCGGGAAGACGATCCAGCTTGGTTTGACCAAGACATTTCCAGCCTCCTTACTCCTACCTTCCACAAATGCTGGCTCACGATCGTGAGAAGCACGATGATCAACGCAAAAACGACCATCATGACTTTGAGCTCGAGGGTTGAATTTTCCTGATCTTCTTTTTCTGTTTCTTCATGTTCTCCTTTGGCAGCTGAGATCGCAGCAGCCAATGTGAGCAGCTTCAATGCTGCTGCTGCTTTCTGAATGCCTACGCCTTCTCCTTTTTCTTCAAAAACCTTCTCTTCTTTCTTCTCATGCTCTTTCGGTTGTGGTACTTGAACCAGGTTCATCTCCTTCTTCAAGTACCTGATTCTTTCTGAAGCTAATGGTTTGGTGCCAATGTCAGCGATCATTTGATTTCCTGCGACATGTTGAAGAAACCAGGTGCCCTGCAAGATTGAACTCCTGGCAGCTGATGCTCTCAGTCGCAAATGACGTGTGCGCCATGATCCTCCGTCAGTGGTCAAAATTGATTGGGCAGACTGAGAATCTGTCCAAGATTTTCGCTGCAGAGGGCCAAACAGCTCATCAGCTATGGCACCAATTGATTCTCCAGCCACCATGCTCTCCACAATCTCCATCATCTCAGCTTCTGCTGTGCTGAGCGTCACAAAACTTTGACGACCACTTCGCCAAAAAACAGGGCAAGAAGCTACCATGATGATGAAGGCTCCGTGGCTGACGTCTCCTTCAGGTGCAAAACTGGCATCTGACATGGCCTCAATCATCAAGGTCTCTGCTCCAGCAGCATCAAAGCAGATGCCTTCATCCATAGTACTTTTGAGATACCCCTTGATCTGCTGGTAGATCTGGAGGACCTTCTGAGGGGCCTTCGTGACGCAAGAGCCCATCTTTGAAACAGCATACATGAGGTCCAAGCGGGTGCGCGTCACCAGCCAGAGCATTTCACCTGTGGCTTTCTGAGCTGAACGAATCAGCTCTGGTGTTCTTCCTTCTTCCTCTGGAAGTTGACTCTGATCTTTTGTGATTGGGATCTTTCTGTCTGGAGCTTCTTGATCTTGCGCAAGAAGGTCCTTGATGTAGGACTGTTGGTTGACATACCAAACGTCGCGGTTCTTGGTGACATCAAAAGTCTTTGAGATCTCGACGCCTAGAAATCGTATAGGCTTTTCTCCTACTTGATCTGGTTCTGAGGTGGTCCAGATAGTTCTGATCTTTTCCATGACGGCATCTACCACCTTTCGACTTCCAGTGACCAAGATGTCATCGACATATGTCATCAAGAGCCCTTTCAATGGCAGCGGAGCAAAGTTCGACTGAGTGTCAGACTCAGCTTCACTCTCCTCAGCTTCAATCCTCCACAAGTTTGGCTCTGATGCCAAAGGGCAGAGTCGGAGTGATGTCATCTGACCTTCTTCCTCCTCCACTTCCAGTTTCATGACTTCCAATTCATCATCTCTGCAATCACCCCAGAGCTTTGGTGATCGGCGAAGTCCATAGACCGCGCGCTTGGGCATGTAGTATGTTCCTGGCTTCATGTACTTCTTTTCCAAAAGCAGCATAGGAGGTTTGACCAGCAACAAGCTTGGCTGGTCTTCAGGGCACATGGTGGCATTCAGGAAGGCTGTTTTGATGTCAATGGTCCCAGCCTCCCATTGGAATTTTGATGCCGCAACGATCAGAAGGCGCAGTGCAGAGGCATCTGCACCAGAGCTAAACGTGTTCTCTCCCTCTTTGACCTGCTCGAAGTTTCCACAGATGACCCATCGAATCTTGTTGCGGCCACCTCTTTTTCCTGGCTTCTTTGTGCAGACCAACTTTGATGGGAGAAACTCCACTGGTATGCCCCTTTTTTCTGCATCCTTCAAGAGCTCCTCCAACTTTTCTCCACTCACCTCCTCGAAGGCTTCCTTCTCTTCTAACAGTGACGTGACTTCAGCATCCACTGCCGGAAGCCAATCATTCCAGTTCTTTGAGACCTCAAGAAGGGAGATGATTTTCGTTTGGAGGACTTCATCATCTTCGCCCTTCTCATGAGAGTCAAGCATCTTTTTGAGCTTGGCCAAGATGTCAATCTCTTCTGTGATCATTTCAGGAGAATCATCCAACATCGCCTTAGTCTCCTCCTCGACCATTCTTGTAAACCTGTTCCTCATCTTTGCCAATCTCACAGCCTCATCCTCACCTTCTTCTTTCTCCTCCATTTTCAACCTACGCACTGTAGTCTTTTCTCGAAGCCTTCGTCTTTTTGTGAGAGCATCCAAGACCTCCCTTTCGATGGCTAGCCACACTCCTTCTTCAGGTCGTTCTATGGCTTTCTGCATGTAGCATCGAGTGACTCTCGGTGCTTCATCGTTCACCTTGATCCAATGGCCATTGTCCTCGGGTGCAGGTCCGAGGTATCTTGCAACTTCCACCATAGGCTCAAACGCCGGTTTCTTCCACCTCCTCCTCCTCACCAAGACTTCTTGAAGAAAGCGGGGGAACTCTGGCTTCTTATCCAGCCTTTGGCACCTGTAGATCTCGTTCAGGTATCGAAGTGCCCAAGGCCACCATGAAGAGTCTACTCCTGCATGAAGTAGAATCCTTCTCAGCTGGTTTTTCACTGACTTGACCGTAACCTCAGCACGGCCGTTGGCCTTTGGATCATCGCCCGATGTTCTTGTCAAAAGAATGCCTCGAGACCTCATCCATGTTTCAAATGACCCAAGGAATTCGTGGCCTCTGTCGCTGTGGATACGATTCACATGATATCCATCAATCTTCAGTTTGAGAACCATCTCCATCGCTACTCTTGTGACTTCCCTCGCCTTCTTGGACCTCAGAGGGAGCGCCATCTTGAAGACTCTGATCTCATAGTCTTCATCTTCGCTTTGGGGACCATCTTCTGCTTCTTGTTGACCATCTTGATCTTCATCTCCTTTTTCTTTCTCTTCTTCTCCTCCTGAATCTTCAAGACGGGACTCCTCAGGAAGTTCTGCACCTCTTGGCAAGAGGCCATCAGGAGGCTGTTCATCAGCTTCCTGATCATCACCTTCAGGCTCCTCGGCAAAAAGATCAAGCACTGGTGCCTCTTCAAGACCGCCTTCTTCTTCGGGTTGACCTATCATCTTTTCTGTGCCCTTTGGAACCATGTATGTGTAAGCACCAGCCAAAAAATATCGACACTTCCAGCCACCAACATCGCTTGATGGTAAAAGAGGCCCACATGTGTCAAGAGCAAGAACTCCTGTTTGTGGATGTTTGTTTCGTCGATGAGGAAGGATCTGTTGGGAGGATTGCAGGCAAACAGGACAGTCACGGCGATATGGAACATGACCAAAAGCAACATGCTCTTCATATGTGAGAGCCCTGAGTTGTGGTGTCCCCTTGAATACCTGAGTTATGACCGCTTCGCTCACAGCGTTCATCAGTCCAGGTGCCCATCTTTCCAACTGTTTTGAGCTTTCCACAGGTTGCGCAGGTAAAAGAGGACCCATCTTGTGATCCTCCAAGCACAAATCAAACGTAGTGCCCAAAGTGGTGGGTTTTGTTGCCATGCCTCCAAGACATCCCTGATTGAAAGTGACCTCCTTCAACTGAAACTCCTTTCTCAAATCATGCCACTCAGTGGTGTCCCAAAACGACACAGCTGCAGGTTGATAAGTCTTTGGAGATGCAGGTTGCTCCAAAGCAAAGTGAACAGGGTCTGGTCGCAACTGTGCCTTGCGGACATACTCTGAAATCATGTACAAGAAAATCATTCGCCAAAGAAGAGTGTCATCTTCTTGAATCATCTTTTCTTCTTTCTTGTTGATCCAGTGTGCTCCAAATTCCCCTCCCTCCCAGCAACGCACTGGACGGGGGGCCCATGGTTGGCCTTCAATTGGTCGATGTCGGAGCACACTTCGACTTCTGCAGTTCGGGCCACCCAAGACAGCCAGAATCTTTCCTGAAAGCGCAGCTCGCAAGAGAGTGGCATAGATCCCTTCGTCAGCAAGCATGTCATACGCTTGCCCCTTCTTCACATCCACTTCCAAAAGCCTCCTTGTCTTACTGCCTTGACACCTCATAGATCGCTGAAGTGTGTGACCTGAGTCCTCTCCAGAGTACAAGTGCAGTGCAAATCCCTCAGTTTTCAACGTTCGTCGCTGACGTCGATTCAAAGGCAAAGATTCCCATTCTCCCGGCTGGACCACAAGCTTCTTTTGGAGCCAGTCAGGAAGACGAGACAAAACTGGGTGAGCTTGTAGAAGCCTTCTCATCCATCCAAGCTCTTCTTCTATGTCTAGGCGATTCAATGAGACGCCTTTGTTGCAGTCTTCGATCTCAGAGATTAGCTCCAATGCCAACTTCCTTGGAATCTGTGGACAACCTCCACAGTCTTCAACTGGTAAAAGACCTCGGATTGGATGTTGGACTTGAAGAGCTCCCTTCGACCACGACACCACACAGCCTAGGGCATCGATCAAAGAACCCATAGGCACAATCGGCTCAATGTTCTGGTCTGAGGTGATCATGGAGCCACCTGGGGACATGTGCAACTGAATGGACTTGCCATCTGCCAAAGTGACAGAAACTTCTTTCAACTTGTGGGTGTCCTCTTCTTCTCTTGATGGACGCAACGCATGAGTGGCCCCACTGTCAATGAGACCTCGACCCAGACCAGCGCCAATGCGCCCAAGCTTGAAGACCTTCAGGGAATTGAGCTGAGCCTGAAGGCGTGACAGCATTTCACTTCGGCTGTCTTCATCTCTGTTTGATGCCGAAGAGGAATTGGGAGATGAAGTCGAGTGAGATGTGAGTGATCTGAGCATCTTGTTGGCTTCTTCAATCAGCCCCTTCATCGTCTCAGACTCTTCCTTTGTCTCCTCACCTGTCTTTACTTCACCTGTCTTCACTCCTTCTTCAACTTTTGCGCCCTTCTGCTCCGGAGGCGATCCCTCACCTGTTCCCTTTCGTGGACATGCAGGAGCCAAGTGTTCTTCCGCACCACAGACGTAGCATCGCCGTTTTCCGTCTTTTTCAGTGTGGGAGAACTTGCAATCACGGCCCTTTCTGCAGCCTTCTGGAGTCAGGTAGAACTTGCACTTGACAACCTTCTGACGTTCTCCTCTATCTTCTTCTGCTGTCTTCTCTCTACCTTTCCCTTTTCCTTTCGTATCCTCTTTCTCATATTCCATCATCTTCACTTTCGGTTCAACCTTGGCGTTGTTGGGGACGGTCTTCTTCTCCATTTGCGACAACTGCTCGCACTCAGAGAGGAGGTGCATTGCAAACTGCGTCACACTCTCCAAGGTCGGCACCGTATCTATGCCTAACCCATGACGTGCAAGCGACACTCGAAATTGTAGTTCTCGATTTGTTTCCAAAACCTTCTTTGTCATCCTCAAAAGCCCACGAACAAGAAGAGCAGGATCAGGCGTGATCGCTCCGATTTCGGTGGCCCTCTGACGCCACCTGATCCACTTTCTCAAAGCCATTGGAGCATCTCCCAATGTTTGGACTTCCGCAGGATCCTCAAGGTTTTTCAGGAGGTTCTGTTTTTCGGAGATACCACCTGGACAGTAGATCACATAGAGGTGTGTGATGATGGAGAACACACTCATCCTTCTGGTGGACACAAGCTCTTCACGAACTTGTTCAGGCATCGCTTGAAGCATCATCGTGGACATGCGTCGCTCCAATCGCTGCCATTTTTCCTGTGTCAAAGAAGGTGGAGTTCCATGTCCATGTTGGAGACGTTCAAGAGGTGACATCTTCATATGAGACTGATACCAACCCTCGGCCTCTTTGAGAAGGGTCTTCCACCAGGTTTCAGCAGTTGCAGTCAAATCTGAAACCACCGGTTCGATGAGCAGCAGCCAATCGCTCAATTGAAGTGGCGATTGATTCGACGACCAAGCAGGCAAAGGAGGTAATTCTTGAGCACCAGATCGAACTACCTCAATCCCTCTGATTGATCCTCCTTCTTCTCGGTCTTCTTGATACTTGCGCTGCAGCTCTTTCATATTTTCCATCATCAGACACATAAACTCAAGTGACTTTTCTGTAAATCCAGCAGCTCCTGTCTCGGCTGATGGACGTTCTCCTCCTGGTTGTTGTGCTTCGCCAGACATCCTTCAGGGGGTCTAGCGGCCTCCTTTGGTGCACTTGCTGGGGGTCTTGCAGCCTCCTTCTGAACACTTTCTGGGGGTCTTGCAGCCTCCTTCAGAACGCTTTCTGGGGGTCTTGCAGCCTCCTTTGAACCATCACTTCCATTTGGCGTGGAAAAGGACAAATCAACTTCGGGAACAGCAAACCCTGTTTCCAACGCATGAATCCTGTGTTTCAATTCCTCATTCTGATTTATCAATTCCCTCATATATGCCCTCATGGTGGACATCTCATGAGATTCAGCCGACATTCTGGCTTCTTCGGCTTCCAAAAACGAAGGTCTCCTAAAAGCTGGAAAAAAGGACCGAGCTGGTTGATCTCCGTACAACCATGGTGTCCTACTCTGCAGCATGACCATGTCTCTAACTTGCTCTTCGGTGAACAAAGGTGTGTGCATGACATCCGGAGTGGCTGATCCCTGATTTGGAACCCCGGCTGAGTTTTGAAGCGGGGTCATCTCCTCCACTTTCTTGTTCATGTCAACTACTCCAGGTGTCATTGCCATCGCGGTAAGACCAGCAGAAGACTTCTCACTTCGTTCTTTCTGAGGATTCGCGCTCCTAGGCTGAGCAGCGAGAGAGGATGCTGACTCACTTCGTTCTTTCTGAGGATTCGCGCTCCTAGGCTGAGCAGCGAGAGAGGATGCTGACTCACTTCGTTCTTTCTGAGGATTCGCGCTCCTAGGCTGAGCAGCGAGAGAGGATGCTGACCCTGGCTCGGCGGGTGTGATGGCGGCAGGGGAAGTTCGTGGTGGCAAAGGACTGGTCTTACCTTCCTCATCTCTTTCTTTTGTTGGGAGACTTTTTGGGGCACCTTCCAGCTTCACCTTCTCTACTTCCTCTACCTTTCCATCACCTTGAACATCTTCTAAGGGCAGTTCACCTCCTTCATTCGCCTCTTTCTCAAACCTTTCTTGTGCTAACCTCATCTCTTCTTGACCTTGTTGCATCTCTTTCGGAGTCGCTTTTCTTCTCATCTGAATTTGCATGGTTCGCCCTTGGGCTCATAACCTGCTTTGCGCAGGTCTCCTCTGTTTCCGTTTCCCTCGCACCTTGCAAAGTTTCCGTTTCCCTCGCACCTTGCAACTTTTCCTTCTCGGGGTTGTGCTCGGCTTGAGTTAGAAAAAGCAGCTACAGAAAATCGGCAAATGTGAAATCTGCAGCAAGTCAAAATGCCTGACAGGTATGGTCAAAATGGAATGCATTCTGCAGGGGTAATCCCTGAGTAATCCCCTATTTCAGGAAACCACCATGTGATGTTTGTGATAAGGGTCTATCCTCGGGTAATTTAACGGAGTGAATTGGAGAATCACCAAATTAGATACGGACTTATCGTAATCATCTATTGGCCATTGGGCCATGGCTTCCATAGCAAGCCGTACCAAATAGCCAGAGGGTACAGCTTCATTAAGAACCACTAATCACCACTGATCATCATTAATTGCCAGTATTTACCATTCTAACTTATAAGTAGATACAGTATAGCTATGTAGTAAATCACCGGGAAAATGCTGTACTAAATCCACCATTCTTGTAGTCTCCAGACCATCCACATAACATGACATGCTGGTGCTGCAGAAGGCAAGCAACAAGGGGATGACCATGTCCACTGCATGATGAAACCCCTAAATTTGGGGTTCTTCGGAAGAACAAAGGACCATTCTAGGCCATATGATATTTAAAATCATGTTATTACGGCAGTAGTAGTTGTTTCACTATCTGAGTAAAGACTGTGAACGATAGCTATCAGAAATCTTATCCGACCAAATTGTCATGTCCATTCCTTTGCACCGTCCCTGTAGTTGTCAGGGTGCTTCAGCAGGTTCGGCTGGGGAGGGAATGCGAAAAAGGATGAACAAGCTAGGAACGACCAAGAATGCGAAGGTCTGCAAAGGTTGATGGTTTCTTGACACGTCATGTGTTTTATTCCGCTATTCCTCTGATTGGGTTGCGTTGATGCAAATGATTGTCGCATATCTTTGAGGTGGTGGCAAATCCCATGAAAAGTCATGCAGCCTGCCCTGAAAATGCCAATGAGAAAAAAACACGTTGTTGATTTTGATCACTTTCGCAGCCGCTGCAAGGGGCCACTTGTTATGCCACTCCCATTCCAGAAATCTGTTGGATGTTTTTTGGGAACACTGAACTTCGAAAACCGACTTCCGATTTCGTAGATCCTATGGCCCCAAAAATCTTGAACACCCAAATAGGTGAAAAAAAAACCTATCAAAGCATGGGGGTGTTCAATATTTGAGGGGAGGGATTAGACCCAATCAGTTGGTGAACATCGGTTTTTTCCGAGCCCAGCAGATTGCTAATTCTATCTATTTCATTGATTCATTGCATGATACCATCCCCCCAACTAACATTTCAATATCCCAACATATATTACAGTATATTCCTAGTAAAAGCCCAGTACATATCCCTAATCATATTGTATATTCTTGGATTACATATATATATGTATATATATATATACATTAAATATGAAAAAATATAATACATTCTATATTACATATATATTAATATATTATTTATATATCATTGTCCCATGATTATATCCTTATACAACACATCCCTTCTTGATGTGAATCCAGGCTCCAGCCACGAGAAGCCGGAGGCCGCTGGGCATGGAAGCAGCTCATGGATACACCGTTTCGTATTATGAATGATAGATATGCATAGATATGTAAACATAGATATGTAACTGTAAATTAATCTGTTTTTTTTAATGTAATATATGATATCATAAGATCTTGAATATATTGGACTCCAGATATTTTCATGTCTGAAGATACTACTCGACTCTCAGATCTACTCCGCCAGGAGTCAACTCCGAGCCCTGCCTGTTTGTTGGCGGCGCTCCTCCAGTCTCTTGGGTGGCACAAACTGATGATAGGTGTAAACTTTGTCATGGAGATATCATGGGTACCCTCTGGTAAACTAACAGTTTGCTATGGACAATCACCATCTTTAATAGGTAAATCTGCTAGAAATGTGCAATTTCTAATAGCTATGTCAAATTACCAGATGGTAATTGGATGAAATCAAGAGGTTGAGGCGATCAAACAAAAACAAAAAAAAAGAGGCCCATGATGCTTGAAGTGAACAAACTGTGGTCAGTATGTAGACGTTGCATCAGGTCAAAACCAACGAAACCTATAAGAAATACAGGCAATTTTAGGCTTAGGACATTGCCGGAGTAACACACAAGAGTCAGTAAGATAGTCACACTTTATGGGAGCCGTTGACAATTTCTCGCGCCCAGTAAAAGGCCAGCAACATAGTACTTTTTACTCCATTGAAAGGTACGTCTTCAAAGTGCAGTGAAGTGTAATTGCTTTATATATATATATATATACTGTTTTTCCACAACAACACCAGTGTCGACATAAGAACAGCTGTTTCTACACATACACACAGACAAGATACATGCAACCCGCAGAGAGTGTTTGCCTGGGGGAAGTGCCTATCTGGGGCCAATCTGCTATCCATGGGCCCCTTGGAGAGCCTGACTCTGAGGTTGAATCCGGATCAACTGGCTCCTGACCATGCCAAAGTCTTTCCCTCGCAGGCAGTTTCACAACTGCCGCTTGTTCAGCTGCTCAACTCATAGTGTGTAACATAAATATATTAAAACAATAGCCCATAATATATATATATACATATATTTATTTATTTATTTATGTATTTATTTAATTATTTTTCTCATATATATATACATATATATATATACATATATATACACATATATATATACATATATACATATATATATATATACATATATTATACATATTTATACATTATATATTAATATCCTTGAAATGTTGATGCCTGGTGTCACACTCATGTCATGTGACGTTTATATTGGACAAGAATCCATGTGCGCGTAGCCACTTGTGGGTAGTTGTAGGGGCCAAGCCATGTATCCAACCCAATGCCCCAAAGACTTCCGAGGTGATGCTGGTCGCATTGAGAATTTGTGGCCAGCTGGATTTGCTAAAATCCTGAAACAATTTTTGACCCCCCCCAAGAATCGTGGCAATCCTGGTATTTGAACCTTGGTTTCCTGAACAAAAATACCTTGGTGAACCCAGTGTTTATACCCATGTTTGATGGTTAAATCACCATCAATGCAGCAAGATCCATAGAAAAATCAGCCCATAATGGATGCTCTTTCGCCGTGAGGCGGCCCCTCAGAGTCAATGGTCCAGCCCCTTGCAGTATCTTGGTTTCGAGATGAAGCTGTGATGGAAGAACAGAAGAATGTGATGAGAAGTGGACCACAGAAGTCAACAAAAGTCTGCTTAAAATGTTGACTTTGGTTGACTTGCTACATTTTAAGAAAAAATATCGCTACATTGAAAGTACTAATTATTCATAGATATTCATAGCTGATCAGGCCCAATTCCCGAGATCCGGTCCATGTCTGACTGTTGAGCACCTCACTGAGGCCTTTGTTGAGACTTCTGTGTCATTTGTTGACCTCTTCTCGACTGGTCTTTTGACTGCAGGGGGTGGCCAAGAGTTTGGAAAGGTGGTTGGGCCAAGGTTGGCACTGTTGGCACCCAATATTTCAATAATTTGGGGTGATATAGATATGTTTTCATATCTGTTTCTGGCACTCTGGCCCTTTCATTCGAACTTGCACCCTTGGTCTGATTTGCAACTTTATTGATAGTGAACATATATAGCCTGGCGTTAGATGGAAGCAGTTTTTATTGGAAGCACTGAGGAACCGGCTCTTTCAGAATCATCCTTTGGGTTCCATGATCCTCGCACTTTATCAGACGGCTCTCCTGGTATGATGCAACGATACAACTTCAGGGACGGACGGCCACAGTAGTTCTGCCAGGCTACCATCGACCACTTGGTCTGCGGGTTATCAGCCTCTGTTTATTATATATATATATACAAATATATATATATATAATATATATTATATATATATTATATATATATATTATATATTATATATATATATATTATATATATCATTTTATCCCTTATCACAGTGGATGGTTGCGAAATCCTGCACCAGTTGATAGGTGGTAAACATCCCAAGTTTATCCCATTATATATAGGGTTTCAACCATGGTCCAAGCTCGTGCACCTTGTGGATCCCTGGTTGTCCTTTTCCACAACTGATGGGAAGCGCGCAATTCTACCTAGCTTGTTGCGCGTGTTCCGTATCACGTCTTCTCTTCGTTATCTCATTTATTGCTTCCAATCTTACACAACCATTTGCTATCCTCAATCTTTCGTCATTTCGCTGGTTTTGGTTAATCCCACAACTGTTTTAAGACCATTTGCCAAGGAACCAAACGGGTGAATGAATATATGATACTATATTTTATATTTTGTTTTGTACTTTTTTGTAATATGATATAGTTATAAACGACATATCAACACCAAGAATCCGGCGATTTCTCGCACGAACACATCATTGGTTTTCTAGGCGGGCTTTGCGTTGGACGAGTCCGACAGCTCAGAGGCGGCCGGTGGGATCGGCGGGATTTTTCCGCGACATTTCCAGGAGATAACGACCGGAATGGGATTTTTCCATAGGTTTATCAAGGGTTACCCTCTGGTAAATAAACATAGACCCTGAAAATCACCCATTTTTAATGGAAACTAGTCTTCCAACCCCTATTTACCAGGGTCTATGTTAATTTACTGGAGGGTATCAAGGGTTAATCATAGGTCTTTCATCGGGTTTTTCCCATTTTTGGTGAGTTTTTTTTCCAAATATTCTATGTCAAATCTATGTTGATATCCTGGCAGAGTCGGCTGGTCGGCTGGTCGGCTGGTCCCACTTTGATGGGGATAGCATCATAGGTTTGATGGGATATAATGGGATATACAAACCAAGTTGATGTTATTTGGGTGTGTCTAAAAATGCGGGACACCCTCCAAATGGCTATTTTTTCCAAGGGGATGATGATGAACTAGTGGATAGAATGGAGTAGCCTATTTTCAGACAGCCCCTCATTTGATCACCGCGACTGTCCTCTGGCAATTTCGAGGTCCAATGGATCGTGGTGCTGCCCATTTGGGTGATTCGGAATCCCGTTGCTTTCAAATGTACTCCAGTGAAAGGGAATCTCAATTTTCGCAATAATATATATATATATATATATTACATTGTTATATATTATGGCTATACAATTAGGATAGTTGTGAATAAATGGATGAGTATATGGACGGACAACTGGAATGGAAAGCACCAGCAGCTTTGGCTTCCAGGCTTTGCTGTCCGCGGCCCTGAGTCAGGCAGGGCGGTGAAGGAAGGGTTAGCCAATGTTAGCCATAAACCCTGCAATAGCAGCAGGAAGGTGAAGGCTATTAACATGGCTGGTCATTAAACATGGGAATCATTCATGGGATTCTCTGGTACTATGGTTGGGTAATCATGTTAAATTACCCTCTGGTAAACTAACATAGCTATGGAAAATCACAATTATTAATGGGTAAATCCACTATAAATGGCCATTTTCAATAGCTATGTTAGTTTACCAGAGGGTATATCCTATGGTTGTTAATATTAATCATATAGGAGACTAACCCCTGCAAGATATTATCGTCCGGCCACGTTTGATCGCAGGGTGGTAGTTACCCTGTTGGTGGCGTCATCCCTATACATGTACTGAAGATGCAGATGAGGATTCTCAATGGACCTCTTTGGGAGGGCTGGACACCTCCTATGAACTTGCGAAAAGAGAATGCGTACTACTTTTGGATACTTTTGGTAGACAAGCGGGAACACAAGCTGGAAGAAAGAGCACCAGAAATGCTATGGAAATGGTTTGCAATTTCAATCATGCTTTAAAGTATAATGGTTTATCACTTGAGTCACTTGAGCATGATCAAAGGTATGAATGACAAACATGTTCCTAACATTGGTGCTCACTTAAACGTTGATTTGGAAGAGAACCCCATTTAAAGGATGTAAAGGGAACCTGTGATTCCAGAGTCTGATTTGAGGTACACAATATACTTATATATATATAAATACAGTGCTTTGTCTGAAATCCCGGTTGTTTCATCATGGTTTTCCCGCCTAAATTTTCCACTGGATTTACCCCTATGAGGAGCCTCAAAATGTGAGCTACGACGTTCTACCATTGGCGGCACGGACGTATCGCCTGACGTGTTTCGGAAATCCATGGGTCTTGAAGGGTCAATGGGATGGGGATGATGCAAGGTGAGGAAACCTCTGGAAATCCATTTGTTATGTCATGCCTAGCGCTTGCCATATTCATGTTTCAATGTATGGAGGCTTCCGCCAAAATGGAGGTACCCCTAAATCATCCATTTTAGTAGGATTTTCCACCATAAACTATCCATTCTTGGGGATCCTCATTTATGGAAACCCCCGTGATTGATCCGCGGCGGATCCACGTGATGGTATCCGATCCAGCTTTTTTGGGTTGGAGATTGCTTGGTATATCTTGGCTGTTCCAGCTGGAGGATATGTGCACCTATAGATCATTTTTTTGATGACTTAGAATAACTTAGAATCATGGATTAGTCCTTAATCCTTAAAGTTTAATGAACAGTGTTGTCCTCCAGAATCTCTTGCACGACTCACCACCTCCACATTCCACGCATTTCCGCGCGCAAATTCCGGTGATGCTGCATGGGTCAAAGCTGTGAAGCACCAGCAGGCAGCCAATTTCTTCCACCTCAAGACCATGGATCCCAGCACAAAGAAAAAGCTGCCGTGCTCAAAAACTTGTGAAATCATAGACCCAACTACCAAATAAGGATAAGCTTAGGATAACTCAGTTCCCTGCATAACCAGCCCCAAAAAACTGCCCCAGATCTCTCCCAAATCCGTCGATGGCCGGGCCGCCCCAAGAGCGACATGTCGCGGGACGCCAAGAAACAGGCGCCCTTGCCGTACGAGGATTGGTGGCAGACGGTGGGCCGCCGAACGCTCCGACGTCGGAGAGAAGTGGTCTTCCAAACGGGCAGAGCGAGCCTTGGCCGAGGATTTTCCAGGTGCTTTATGGTGCTTTAAACCCGTCGGAAGTATAGGAAATGGGGATTTTACATATTAAACCATCCACAAACACGGTGGTTGAACTTGGTTTAAACACAACGGGAGCAGGAAGTCTACGGAGTCTACCATTAAAAATTGCCAGTGTCAAAGATGGGATTTGACCAAACATATACGGACCAAACAGCGGTAGATGGGATGGGATTGACTTTGAGGTCGCTTTGGCCCAAGCTAGACTCAAACAGCAATAACCTGAATGCAAATTGACACAGCGAGGGTCAGTTCGGATGTAAGTCTTAAACATTGGCCTGACATTGTACCCCTATGGATCCAAGTACCTTCTTAGGAAGTGTTTGGGGTATAATTTGGAGGGTTAAGTACCTTCTCAGACAGTGTTTGGATCCATAGGGTACTATTAGCATCGATCTGTGGCTTCTTGACCCATTTTAAGGCACTCTCCATAGGGTACTATTAGCATCGATCTGTGGCTTCTTGACCCATTTTAAGGCACTCGCTATCACTGGTGAGATCACCAGGATTGGAACTGAAGCTTTCGGCCCCGCAACATGTGCCATGGTCAAAACATTGTTCCCATAAAACAGATGGTCATGCCCTCACAAATAGAGGTTCATATATAGATATATATATATATAATATACATACACGTAATATAATAATATATATATAGATACACCCATTTTCACAGGAATCCCATTCGCGATGCTGGGATGACCAGGGGCTGCACCCATGTTTTGACCATGGCAGATATGGCACCAGGCCCATCAATCTTCCGCCACACCCAGCACGTTTGGAGCTGATTCGTGACGTGGCTCCCTTTTCCGAAGACTTCAGCGGCACCAGCACAGCACAGCTGTTAACACATACGGCGCCTGCGGGGTTCTTTGGAGCCAAGATGCTTGGTGGAGAAGTCAGATCTTTCCGATATCCTGGAAGATTGAGGAGTCAACTGACCAATACAAGTATCAAAAGATCAAGGGCAACAATAAAACTCACTTCCACGTGATTTTCAGTGAGTGAGTTGTTTTTGGATTTTGTTTGATCTGTTTGTGAAATGCGAGCAAATGATATATCCAATTTCGCAGTGGGATAGACGAACATTAGTCAGAACATTTTTCCAATGGTACTAATGGTACTGTGTATGTTCTGATTGTATCAATTTATATCAGTGTCTTTAATATGTGTCGTGGTTGGACTGACCTGGCAACCAGGTTCTGAATTACATCGTCATTCAGCAAATCTATCTACCCTCTGGTAAACTAACATAGCAATGGAAAATCACCATGTTCAATGGGAAAATCCACTATAAATAGCCATTTTCAATAGCTACGTTAAATTACCAGAGGGTAGGTTGCATGGCTTTGTATGTCCTTTCATCTGAGCAATCTTTTTAAGCGTTTCTGGGTGGCGAAGTCCCACTGGAAATCACAGCCAGGACCGGAGTTCAGGGCCGTCACATACAAAAATCATCGTTGCCGCGGTCTTTTTCTGGGGAGTGGCTTGGATATCTTGGATCTGGAAAGATCTGGAACTTCAAACTGAATGTCTTCACTACATTTTTATCTTCCCTTGGGGCCTCTGTTTCATGGCTGCATGGAACTGCAACATCGCAAAAGGTCTGGTCGAAGAAAGTCGAAGAAACACAATGACTTGGAAGTGATTTTTGTGATCCCACCTGTTTCAGGTGCTGTCAAGTGATCAATGACCAAGCACCCATCGAGTTCTTTGATTCTTTGGCCGTGCACCTTGGACTTGTTTGGTTGTGAAAATTGCGGAGGGATGCGGAGGGTATACCCCGACATAGTATCTAAATGTATCTAATAGGGATCATGTTCTATGAAACTTGTACCTCCCCAATCAAGCAGGGGGTTATCAATCCAGGGTTGACATTATAGATTCGTCGGCAGCGCCATGTGTCATAACCAGAGTGCTCCAAAATCCTGATGTTGCATATCAAGATGAGTAGTCTGTAGAGTGGAGGGTCTTAAAATCCAATTCATATAGACAGTACCTGTTTGGATTCGGACTTGGAAACTCTATCCCCTATGCCAAATAAATGCTTACCAGTTTGGCTTCCTGAAAATTGGCTGCACTGCCAGCGGGAAATCCTGCACCATATCCATCCATATCCATCCTGGGAGGTACCGGAGCTGTCCTCTGTTCCAGCGATGTTCTCCCGGCTTCATCCAAAAGTTGATGTCGGTCGGGGGAAAGAGCGCATGCCATGGGCTCCTTGGATTTCAGCAGCGCTAGCAGCACGGCAGCTGAGATGGGGGATCTTTGGGGATCATTTTTGGACCGAAAAAATCCGGGTTCCAACCAGCCTAGCTGTGGAGATTTGGTTGGTGCGGCATGATGCGGAAAAATTGGAGGTACAAGTGACAACTGCCAACTGCCCAAATTATGAGAGGGGATCAGATGGGATGAGTATGGATGAGTATGTTTCATATGTATTCATATGTCTCCTGAACCTGTAAGATATTGTAAGATGTTCACAAGGATAGTATATGTAAGATTATCTAAGTTGCTACGTTCCTCACATTCATGTGATTTTTGTTCATTGTCGCGTGTTTCCCACCTCTGTTTTTTTTTCCATATGGGATCCGGATGTTCTCCGGTCCCAGGAAGATCTTCGAGTGTGGCTCGACCATCTACCCGGAAGGGCAGAGAGGCAGCTGCATGTGGCTCAGCTTGCGATGGCCGCAAAGTGGGTCAGTGCTACGAGAAGAAGAGAAAAACAGACATGTTGATACTGACATCTTCGAACTATTAGGGGGTGTATATAAATAATATAAATAGTTGGCAAGTAATACTGTAACTAACAAGCAGTTTTTTCATGAACCACCAGTCTCATGAGCTGTGGATATTTGGAGCGGTCCATGAGTAGCAGGGTTTACGTTCCAACAGAAAAATCACAATGGTTATAATAATGTTTTATAACCAGAAGGCTACAGCTGTTTTTTTGGGCTTTTGATTGCCCATTGGAACCACTTTTTGAGCCGAAGTGGAAGGGGTTCTTTTTTGCGAGAACGACTCCACACATCCCATGACCACTTGGTGGCTCATCCCACTTAGTAAGTGGGTTATAACCCCAGTTATAAATGGGATAAGTAGGGTTAATCCACTTATAATTGGGGTTATAACCCACTTACGATTCGTGGGATGAGCCACCAAGCAGGTACCTCATCGTGCGGGGGACGATTGCCTTAGTCCCAGCTTCCAAGCTCCTGGGACCAGGTGCCAATGGCTGCCATGGAGCCGGGCCGGCTACGTCCAGTAATCCCAGTGGTTGTTTGGTTGTTGCTACTGCAAGTCCTTCCATTGCTTTTACAGCCTATTTACAAGCGGAACATGCAGATACAGATTATATATATATATTATAATATATATATATATATATATAATATCATTATATAACTGGTTGGTGCTTTGGAACATGCATTTTATTTTTCCATATATTGGGAATTTCATCATCCCAACTGACGAACTCACTCCATCATTTTTCAGAGGTGTAGGTATACCAACCACCAACCAGATAACCAGGTTTTCGGTTCTGGCAGATGCCAAGACTTCTGGACCGGTATCAGATCGACATCCCACCAGGTGACTGCATTGGTGTTGCGCAAGGCTTGGGTGTCGTGGCAGAACGCCAAGAGACGGCCATCGCAGACGCCGGTCCCATCTGGTCCAGCTGGTCCTGGCCTGGCGGAGGGTGTCACTGATGGAAACGCCATAGGAACCCCCGAAAGAATTCGGGGTAAAGCCAATGGTTTCCTGTATGTTTTTTTTTCCAACCGAACCATTGAAACAGGGGGGTTGTTCTCAAAAGGATTCCAAGAACATGACAACTTGGTATATATATATACGCATGCATATATATATATACACATGCATATATATATAGATATGCATATATAATATACACATGCATTATATATATATTTATGGGATTGGTACCCTGAAGCTTCAGGGTTTTTACGTGGTGTGTTTCTTTTTTTTGAGATGCAGAATCAGCAGATTGGGTCCATTCAACTGCTTCAGAGCCATAAATTTGGGTCTGTTGATGGTCCTCGGTCCATGTATTTCTAAGCTGCATTGTAGAGGCCCTTGGCATTTGCAACATCCATGGCGACAGCATCAGGGTTTGTGCACTGTTCAGGGTCAGCGCTCCGAGGAAACCTCCGTGCATGTCCTGGAGATCACTCTGTCGGCTCTTACAACCATTTTCACGGAGAAAGAGGATGCTCAATCAGTTCAGGGGAAAGGAAGATGTCCCCAGATGACCAAGGTAAATTGGGATGTCAATTGGATGATGTCAGCCAGATTTTGTAACATGGGCATATGATGGCATATGGGTCATACTTGAAACAAAGATTAAAAGCCAACATCGGGGTGTGCCAACAAAACCCCTGTCACATCAAAGTTGCTGAATAGAGTTGATGGTTTTTGGTAAGAAAAGATCGGGGAGCATCAGGCACCATCTCTTCTGTATTCGCATAACGGGTTGACATCCTGTGATATCCCATAACAGTTGCCATGATGCCTCCTTTCCATCCTGGGCCCCGGGGGTCCAATGCTAGGAATTTCACTCTTCGACCTGTTTTGGTGGAGAGTCCTGGGGTATCCTGGCAATGACGTCCTGGACATTTAAGGGTGGGTGGTTGTCAAAGGAAAAGACCTGGATAGACATGAATAGTGATTTTGAAATATGTTGAAAAACTTGCACCTAAAAAAAGAGCTCTCAATTTTAATAATGTCAGTTGATATTTTAGTAGAGAAACCAAAGGTCTGGGGGTCCAAATTACGAGAGAAACAAAACACAACGGATTCCATGACATTCCATGCCCGGCTGTGGTTTTGCAGTATAATGTTCGGATTGGTAACCGAGCAAATACAACACCACTTCATAGGTCCAGTATATGCTTGGATGAAACCACTGAGCATTTATTACAGTAGAGGCCTACTACGACTTAAATTTCATTGCCTAAAAACCATCTATCCACCTATCCATCCATAGAATTCCATGTATACATTTAATATATCTGCATATATCATATATTATCATATATTCAACGCTTCCATATCTGATGTCATCTCACCTTAAGAAACTTTTCTCCATCGAGCGATCAGCACTTTGCCGCCTCGCCTTTGAAAAAAGCCATAAGATCCATGGTGCTGCTATATATGGTGTGCCATGGATCCCATCAACAAAAAAACCCAATGTTGTTAGCATATGTTAGTATATATGCTAACATAAATATCCCATGTATACCATATATATATATATATACATATATATATATATATATCCCATCAATATACCATCAATATAGCAGCACCAGCCGGAGCCGTCATGGCTTTTAGGTAACTACTACATCCACGAGCGTCGCTTGTTCGAGTTGGAGGCGCGTCGCCTGCGGGTGGAAAAGGCCGCGAAGACGCGGCGGATGAAACGCGAGGCCACGGACACCACGAAGGCGGGGGCGATGACACCATGATGACACGATGGAAATACGGGGATTTCATGGGATTTCACATGTTTTACCCTCTGGTTATGTCAAAATAGCTATTGAAAATGGCCATTTATAGTGAGTTTTCCCATGAAAAATGGTGATTTTCCATAGCTACGTTAAATTACCAGAGGGCAACATGATTTAATAGAATTTAACATGATTTGAAACATGGAAGAAATGGGGATATGATGATCAACTAATAGTATATATTACTGGAATAATCATATATGTGGATATATGTGGTATAGTATGGCTTATTTTATAATGGTTTTCGACGGCATGGGAAGGATTGGGACAAACAAGAGTGTCTTTCATCAGTGTCATTTTTTTTCTTGAATTGCACCAGAAAGAATCAAGAAATGATGAGAGTTAGATCATATCCATGAAAGCTCGGGACAAATCAAGAAATGACACAAGATGTACCCTCTGGTAAATTAACATAGCAATTGAAAATGGCCATTTATAGTGGATTTTCCCATTAAAAATGGTGATTTTCCATTGCTATGTTAGTTCACCAGAGGGTACATCATTCTGTATTTATATGAAGTTCATGAAGCAGTAGAGGATATTGGGCTTCAGTGATGGTGTTGGGATCATTGGGATCTCCAGCAAAATCAGGATTGTTTTTTGACATGTTAACCATAGTGATGACACATGAAGATGTGAGATTTTATGATTATGATATGATGATCATGGCTGGGACTGGAATTCCAAAACTAAAACATCAAGAAGAAAAAAATGTTGACATTTTGTTGACCTTATCCTCTATATCACCAATCAGAAAGATGATATGAATTTCAGGCCAAAAGGGGATGTGGTAATCAACAAACAAATGGGGATGGACAATAAGAGATGGCATTGAACGAAGAGAAGTTGGGTTGAACCACAGAGTTTTCAGGGATTTGGACGTTTGGAATTACTGTATACCGACCAATCTGATTTCCATACATATTGAGGGGCTTCTATTTGTTGGCCAACGTGGAAACGTTTCAGATTCTCCACGAATCAAAATGGTTAGCTACACAAGTTCATATCGTGGTATTTTTTCTGGCTTATCTCCAGAAGTCTGTCCTGAGGCGACAAAGACTTTGAAGAGACCTACCGTGTGTCTCGTCAGTTGTATGCAAATGCTCACAGAATGCTCGCTATGACTGTTTCATGCAAGTTGGGTTTGAGGATATGACAGTTGTCAAGTTGTTTCTAATAGCCAGAATACTGATTGCGTGTGATTGTGGGTGTGACAAACATCTAGTAAACATATTGACGACATCGCAAGCACTGAATGTACGGAGGGTTCAGGCAAGCAGCCACTGATCGAATACCATCGTTCGTTGAAAGGAATCCCAACCCCCACGGCCAGTTATGGCCACCAGTTTTCAGTCAGTTGAGGCCACCATTTTGTGGAATGATCACCTCGTTTCTTTTTCTCAGTGGTTTCTAGGGCTTCAACGGCCCGTTGTTGAGGCAATTGAAAAAGCATCACGCTGAAGAATCGGATCCCGTGCCAGTCAACCTGCTGCATTTGGGCAGCCAATGGATTTTTTGAATCAAAAGGCTGCCCAAAAGGATGTCAGAAAAAGGGGGGAAGCCCAGTCGTTGGTTTCTTTAATGCCACCAGGAAGGGCTGTTTGAGAACATATCATACGTCGTATCATTTCTAGAGTGAATAACTAGGTCTATGACTCGGTTCCTGTTCTTTTCATTGGCTCCTGTTTGTCTTTTGGTTCCAAATCCGAACCATTTCATCAGCATGAACTACTTAGACAGATTGAATCATCTACTGTAAGTGATCGTTCCTAGTTGTTATTGGCAATGGATCGTACTACAATCCCCAGCTCATCATACAATATATTATATCATATTATATAATTGATGTAATTTGTCGAGTTTGTTTGTATCATTTCAGTAATTTTCAATCGTACTTTTACACCGCCACATTGTTGGTCCTATAGTTTTGATATTTTACGAGGATGTATGTATCATTGTACCGTCCAGTTCGGCCTTGGCAAGTCACCTTTTGGGGCGGTTGTTCAGCATTTAACTATTGAAAATGGCCATTTATAGTTGATTTACCCATTAAAAATGGTGATTTTCCATAGTTATGTTAGTTTACCAGAGGGTAAGTACCAAAAGGAATTCCAAAAGGTGATGTTGATCCTATAGCGATCCCAAGGTTTCCGGTTCGAAGTGACCAACCAAGGAGCTCCGGCCTCCAGCCAATCCGCCGCATATTAGCTGCCTACAGCATCCCAGGTGTGACCCAGGTGTAGGAAACATGGGAAAGTTTGTGTGTAGGAAAGCCCACTTCTTTGATTTATAGCAACCTCCCAAAATTTGGAACAATAAATTTCTACTAAAGTAGAATAAACATGAATAAACTATAAATACGTTTCCACCTTTTTTTGGGGGGGTTACTAGAATTTGTAGGTCACCGCCCCAAACACTTCACCGTAAAACCTTGTCGACTTTTGGAGGTAGCTGGTACCAGCTATGGTGGTAACTGGTACCAGTGAGGATTGAGGGCCGGCAGAGGGGAACCTTGGAAGGGTTGACCCTCTATTAATACCCTCTGCTTATTTAATATAGCCATGGAACATGGTTGATTTTCCCATTAAAACCTCCATTTATGGTTGGGATTTTCCATATGGCTATGTTAAATAACCAGATGGTAGAGCAAACCGACAGGAAGTGCACAGTAGATATTGTTGGAGACTTTATGATACTTTTATACTTTTTGTTGGGCTCAACAATTTGACCTCATGCCTTACTGAACTTAATTTACATCCAGGATAGAAGATCATTGTTGTTTGACTTGACTTGACTTCCATCGACCTTTTGATGACTCATCTTTTGGTTGCTTTCCTTTCATCCTGCATTTGGATGGGGAAAACCAGAATTTTCCTTCATTTTTTTTCTTAAATCTAGCCATTTTTTCATGTCAGAGTGCTACTTGGGGCCGCAGTTCCACTGTTCTAAGTGTGTTCTAACTGTGATGTACAACATGAATCAACATGATATACCCTCTGGTAATTTAACAGTTTGCTATTGAAAATGGCCATAGAAATAGTGGATTTTCCCATGAAAAATTGTGATTTTCCAGTTCGCTATGTTAGTCATTACCAGAGGGTAACCATAGTTGTAAGGATTATCTGTCAACTTATGGGGGATTAAATCCTATAGTTCCCATCACAAAATCACCCCTGGCCTGGAGGCAATGGCGGCAACAAGTGCAGAAGTTGCAGCGGGAGTTGATCGATGGTGACTTCAGTGAATTCGGTCGTGCTCGACGTGAAGCCTTTCTGTGTCTCGGGCCCATGTTCTGCTGAAAAGGGGCCCAAAAACAATGATTTTTGCCGCAAAGTGGCTTCATATGTTGGCAAAAAAAATGAGCTTTTTTCGGTTGCCGATTTTCTGACTAAGCCACATGGCCCATCCACGCAAAACAATCAGCTGCAACGAAACTTCTTGGCTTGGTTCCCTTGGATTTGAGTTTTTCAAAAGTGTTGTGGGAAAATCAGTTAGAATGGCCGGAGAATGTGATTCCCCTGGTCGATTTGGAGATTGCGCATGTGTTTGTTGATGGCTCGGCGTTCCATCAAGATTTGAAAATTTGTTGCATCTCAGCCGGTGCTGCAGTGAAGTGCCAGCCTTTTCAAACTGATCATACAAAGATCTTTGCTTCCCCGGTTCCAGGTGTTGATCATAGTGCATATCGCGGTGAAGTCTTTGCAATATGGGGCGCTTTGTTGAGTTGCTATCGGGTTCACCTTTACATTGATTGTGAAGCTGCCCTAGCGATGTTAAAGTATCTTTGTGATTGTCATTCCTGTAATGTCACACCCAAGATTCAGGACCATCATGATTTGTGGGAAAGGGTTTGGGTTCAAATTCGTAGCCGTCCCCCATGTATAATTGATTCCACTAAGACTAAAGCCCATACTGATGTTGAGAGTATTGACGACCCTTTTTTGAAATGGCAAGCAATGGCAAATAATACTGTAGACGCTTATGCGAAGCAAGCCCTCCTTGATTGGAATCCCACGTTTGCAAAAGCTTCTAGCCATTATGCCATATCGGCAGAAAAACAAGCATTCCTGATTGAATATTGTAATTTTGTTAAGCACATGGCATCCAAGGTCACGGATTCCCCGATTAAGATTCAACCTGATGCCGTCATAGATTTTACAACACGTATCCCCGTTGGTCCGTTCTTTGTCCATCATGTGCCCCAGGCCTGCCCTGAAAATTGGCCTTTTGGTGAAATTTTTTGGAATAGGTTGAGCAGCTGGGCACAGTTGTTGCAATGGTCCAATGTGGAATCCAGGCCAACAGCCATGTTGGAACTATATATAGACTTTGCATTATATACAAAAACCATAGTACCCCTTCCAGTCAAACCTAAGGGAAAAAAATCAGCCAAATGCCAATATTATCTTGTTGATCAGAACTTGGAATATGCTGAAACCGAGTTTAAACTTTCACAGCAAAGTTTTACTTGGAACCGTATTGTTAACTGGACCCGTCACCACCAGTGTCCTATCTTCCCTGGTGAATGGGTCTCGCAATCAGGCGCCCTGAAGGATCTTGGAAATAGTTTTTGGGTCCCTGCTGTTAAACTGACTGCATCTTTAACCACCGGTGCCCTGCCGTATCAAAAACTACATTCTATTTTTGTCACCCCAATGGGGAAAAAGAGGAAAATGTGTATGCCATTCCGTCCTTAGTGGACACACAGATCGGCACCTGTGTATCCACCCTGGGAGGATGCATTCATTTGCATTCGATCCGGCATCTGTCATTTTGCATCCGTGCATTCGACTGTCCCATGGTGTGTCTCGTCGTCACCCCTGAATTTGTTGTTTTTTGTTGGTTTTGTTTGTGTTTTTATGTTTGTTTGATTAATGATCACAATCATTGGTGGGGACTTCACGCGTAGCTGGTTGTCTCTACCGCTGTCACACGGCATTAAAGTCAAAGGCGGAAAAAAAAATCCACTTTGATACTGGGCTGTGCCCTCATTGGGTGGTTTGCGGCGTTGCTAGGGCCGGATCGCAGCTCGCCGCTAAGCTCGCCGCTAAGGCAAAGTTTGTCCGCAAGCCTCACTCAGGCCGCAGGGCTCCGCAGGGCTCCAGGAATCGAGGTGAATACGTCGCTAGGATCATCCTTGGGAGCTGTTGGGATTTGCGGTTAACTATTCACCGTTTGAATAGTTGAATAGTGAGTTCCAAATAAATAAAATGCCATGAAACAAACAACAGAATCATGTGGGAAACTCAATGCCATAGACCTACCTTTTGGGATGTTTTGGGATCGTTCAGCCATAAACCATGCATGCCATGGGGATTTGGGGGAGTGCTGCAGTGGCATCTTATGGCATCTTATGGCATTGGGTGAATACCACAATAAAAGGAAGCCATCCTCCAAAAAATCCACCTCACTGATGTGGGTGACATGTCCTATACATCTCGTGTGGTTGATGCCTGTACTACTGACTGATTTGATGGGCATGATTCGGCATTATGACAAAAACAACATTAAAAAAAAACATGGGATGTGTCAAGAGCTAAGATTTTCCACATGAGTTTGTCCAAGAGTAACCTGGAATCCACTGTTGTTTCATCATTTTCGCTAGGAACATCATTCGCTTGGTGTATGCTTGAATCTCCATCACCGGTAGAAGCTCATGTTTATAGATGTAGCCATTTACAGATGATTTTCTCATAGTTTCTCTTTTACAGATGTTCATCCCCAAGAGGATTCTCTCTGCCAGTTTCTGCATCGAAAAAAAAACAGGTGATGAATTCCCATAGCCATAGGATCCATGGTGCTGCTATATATGGTGTGCCATGGATCCCATCAATATACCCCCTTTATGTTAGCATATATACCAGCACCATGGATCCGTCATGGGATATATTTTCTCATTCAAACGGAGAACGACCATCTATCGCCAGGACTTTAACAGCGGCTACCAGCAGCCCTTGGATTCGCCCTTCCGGGCTGCCATGGAGGACAGACACACGCCTCAGCTCGAGGAGGAAATCGACGCTCGGGAGAAAAAGTATGACTGAAATAGTGTACCCTCTGGTTATGACTAACATAGCCATGGTATAGATGGCCCTAATCGAAATAGATGGTTTACCGAACTTAATAGCATGGTGATTTTCCATGGCGAACTGTTAGTCATAACCAGATGGTAAATATTGGGTTTTTAGAAATCCAAACAGAAGTGGAGTGGTCACTCTGTGTGTATTTGTTTTGTGATGCTTTGTGGGTTTATCACATCAACCCTTGGGTCATGGAGGGAAATGAGAGGACAAACATAAATGTGGGCTCCTTGGCTTCTGGGCGGTTTCTAATATCCAACAAGACTGGGGGGTGTTTTGTTTGGGATCTCAAGTTGAAACTTCGAAATCTGTTGTGGTTGGTCCAAAACCACCTTCATTCTTTCAATCAGCATTTTGATGTTCGTTACATATTGATTCCCCAAAAACCCAGATTCATCGAGTTCGCGCCGCCAGGAGTGCAATGAGGAAGTGGGGTTGGCTGAATTCCCAACAATTGTGATGGTTTGTGGATTTGTTTGCCAGGGCTTCCTTGGGGGTCCATCAAAAATCGCATTCCAATTGCGGTTGGATGTCAATCTGGGGATCTCGAAAACTTGGATTTATTCGGACTCATTTATTATTCACATAGATTCACAAGGTTGGTTCTTTTGCCTACGCCTCCCCATGTTGATGTTGCTTGTATCCTCGCCTGGTCTCAGGAAGAAGTCACTTCCGGGATGTTGGAGCTTTCCCTGCTGCGTGGCCATGACTTTGGGATACTTTGGGGTTCCTGTAAGATCGTGGAAGATGCTGGGATAACGGATTTGAATAATTACCTCCCACTTTGATCCACATTAGATTAATGAGATGACATGAGATGACTAGATGACTGACTTTCAATGTGGTCTATTTCTGGGTCAATATGGGTGTTAAAAATGAAGCCATGCTAGTCATGGTCTCCTTTTCGTCCTCCATTTCGTGAACATGTATGGGAAGCTTGTGATCTGGACGCAGTAGAATAGATATTTTCAAGAATTGAAGATTCCCAAAGATCTAATTGTGGACATCCGAAGTGGTTATGATATGCATGATATCTATCAAGATTAAAAAAAATCCATCGAAAGCTGAGAAGCTCCCTTACAGCGGTGCTGTGCCGAGGTTGCCAGGTTTTCCAGAGATGAGTTGTCACTGGGCATGGCTTTTTCGGAGTTTCGGATGGATCCCGGGGGGAATTTTGCCAAAAAAGTCTGTGAAAGTCCAGCTTTTCCCTCACATTCCATCGTATATTCCACATGATTCCACATGTACATGAATATCTACAAACATATATATATTATATAATATATATATATATATATGTCATATGTGTGTGTGTGTGTTCCACCTCCTTAGTAACTTAGCCACGCGAATAGAGGATAATGTGTCTGTTTGACTTTGCAATTTTCGCATTGTGCACCATCTGCAGCCATTTGCTAGTGAGCAATGAATCCGGGAAACATTCAGAGATACTGTAAATATTCAACATATGGCAGGAGTTTGAATTTGCTTGGTATCTTGATTTGGTTGAAGCTTGGGGCCTTGGGGCTTTGTTGCTTTTGTTGTTGTTGATTGTTGTTTTTCATTGCTGCTTATTGTGCCTCAAGGCAAGCAGAAGGTGGACCTCTTCCAGCATATGAATGCTCAAAACAAGGTGGGTGGCAGTGGGCGGGGGTCAGCGCCAAATGGGGTCGATGGAGGTAGTCACAAGGTGCTGAGATGTCGAATTTCCATGACCAGCCTGATTGCAAGGGTAATGTATAAACCTATAGAGCATTCTAGAGCTTCAAAAGGCTGAAATTTCATCCTGGGTTGGGTTCATTTCGATTTGTTTCTTCCCGAATTCACAAAAAAGCCGTCCAAGTCCCAAACATGAAAAAAATGTGTTGGAAGACCGAGGCAATTTGTTGAAGAAACATGGAAACCGGTGTAATTCGGGAAAATCCGCTCGCGAATTGCTTTGCACGTTTGATTTAAAACATCATCAAAAAGCAATGAGAACAAGACTCGAGGCTGCCTTGGCTATGCTGTCAAAATCTGAATTGCAAAATGACGCCCCACTTGGTGGTTCATCCCACTTAGTAAGTGGGTTATAACCCCTGTTACAAGTGGATTAACCCTACTTATCCCATTTATAACTGGGGTTATAACCCACTTACGATTCGTGGGATGAGCCACCAAGCAGGTCCCAACTTCTGCCCCTCTAAAAGGAATCGTTTACCGAAGTGAATCCTCTGCTGCTGGTAATCAGGCGCATGCATCGTCGCCGGCACGACGATGACGTGACGACTTAATGAGATCTGAGGAGACAAAGACCAGCCCAAGGTCTCGGGAATAGAAGGGAAATTGGGTGGCAATCTAAACCGACCTATTTTGTTTGGAATGTTGAATATGCTGACAATACGAACCAGCAACAGCAGCATGGGTAATGTAAACAGGTGTAAACAGTAACAGTATTATACTTATAACTTACAAGTTATAACACAACACATTTCATTCAACTGGAGATGATATCTGTGATATCTGATTTACTGTATGTTTTACATGCTGTATTCCTACTTCACTTTATTCCCAACTGGAACTTCTGAACTGGAGTTTAGCACAGCGTTCTGGTAATCTCAACTAAACATGGCGATGTAAGCCAACAAGCATGGGAACATACGGATATGTTGCATCTCGACAGTGTATTATTTCATTTTGACCACACGGGTTTCAGACTATGACCGAGACCCTTCCCGGAGAACCCCACCAAGAGGCAGATGCTGGCGCACCTTTTCACTCCAAGTTGGGCTCGGTAAATTGAGCCAGTCAGTTGATTGGCCCTTGAGCCATGTTGCAACAGTCGGAGGACGTCTCAACGACTGTGAAAACTTTAAAAAGACCTTAGTGGGGGTGCAGTGGTACTCTGTGCATGTTTCCCAAACCGCACTCCCCCTTCCTGCTTGCAGGAATCCAGGTTCCCCAACACCAAAAACAAAAGCTTCAGGGGTGGCCACGTTTCCTCTGGGAACTCGCCCTTCCCCCAGCCAGAAGGGCGAAGACCCTCGTGTGCCATAGTCCCAGGCTGATGTTGGTTCCCCCTTCATCCAAGGGTCGCGTGGAGTTCCACTTCGGGTTGACTCCAAAAATTGAAAAAACTACAGCCCTAACTTCGTAGGTTTTGAATTCCCTCTCTCACCAGCGCTGTCCTCGAAGAGCGCCCAACGGTGTTCTTTGGGTCCAGCAGCTGATGAGCTTTTCCCTGTATTGGTCTTTTCCACCGGCAGCTAATGATCTTTTCCTTGGGTCTTGTTGATCTTTTTCTCCAGCCACCGATGTACTTTTCCGTGTGACCTATTTCCTTTTGGGTGAGCTTTTCGCCACATCTCTTGGGTCTTGTTTGACAAGGAAAACGGTGTATCCCACCCACTTGTCTTCGACCCACTTGGTCTCCCAGTCAAAATCCAAGATTATTTTTCGCTCGTTGCTGTCCAGGGTATTCCACAAAAATGTGACCCGGTAAGGATCCAACTGGTCGACCTTTTTCGGTAAAGTGGGGTGATCTGGATGAAATGAATTCTGTCTCCATTTGTAATGGATTCTTGTGATGATTCGTCCATAGTCCCCAGGGGCTGGAACATGCCACATGTCAATGGCCTGACCCTGTTCTTCAAAGCCTGTTACGGCCGGCGGCTTTGTCATCCATGCTGTGCCCTCTCCAGAGATGATATATTCCACCTCACGCATGACCACCTCAGGCATGTAAACTGTCCAGCTGGCTGGGTCTTCAGGACGTCGAATTAAATCTTGTCCCGGACGAATCCTTGGTCTTTGGGCCGGTGGCGGAGTCTCCGGTTCTGCTGGCCTTCTTGGTGTCTGGGAAGACTCAGTGTCCTCCTCCGGATGCTCCTTGTACCACTGTTCCCATTCAGCCTCGGTGTATTTGTTCTTCTTCTTCTTTTTCTTTTTCGGTTCCCATTTGTCACCCCATGCACCATCCCACCAATACCATTCTCCTCCATCCACTTCATAGTAAGCCGCTGCCTTAGGAGCTGCCTTAGAGGAGGAGGCTCGGGTCGTTTCTGCAGGTTTTTCCTTTCCATAGACTGATCTCATCCTTGCAAGGTAATCAGCCATTTTTTCTCCTTCTCTCTGTTCCTTCCATTTTCCCCACTCTTCATCATCGGTGGGTACTTTTTCCTCTTCCTTGGGAGTTGGCATCGACGGTTTTTTCGGTGGCGGTCTCCCAGGGGCTTTCATACCCTCTGGCAGCGGAGCTATCGGTCCCTTTGGGACCCTTTCCGAACCTCGCGATTCGGCTGTAGAAGGGCCAGGGCTTTTTTCACTCTCCGATCGCCTTGTTGTCGATTCCTTTTCCCTGTGTGGCGACCTAGATCGCCCTGTTTCACCCCGTCTCCGACGGTCTCTTCCTCTTTCCCTTTTATCATGGGCGCGATCAGCATCCCTCTCTTCGGTTTTTCTTCTTTTTTCCTTTCGATGATCTTCTCCCGGACGTGGTTCTTCTTCCTGATGTTCATCTTTTTCTACAGTTGGCGCCGCCGTGGAATGACCTTCTCCCCCACGTACATCTTTTTCCGATCTTTCAGGGCCAACTTCACCATCAGTTCAGCTTGTTCCACCATTTGTCGATTGAACTGAGGAACCACCAGGAGTGTCAAATGGCTCATAAGCCATCGGAAAACTTCCCACACCAGGATGACCATCATGGCATAAAGTATGCCAAAAAACTGACCAAAGACGCCTTGCAAAACATCTTCACCGTCCATAGCTGTCACTGGTGCAGCAAGGCAGACGAGGACGCTTTTGAGCCCAAAACTTTTGGAAAAATAAATTGCTGCGGACAACACCAACTCCCTAACGGAAAAACACTTAAATCCCGTTGGTTGCGGAGCTATCCCCTTTGAGGTTTCAGGATGGTTTTTCCCCTTACCTACCACATTAGATTTCCCCAAAAACCCAATTCCCCAAGTTGCAACCAGATCCCACGGTTCTGTGGAACCCGACCTTGGTACAACTTCAGCAGCTCGATGTTCTTCTCGATCGGACCTGGCACAATCCAAGTCCCAAGGTTTCTCTTGTCCATCACCCAGGATGGTCTTAGGGATGGGTTCTTCTTTTTCATAACTGTGCAATTGGGCAACATGACCGTGATGATCTTGTACCCGCAAAACTTTCAAAACTGGTGGATTTTCATCCCAAAAATAAACCCTTTTTGGTTTTGAGTTACCCCTTTTGGTCTTATTACCCCGTTTTAGGATACCCCTAGGTTCTTCTTCTACAGGGTGTTCAACTTGTCCAGGAATGTTCTTCTTCTCCAAAAACGGTAAGACCGACTCCAACTGGAACCGATCCTTGACCACGGATTCAGTGACGCGATACGCATCAGCCAGTACTTGCACCAGCCTTCCAATGGCAGTGCTCAGGGCTTCATGCCGGAAATCGGCTAGTTCTGGATATTCCTCGGCCAGACCAACCACCTTTTTCACCACTGATACGCACCGACCAGCGATATCTCGGTAGTTGTCCCAGGAGGAAGTCTCCTGGTCTGGTTCTTCTGGACGTTGTTCTTCTCCCAGAGGTTGTTCTTCACGATGGTTGGACCCCATTGATGTTTCCTCATTTGGAACCCCGGAACCTTGGTGATTGACGAACCTCCAGAACCTTTCCCAACTGGGCTTCACAGCGATGATCTTCGTCAGGAAATCGGCCACAAGTTTTACCCCTGGAAGGTGACGGATGATCCAACTACCATCCTTTAACCTTTCCCTTAGGGCTGTTGCTCGCAACCGCAAGTGCCGAGTCCTCCACGGACCGTCAGGATTTTCCAAGATGGCTATTGCAGCCGTATTGTCTCCGTAGATGATCTTCTGCCCGATTTTCCGTCCTTCCACGACCTCTATGAGAGACGCCAGAGAGTCTCCCATGACCATGGATTCCAAGTAGGACATCAGTTCCCCTTCGGCGGTGCTCAACACCACAAAAGCTTGACGGCTGGCTTCCCATTGAACCAACCCTCCACCATAAAAACCTAGGATACCCTGCAGTGATCTTTCGCCCGCAGGGGCAAATGAAATGTCCGAGAACATTTCGACTTGCTGCATCTCCCGGTGAAATGGCAGATCATCTTCGGGACCACGATCATCACTTGTGCAAACCCCATAGCTGAGATGTTGAGTTTCGGTTCCCTTCAGGTAACCAAACACCTGCTGTGCGGTTTTCACCACCCATTTGGGCCGTTTGTTCACCTGCCTTCCCAATTGGCTGACGGCGAAACTGATATCCGGCCTTGTCCTTATGGACAACCACAACAACTCGCCCACCACCGTTTGAGCTTGTCGGATGTTTTCAAGTGCTGGTTGTTCTTCTTCCGGAAGTTCGGCATCCGCTTTCGTCATCGGAACCGGTCTTGGGTGTTCTACTTGATGTCGATTCAACAGATCCCGAGTGTAGGACTGCTGTCCCACCTTCAACTTCTTGTGATCCCCTTGACCGCTCCATTGGAGCTCGAACCCACAAAATCGAACCCAGCCTTTGTGATCAACTTCTTCAGGAGTGGAGCAAGTCCATTCTTCCTTCAGCCTCTTCAAGAAGCTGTGTTTGGCGTGAGGTTCCGCAAGAACCATAAGATCGTCCACATAGACGACCACCAAACCCACTTGCCGATATCCATCAGGACGTACTTCTTCTCCCGGAGCGTCACCACCTTTACACAGGATTCTCCACAAATTTCCTTCCGGCGTTTGTTCCAGCTTGTACTCCTTCTGCATATCCATCGGGGTTGCATCTCCCTGCCATGTGAACCGCCGCATTGTTTGGTCGCGGTACACTGCCCAATGGGCAGGGCTGGATTGAAACCCATACAGGGCCTTGTCGACAAGCCAGACCTCATCCGGTTGGGTAATCCCAAAATCAGTCATGATCCTGGGCGGCACCACCGCCACGGTTTTGGCACCTTGTTCCACCGGCCGAGGAGCCAGTAGAAAGGCGGTCTTGATGTCCGTCGTGGCTACATCCCATTGGTGATGAGCTGCCTTTCGCAATGCACACCTTATCAGAACCCCGTCCGCTCCACTGGCATACAGCAGAGAGGAAGGCATGGGATCCGCTTCCGGTGATGCCAAGTTGCCGCAGATCACAGCGCGACATTTGTATCTCCCTCCAGCCTTGATCACACAGACCAATTTCCCCGGCACCAATTCGGCTTCAGGGTCAATCTCGGACCTTTTGACTGGTCGGATAGCTTTTGTTTCTGCAGTCAAGGATTTGTACTCGGCGAGCATCGAGTCGTACCATTTTTCCTTTTCCATTCTCACCTTGTGGAGAGGGACTGTAACAGTTTGAAGTTGCTCTTCTCCACCGCTACCATCAGCTTGTGCTGAACAGACCCTTAGTTGGCACACTCGCCTTTCCTCTTCCATCCTTGCAGTTGTTACAGCTTCCAGTTCTTCTTCCAAATCTTCACGATGTTCTTGTAGAAGTCGTAGAACTTGTCCCTGTATGAAACCGTTTGTGGGATCCACTGGAACATTCGACAGTTCTTCCCTAATGGCTTCCACAACTCCAAGGTGTTGATCTTCTTTGACCTTCAACAGGTGTGTCAAGCTAACGTTTCTGACGATGAACTCCCCCGAGGTTGGACTTCTTTCGATGTGCTTCTCCCCCGAGTCTGGACCATCTTGTGCCGAAACCCTTGAAACTTTGATTTTTTCACTTTTGAAAAGGTTACCGGGCTCCCCCCCTGCTGACACTTCAGCAGGCTCTACTTTCATTTTTGAGATTTCCGGCCCAAGGCTGTCAATCTCTTCCACAGGAGCTTCCGGATCTTCTCGGTTGAGTTCTTCATAAAGCAAGTCGATTTCATCAGGCTCTTCATCTACTTCGAGCATTTCGCTCGGTTCGTATGGCTCTGAATCTTCAGGTGGTGATTCGTCAGGAGGTGGTAGCGGAGCGTCCCCAATGGTTGGCGGCAACCTCATGACACCTTCTGGCGGCGTCTTGGAGTAAAGCCGTCTGTGAGGCCTTTCAGGATTGTCTTCTATCTCCAACCTGATGCGGACCCGCTCCCCTTCCTCACTCGGAACAACCACTTCTCGAGCATGAACCACCTTTCCATCTTTCTGTTGGACTACCCAACCCGAGAACATCATTGGACTCGGACACAGTAGGCGTCCTTCTGTGTATGGAGACGGAATCGCCCCCTTTTTGAACCATCTTTTTGACCGAACCAAGACGTTGGCCCTGAAGGGCAGCATTGACAGTACGGGCACCCCCAGTTTCTCCAACTGTTGCCTCATTCGTTCTTCAGCACAATACCTCATGGCTTGAGGCCAGTCGGTCACCTCACTTCCTGCCACGCGGAGATACAGACGGGTTCGCCTTTTAAGCTGATTGACCTCTGATTCCACATGGCCGTTTGAGGCCGGGTCGTCTCCCTCCGTCATGCTCTGTCTTATAAGGCGCTCTGAGCACCATTTTTCAACCTTTTTTGACAGTAGCTCTTTGGCCCGATCACTATGCAGACGGTTGATCTTGATACCCATCGTGTTGAACTTCGCGATGCATTTTCCCAGGGCGACTAGGATTTCACTCACATGCCTTGACCCCAGAAGTTCCACCAATGTCACGTGCCGTACATTGAACGGCTGCTTGGATTCTTCTACCAACCTTTTGACTTCTTCCGTCATCGGGTCGGGATCTCCTTTTTCTTCCCTTCCACTGTTATCCTTCTCCCCCGACTCTGGAAGTTGACGATCTTCTCCACCAAGCGGGCAATCTCCCTCTTCGAGACCATCCCCCCACGAGGGTTCCAGAATTTTAGGTTTCCCCTTTTCTGGGGATTCTTCACATGGCATCACGATGTCCCTCGATGGAGCCTGATCTTGTGGTTCTTTCGGTCGATCTTCATCTTCTCCTCCAGTTTTGGTGATGTAATCCGGGACCAAGGCGGTGGCCACCATTGCATACTTCACCACATCCTTCCCAGAGGATAAATCCCTGACCTTTGGAAAGGGTCCCACGATGTCCACGCTCATCGCCCATGACGACGTCGTAGCATCGCGTCTCCTCCGATGTGGAGACCTTGCACCCATTTCCAAAACACAAGTCCTACAATCCCTTCTATATGGTCGATGGCCTTGACGAATATGGGCTTCCCAGGCTTCCTCTGACGTCATCTTGGCCAAGTGTGGCTCTTCACCCGCAGTTTCATCGCCTTCCCGTTTGAGATGTCGGTGAAGCGCTTCTCGGATGGCAGCCCTTAATCCCGGTGCCCATACCGCCCAGGTGGACGACAAATGGCAACGGTCTTTGATGTCCTTTGGCAGGGCCTCGGAGTGCTTGGTGCTGCGTTGATCTTCCAAGTCTCTCATGTCCTCCAGGTTTGTGAGGCACGTGGTCGGTTTCCGTCGTGAGTGCCCAAAGCACCCTTGATCAAAGGATACCAAACCCATTCCTTGGTAGCGGAGCAGCCGCATTAACTCCGGCCATGCCCAAAAGCTTGGACTTTCTTCTTCGCGAGCTTGTGGAACATACGTCAACGGATCCTGTGGGCTCTCCAAAAGGAAAGCGGTTCTCACACGATGACGCTCGCGGCATTCTTCAGACCTTATGAACAGGCCAATTTGTTTCAGCAGCAGTGCTGCATCTGAATCAGCCAAGTTCTTCTCCCGGTCTGTCAATCCTGGTAGACCATACCGGTCATGGAAACGTCCACGCAATGGTCTTGTTCCCGGTTGTTTCTGCCTCAATCGGCTGACCGTCCGACAGGGAGGTCCCCCGATGATAGCAAGAAGTTTTCCCAGGCTTGCAAGTTTCCAAAGGAAACTCCATGTTCCCGGATTGTGTATATCTTGATTTCGACCTTCATTGATATCCAAAGTGATGACTTCAATCCCATTGATGGGATTCTTTCGCCATTCCTTCGCCCTTTCTCCAGCAAAAAGGTGGGACTATAACCCCTTTTGAGGTGAGCAGCCTCCTTCTTTTGTGCCGGTTCCATGGTAAATCATGGTTCATTTGCGGATCTTCTTCATCTTGACCCCGCATGTAATTCCAAATTCTGTCCGGTGTTTCCGGAAATCGTGATCCCCACCACTTCTTGGTCTTCTCCGTGGGCTCTTCCAAGGTGAGCCGATGGTTGGTCCTCTTTTCCATTTCCATGTGCTCAATCTCAGTGATCAGAGCCAGAGCGTGGTCCTTTCGAACCACTGGACACCCAGACCTTAACCAACATTCTATGTTTCCCAGTCGTGGATGTTTCACAACACATCCTGCACGGGACCAAGTGATGGTGTATCCCAATTCCACCAAACCTCGAAGAGGTACAATTGGTTCCACCGGTCCCTCCGACAAGAGGGTTCCATTCACAGGATTTTGATAGAGCTGAGCAGCTCCATGTGCGAGTTCCACAGTGACCTGCACCGCGTTCTTGATCTCCTCGGTTGATCCCTGTCTCAAGGGGTGTGTCGCCCCACCATCCAATAAACCTGTTCCATCATCAAATTCAACTTCGAGATGATCCCCACCATGCCCCACCGATTTCAAGACCGGTCCATTGAGACCCTTCAAAAGGTTGGTCACTTCTCCCACAACCTTGTTGGCCTCCTCTGGTACAGGGGTTATAGTGACCGTGGACTCCTTCATCGGATTGATCTTCACGGTAGGTTCAGAATGTTCTTGAGCAGCACCTCCCTCTTTTCCAGGACCATTTTTCCTCTCTTGAGATCTTGAGCGGATTCTTGTGGTTTTGGCCACCTTTGGTTCCTCGGATCCACCTTGTGGACCTCGTGACTCACTTCGTTTTCCCGCCGGACAATCACGTCGGGAGTGTCCCCTTCCAGAACAGTTGAAACATCGGCCATCTTTGGAGTCCAGGACAGTGTGCGTGAATCGGCACCGGTCAGCATATTGGCATCCCTTATCTGTCAGCCAGTTGATGCACGCAGTCTTGTGGACCACATTAGCCGCGTTAATCGGCAGCTCGGGCTTTTCTCCCCTCCTTCCGGTGGAAGAACCTGCTGCGTCTTCTGGTTTTCCCTTTGAAGCGCCCTTTGGTGGGTTTCCAGATGAATCCGGCCCACTCATTGACTTCACCCCTACCACATTATTGGGTTTAGCCGCTGGGCCCTGTGTTATGTTCCCCGGTTGACGGAGAGCCATTTCACCAGCTTCAGCTTGAAGAAGTTCAGAAAACGTTCTGATCTCTTGCATTCCCGGCCGGAGATCTATGCCCAAATGCTGTCTCACCGAAGACAACCGGTAGGCAGCTTGAGCTCCCCCCAATCTGGCCAAGGCATCACTCATTTTTGCGACCACTCCGGCCAAAACCAGAGGATCGGGCAAAACCAATTGAAGTTCTTCGGCACGAACCACCCATCTTCTCCACTTCCGGATGGAGTTGACCATCTCTGCAGCATTATTAGATGGACATTTCCAGTCCACCAACATTTGCAGCAGGGCAGTTCTTTCCACTTGTCCCCCAGGTTGGAAGACGGTGTACAGCTTGAACATGACTTGACCCGCTGACATGTGTCTGTTCGCCACAAGGTCCTCGTAGATGTCCTTGGGGACGGCTTGAAGCAGCATACCCACCACACGTTTCTCTGTGCGAGGCCACCTACGGGCCATGTCAGGTATCACAGGCGCCATCCGGAGCCTCATGAGTGGATCCGCTTGCAACCAGTGGTGGTATGCTTGTTCAACAGCAGTCATCACTACTTCCCACCATTGCTCTGAGGTGTAGCTCACATCCCCAATCATCTGTTGGGCAACTGTCAGCCAGTCTCCAAAGTCCAAAGATGTTGCATTCCTGTCCAGCTTCGGCAATTCGACCGATCTTAGCGTTTCGCCTGGTACTTCTCCCCCTGCCTGAGGTCCTGCTTGGACTACAGCTTGTTGTTGTTGTGGCGGTGCAGCTTGTCCTGGATTTCCTTGATGACCACCTGGGAGACCGGGATTCCCCTGATGACCACCTGGCGGACCAGGTGCTTGTCCGGGATTTCCATACTGCCCTGGCGGTGGACCCCCTGGCCAACCATAACCACCCATAGGTCCGGTGTTTCCTCCCGGAAATGCAAAAACCCCTTGAGGTCGATGATCTTGTCCTGCAGGTGCTCCTCCAACCTGGACTTGAGGATTATACCATTGATTAGGTTGGTCACCGATGAAAAAGTGTTTTGTGTTTTCCGTGGCTCCCATGCAAGGAACTCCCATCGGTGGTCTTGACGCCGCTCTCTGCGGCATACCTCCCGGTGGTATTCCAATTAGCCACCCTTGATTCATATACACATCCATCGGCCGAAAACCTTGTTCGACCTTGGGCGCAGGAGGAACATTCCACAACTGACCTCCCGCCTGCATTTGAAGATCTTGATCATGGTGATGTTGAACCTCTGGAACTGGTTGATCTTGCACATGTTGTACCTGGGGTGGAACACCTTGAGGTGGCCCCACAGGAAAACCCTGCTCGACATTCTTCAGCTCCGGCGAGGCGGTTTGATAAGACCCCCCACTTGACTGAGAGCCCTTGTGACCTCCTCCGGCTTCTCGGACCCGTTCCAGGGCACGTTTCTCTTCCCGCGTGGCTAACCAATTTTCTCGATCTTGTTGGATCTCGGTCTTGCCCCGTTGAAAGAATTCCATCATTTGCTGTTTCAACTCCTCATACTTTTCCTTCTCCCTCGCGTCCGCCTGATCAATCAGGTCTTGCGACACTATGGGATAAGTCAGCTCTTTCACTGGAGTTTGTGGACTGCTCATTAGAGCTTCCACTCGCTTGGCAGCACTCCATGGATTCGTTTCCTCTGCAGCCATGACCCCGGTTACAATCCCAGGATCCACAACCGCCGTTCCCCACTGAGGCATCATTCCCGTAGGTGGCACTCCAGCACACATGGATTGCTGGGACATCCCAGCTACTTGCGAACCCTGTGTTCCACCAGTTGCAGTATACACCACAGGTGCTCCCGCCGGCTGGTAGATCATAGGTGAGCCTGTTGGTGCCGCTGGCACCGATTGTTTAACGCGTGCATCTTCAGGAGACTCAACAGGTGAACGTCCCGGTCGCTCCAAAAGAGCAACGGTTTCCACAACAGCAGCCGCACCTCCACCCACTTCAGTTGAGCTTTGGTGTTTTCCACCCTGTCCTTCTTCTCGATTACCCACAACAGGTGGTTCACGAAATCCCTCAGACATCCGGGCAACTACTGGTGTTTGTGTCATAGGCACTCCCGAAAGAGTTAGACTATTCACACCTGGGGTCAAACCAGACAACAGACCGCCACTCCCATTTCCTCGTACCACTTCAAGTCCAGGAGGTTCTTCAGGTGGTAAGGACACTGGTCTTGCGACTTCTTCCGCAACAGCCGGATTCTGGGCGATTCGTTCGCCCGCTCCAGCCCGGACCGCCGCAACCTGCACTAGGGCTCCACTTCCCCCAGCACCGGTCAGTGCCATCACACTTTCTCCAACTTCCCCTTCCATCAGTGATCTTCGGGTTGAGTCTGATGATCTTGTCCCTGTTCTTTCCCCATGTGCTTGTCCAGGTGCGTCCATCTCCTCCAGAAGCCGGTCCAGCATTTGGTCTGCCGTTTCCGCGCGTTCTTCTTTTCCATGTCCATGGGTCCCATGTTGTACTTCTTCAGCATGAGCAGCCGCTTGAACTTGGCGTTCTTGTCGACGACGCTGAGTGAAGTCGCTGCTCGACATTGCTTCAAGGCAGCGTTGGGGTTGGGCTCATAACCCACGGGTTTCAGACTATGACCGAGACCCTTCCCGGAGGTCCCCACCAAGAGGCAGATGCAAGTGCACTTTTTCACTCCAAGTTGGGCTCGGTAAATTGAGCCAGTCAGTTGATTGGCCCTTGAGCCAAGTTGCAACAGTCGGAGGACGTCTCAACGACTGTGAAAACTTTAAAAAAGACCTTAGTGGGGGTGCAGTGGTACTCTGTGCATGTTTCCCAAACCGCACATACAAATCATCAAGCGTGGGGATTTGGGATAAGTTACTTCCAAAAGTTGTGAGAATGTCACCAGCAAATGGACTTTTCCACCAAAACCATGGGTAACCACATCCAGAACATGGGATGAGATGGGGATTAATGTGACCAATATATGTATATAGATGCAACCAAGAATCTGGATCATTTATAAGGAACTGATAAGGTAATCAGTGGGAGTCATCCCAAAAAGCTAGCAAACTCTCTGTCTGGATGATTTATTTTTTTTTGAAGATTGGGATAGGTGATTATCAGGCAGGCTCTTGTATAGCACACTCTCAAGACCTTACCTGGAAACCCAAGCTGGCTTCACATCCAGTAGCAAAGTCACTTTTTAAAGGTGTTAACATGGGTGTTTGTCTTGGTCTTTGTGGATTTTCCTCTGAATTTCTGGTTGAATCCTCAACATGTTCACTTTGCGGGAATTGCACACCTCAGTTGTTTTCATGGCACTCGGGGGCGAAATGCCGTGGATAGCGACTACACAACTGGTCATCGTAGTTTGATCTTTAGCACTTTCGAACACCTCATAATTTCAATATTTGAATGGACTCTCATGATTTTTCTGCGTTTTACACGGCAAGAACTTCAGGAACATTCCACATCATTCCTCCATTTTGGGGTCCCCTTTGGTCCAGCCAGACCGGTGACTCAACCGGTGACGCCACCGGTCGACATCGGCAGGCTGTCCGACGTCACGGCGGCGGCGATGTGCTACGCAAATCAAGAGCCCGTGATGGATAGCATCTCGACGCCAAAAAACGTCGACCTGGACCTGGGAACATCTGACGGGGAATGGAACGGTAAACATTGGTTAGTAACATTCCCTAACTATTGGTTAAACATTGGTTGTTAACTGGGGATAGTTAACTGGTAAACCAGAGTTACCATCTGGTTATGACTAACATAGCCATGGAAAATCACTATGCTATTAATAGGTAAACCATCTATAAATGGGCCACTTCCCATGGCTATGTTAAACAATCAGATGGTAACTATCAAATGTTAGTAAATACCTGGTTAGACAACTAATAGTTTTTTTTTTTCTATGATTAGTTAACCATTTATTGACAATCAACTATCAAATACCATAGAGTAATGTTCGTAAAGATAAATGTCAATCAACCATCCAACTATATCTTGATGGTTGGAATCCCAGCCACATGTCAAATTAGGGATGTCCAGGCCCTGACTCATTATGAGTCTCGCCAGTTTTTTTTTTTGGTGGAATCTCAAGCACTTGCGACGCTAGTGGGATATAAACCATGGGCTATAAGATGTCGCCAAACCACTTATTACCCTCTGGCAAACATACAAAAAACATCAAAAAACATCACCATCTCTAATAGGTACATCAACGAACTAAATGGCAATTTTATATAGATATGTTAAACTACCAGAGGGTAACTGGGACGGGCATCTACAAGTTTACAAGTAATTATACTCTATGCTGTCTGCAATGGATTGTTCCCCCAAATTCAAAATCTAAAAACACACGTGTACACAGGTACACACGCGGTTTGGACCCAAAGGCTAGAAACTCATCATGACTGATCCAGCCAATCTTCTGCTTCTTGAGGAATAGTTTCATTCTTGTTATTGCAAGGATTGGATTTGGAAGAACATGCGGCTTTGTCCGAAAATGCGGATGATCAACATCCCATTCAAAATCGTTCAAGTATGAATGACACATTTGTTTGATGCAATACTGGTAAAGCAATGTCACTCCAACCATCTATACTGGTTGGTGGTTTGGAACCATGGAATTTTATGACTTTCCATATTGGGAATGTCGTAACCCCAAGTGACGAAGTCATCATTTTTTAGGGGGGTAGGTCAACCACCAAGCAGTATATCTTGATGGTTGGAATCTCAGCCATGAACATGGTCCAGGAAAGTTGGCGGATGGCTGGTCCATCGCAGAGTGCCTTGGCGGAACTGGGGCCTTTGTGGTACCCGGTACAGAAAATGATGCTTTCACAGGCAACAACTGGGGATTTTCGAGTTGATCTATGTTGATCTATGGGGTTATGGGGAATGTTGAGTTGATCTATTTTGGCGAACTTGGTTCGCTAACTAGGGATGTATGGTTCAATATATCACACTAGTTTTCATGGGCTTTTTCGAACACATAAAAGCAACAAGCAGCTTTCACTTCTCCAGAGCGGGTGCACCAAACATCGAAACACTCACGGGTTGACCCTGGGGCGCTCCAGCGTGGCTGGAAAATATCTGAAAGAAATGGAGGTTTGCTGGGAAAATAATCTATAGATGTGGGTAAAGCAATAGGATCCACCATCCCCAAAATCACCATGAAGGGTTGGTAACCATCAAATTATGGTTGGTGTATCTGTATTGTCGCTTTACTGACATTCGTGGATTTTCCAGCAAGCCATGTTTGATTACCAAAGGGTACACTTCGTAACCCACTTCATCATTTCCAGGCTTTTGCCCTCCAGCAAACTAGCGGTAAACATGACATTGTTAAAAAAACACATTATATACACAGAAATTCTGGGCTTTCCGAAGTTTCCACATCTTGTTCTATGCAGCCACTGCTTACGTAGCGTTGGCCACGAGGCACGAGAACCTGAAGCAGATGAACTCGGTTTCTCGGAGGGACTTGACATCGGGACTAGTGACTAGTGATAATCTTGGGGGCTTCCTACAAAGGGGGTACCCCAATAGCTGGATGGTTTATAATGGAACATCCTAAAATTGATGATCTAGGGTTCCCCCCCATTTTAGGAACCTCCATTTGGAGTGATCAAGTATGATATGTAGTATTTGTGTTAACATATTGTTAATATTAACCAGAACATGTCTAGGATAGTGCACCGATCCGAGGCATTTTGGCCACTCTTGTGGGCAACGCATTTCAGGGATTTCAACGAAGAACCAACGAAAATTTTCCCCAAAACACGGTGATTTACCCAACCATGGATACTTCATGGGATGCAGAACGAACTACAAGCCTTTCAAGAAGCTGCAAGGAAGAAGATTGAGGTGTGCATGGGCATCATGGGCATGCCAACTTGATTTCAAACATGTGCGGATGCATTGTCCGCGAATTCGATTCCTAAACCGGGATGGTTTGCTCGGGACAGCCTAGGATTAAGGTGGGCCCTGCTAGATAGCACAGTTTTGAAAAGAGTTTTTCAGTAGATTAACTATGGTTTTTGGTAGATGTAGCAATCGCGGTTTCAACTAACCTCTAACCAGCGAAAATCCAGTGGCAGAGTTGTCAGGTGGTCGAGTATCATGCCCAACTTGGAGAGTTCTGAGAGGTGTTGGTCAAGATTCCCCATTCCAGTCACTGCTTCATCATGATTATCCTAGCGCAAATTGCCAGAAATGATGGGTATACTCGGTATATATATATATATATACTCGATTTTCAGACACACTCATTTGTTCGTTCTCGAATCTTCTCTCAAAAACTGGAAGAGTAGTACTGTGCCCTCCTTGTCAAACTTCATGAAAAATCAGGAGTTCATGGCCCATTCAACAGGCCTCAGGATGTGGCCAAGCTGTCAACGGGAATTTCCATGGGATTTTTTCATCCCATTGAAATCATTGGGTCTGTGAAGAACCACTGGTGTATCATGCTTTCATCACCAGAAATCAGCCGTGAACCACTGGTTTTATCATGGAATTTCATCACCAACAATTCAGCCGTCATGTTTATAAAACGAAGCGGTCTCCCGGCCCCGCGTCATCGGTTTTTTCAGGTGATTTGTTGGCCACTGATGGCATGCGAAAGGCGCCGAGCGGTTGAACTGAAAAACCATAGGTCTTGGGGCTACCCCAACATATATTCACATGATTTTTTTCATGGAAAATCCCACTAAAATGGATGATATCTGGGGGTACCCTCATGAAAAGGGAAACCTCCGGTTTCAAGTATTTTGGTTGAAAAAAACCATACAATGTTGGGATGATTGACTCAGACCAGCATGAATCTTTTGGAAGGGTTTTTCAACTAGTTAAAAACAGAAAAAAAACCACCAACCAGACAAGCTTGCTCCAAGCTACAAAAAGGTCAAATCGATTTACCCACCCCTGAAACATCCCAAAACGCCCCAAACTCGGATGTTGTTGACAACGCTGATGGATGACGACTTCAAGATCTTGCAGCTGTGCACTCCCATCCACCATGGTTTCGTTTACTTTGATTCTACTTGACCTGGTGACCTGGGTACCGAAGAGTATGAAGAGTGATCATAGACCCCGGGTAAACTATATGGGTATGGATCAATACCTATTAATACCATTTTTAGGGGGTTATTCACATCCATAAATCCCAGCTATTTTGATGTGAACTACAGGGGTACAAGGTTTTGACACACTGCCATATGGGACTTCGTAAATCATCGTTCAAGCCATCGTTTGACCGTCGACTCCTGGCTGTATTGATCTCCAGCGTTGCTTGGAGGGCGTTAGAGGTACGTCCAAGCTTTGGTGCCGTATATCTAAGTGGTCTATTTCATTTGCTTATTACATGCCCATTGCACCTGTTGACATACCTCTAACTTTGATGGATTTTGAATCATGGTTCATCATCATTTCTCTATTGAAGTTGCCCTTTGGGTATAGATAGGCCGACGCCGCCGTTTGCTCAGACTCTAAATTGTTTAAACTTAGACCTTGTCCCAACTTACTACACATGTTACACTACTACATTGGTTAAGATCTTCAATAAGGGATCAAATCCCCCTAACCCCGTTAAACTATATTAAACTATTGCATTGATTGAAGATCTTCAAGGGATCATATTCCCCACCCCCTTCACACTATACTATACAGTCACTATTACATTACATGGATTGACGATCTTCATGAAGGGATCCCCCACGCCTGTTAAACTATTACGGCCAGAAGGGGGGGCTGAAGTGCATTTTAACTGCACACGGGCAGTGTTTTATGCATTTTGGGATGTCGGCCGGGTGACGAGACTTGTTTCCAAAACACAAAACCCTAAACCCTAGATCCTAAACCCTAAACCTAAATCTGACATGAAAACCTAAGTAAGCCTTGAAAGTAAAATCTTATTATCACCGTGGTAAAACCCTAAAACCCCTAAATGAAACCCTAGATAAACTCTAAACACACCATAAACAAACCCTAAACAAACCCCAAACGAACCCTAAAGAGTTGGCGACATGATAAACCTCTGGGCGGCACTCCCGGCCTGGGGGAACTCACTGATTGAAGATCTTCAAGCAGGGATCAAGTCCCCTCACCCCCGGTAAACTATTACATTGATTGAAGATCTTTAAGGGATCAAATTTCCTCACCCCCGGTTTAACATTGTTAAACATTGTTAAACAATGACATTGATTGACGATAATAACGCAGCGATTAAATCCCCGACCCCCGCAAAGCAGACGCATAGACACCTGAGCCTGTCATGACATTGTTCTATGTGGAGGAAAGCGAGATGGCGTAGGAAGGGGGAAAAAAGGGATTTCAGAAGACGAGTTTTTTGGAAGACCATTACAGGATTTTCATTTCGCAAAGCCTTCCTCGATGAAGCCCTATAGCATGTCAAGACATGTTGAGATAGTCATTTTGTACGGGAAATACCAGGGTGTTGGCCCTTCCTCAAGACGTGATTCAATTCATTCCGGGCAAACCGGGACTGATGATGTATAGATACCAAACATTTTTAGACTTGACAGAACTTACGGAGCAGGTGTATCGGAGTCATCCAGCTTCTCTCTCCCGATGTTGATACCTTCTCAGTGAAGGTGCGGGCAGGGTCGCGGGGCCAGGGCAACCAACGACCGATTTTGCAGATGGGCTGGTCGATGTTTGGATACTAATCATATTTTCTTAGGGCTACCCAATGACTTGACCCCAATGACGCTCTCTACTCTTCCATGGACAGTCGAATACCATGGATCTTGGATGATACAAAATCCTGGTCAATGAGTTAAGGAGCCCAACTAACCCCACGAATAGTGAAACCCTACTGATTCGGCAATTTTTCATCTGGTCCCCCAGAACAATTGCACGAAAACATGGTGGGTCTGGTGGGTCTGGTGGGAAATCCACCAGGTAATCTGTGGGAAATGAATTGTGCTGATTTTGTGAGCTTGGGCTTCGCAAAACGGAGGGAATAAGACATGATTTCTTGTGGAGCAAAAGAAGATTCACTTCAAGAAGTGAAAGATGTTGACCAAGTAAAAAAGGACCAGAAAAAAAACACAGTATTTTACCAACACCATGGACAAAGAACGGATATTTTGCCCATGAAAATCCTCAAGGTCACCTCTTGAGGAAGTGACATGCTCTGCAAGGTGGTGCCCCAGTTTTGAATCGCTAACTTGGTTTATCAGCAGATTATATTAAATGATTAACTGGGATTCATGGTAGATAATAGTAGCTATATCTGTAGTGCACGGGGGTTTTAAGATCAAGAATAACATTGGCTGGGGGGCACCGCCTTGTAGAAGGGAACAGCTTAACATGGCACGTCGGAAAACCCCGGAGTGATGCCAATGGGGTCCCGATGTTCAGAGAACAGAGAACCACCCCGTTCAAACCGATGGCATTCGGAATGGCCTTAAGATACCGTTATAATATGTCCCATCAACATCCCCGTGTCTCAATGATACATGTCCAGTGACCATTGATATACAGCGAGACGAAATGTCGTGCAAACATATGATATTTATATAAATATATATGTATTACCAACGGAATGTTGCATATTTCCTGCAATACTTGCTTCTAAGAACCACGTTTGACGGTACAAACTGGCAACATATAATTGGTAAAGCATTTCGCCACACTGATTTCAAGTTTTGAAATCGTTCAAAGAGTTTGATGTTCTTGCGTTGATGTTCATGTTCTTTGCCAGAGTTTTGGGGTACGTAGATACTTTATGATATTTTCATTATATACAGTATTTGTTTTTCTTGCTGTGACCCCCGGCCCGGAAAAAATAATCATAGAACACGCAATTTGAAGACAAAATGCAAACAAACATATGCAAACATATACTGTAAGAAGATGTAAGAAGTATATATGGGAGAAAATACAATTATGGAACAGGACGAGGCCCAGCAAGAATTATAGAACAACCCCCAAAAAAGGATTTTATATACTTTTTTCATCTTTCTTCCTCAGTTTGGGGAACCAGGTATTACGGAACAGGGTAAACTTCCGTACTTTCGCAATCCTCAGCTTCCCTTCTATAGATGTGTACGTCCCCAGAGATGATCGGAGTGAGCGAAGAATGCTTCGTTTCAACATGATGATTTTAAGCATCTAAACTGGGGATATGACGATGTGCACTTACATAACCAACGATGATACAGCTTGGTGTTTTTTTTTTCTAATGTATGTTTTTTCACACGTTCAACCACATTAGGATGATGATTGATGATCCGAGCATGATTCAACAAGTGGATGTTCCACTGAAAACTCACACTGTTCTGAACTCCCAAATATACTGGATATATCATTGGATATCTTAAGAAATCTTCAAATCAGCGTCAGACCTAGTGCCGCTTTTCTGACTGGAGGACAGTCGCTACAAGGCTGTGCTTTCGGTCGCCGTACTGCGCTTCTTGCGCGCGGAGCTTCAAGGCCAGGTGCAGGTGCAAGGTACCTTGGCCTCACTGTGCAGCGGGGTTCCGGGGATAATTCAGTCAGTTGTGAATGGATTCTTTCATGTCCTTATTGGCATCTCAACAACCATGTGCTCATTCGTTGGTGCGCCTCACAACTTCAACACTTCGTTGCTTCTGCATCTCAAAAACTTTCCTATAGGCCATCTTCTTCCTATAGTAGTCAATAGTAGTCAATAGTAGTCATATTTTTTTTTCGAAACTTCCACCCCAGCGTAACCGGGCACTACTGGTAAGACTATTTTGTATACCGTTTTTTCTGAGAGTGAGTTTCTATAGCTATATATATGGTAAATAACCACGAGGTATAGTTTAACAACCCTGGTTTTGTAGTAAGTCCCCGATTCCTAGGTTTGTTTTCACCTCTATAAGTTGGGGTATGGCCCCCCTACAACTATGATGAAATATTAGCCACTTATTACTGGCACGGCACCAATAGGTTCTAACATATTGTCATAAAGTTTTTTTTATTTTATTTTTATAATGGATTGTAACCATTTATATAATAGGGAAAAGGATTTTAACCATCGGGTTTAGGGGTACACTATTTGCAGACACACCCAAATAAGCCATCAAACATACGTACCCCTATCCCATCTCATGAAAACGGTTTCCCTATGGGTTAGTTCATCATTTTGAGTAAATTAGGTACTATAAGTCCCAAGTCACCCATCGGGGGTCATTTTGACATGGCCCATGGCCGAGGTGAATTGCTACGTTCCGTATTTCCCGCGCACGTCTGCGAGGAAATTTTAGCGACCTCCAGAGCCGCTGCCAACATCATGGGGTCCATGATGGGGTGTATACCCATAAAAATTCAGAGTCCAAGAATTACCAGGAATCCAGACCAATTTTGTGGGATTCGATGAATAATCACACGGATGGTTTGGAACCCCCCAATTTTAATGGGAACATGATCTGTAAATGGAGATTTTCCATTGCAATGGCCGTTTTTGAAGTATGGAACCAATGCGATTATGGGATTTGATGGTTTGCATTGATCTAAAGTTGGATTTCGTAGCCATATTGGGGGATGGTCATCCATCTATTCACCAAAATCTACGCATGATGTTTGGATTCCCATGGCATGGGATGACCATACCTTATTTACCAGATTAATTTGGTGACAATTCCCAGTTTATTCCTATGATTGTTGGTTAAAACCCACATATTTACCATAATTACATCCCATATTTTCCATTTGTTCCATGTATCTGGAGCACTTTTGCCTCCAGTTCCGAGTTGGAGTTTGATGATTTTTGTGGTGTACAGGTCTGGGAAAATTTCGCGGTAGTCTGAAGTGGTCGGTTTTTGTGGAGTGAACTGATCCATGCTTTGAGTAGGTGAACATCCATTTGGTTTTGGGACTATGAAAATCCAAAACCAAGCCCACATGAAAAAAACATTTTGGGTTTGTGAAACCAACTCACCTCCAAATGAAAAACAACTACCCTCTGGTAATCAAACACAGCAATGGAACATCCCTCAGAAATCAAGGTTTATAGCCGGGAAACTCACCTATAAATAGGGGATGTTCCATTGCCTAATTGTGTTTCTAAACGGTTTGAATCAACTTTCCCATTGAAAAATATTTTGTACCCATCTGAGGCAGCTTCAGATCGGCCTACTTCATTTCCGCGTAAATGTCTCTTTTTGTCCCTTTTGGGTCATAATCCATGAGCTGGGCATCTCGGTATTTTCACCATTCTTCCGGGAAGCTTCTCAATTCTTTCCATATCATAGGGGATTTAAAAAAACATAGATTAAAGGACCGGATGACCCCACATGTCAACTTTTTCCAATAAGTAGCAAAAGAAAGGCGAAGATGGGATGGGAAGAGCGGGAAAGTGAAAGGGGACGTGTGCAAGAGCTGTGTGTGACAGAGTTGTGCGTGAAAGATTCTTGCGTGAAAGGGATGTGGGATGTAGGTGAAAGAGTGTTTTAAGGGATGGAGAAGCCTGCCACACAAAGTGAAGGTTCATGTCACCAAGTGCCACGCCTGCCACACACAAAAGATCGCTAGCGGCGTCACAGCCGCGACCAAGCGCGCCACCAGAGCCAGCCCAGTGCCGTAAGTGCCACGCCTGCCACACAAACTGAAGGTCGATGTCGCCCAGTGCCACGCCTGCCACAAAGAACGGAGGTCGATGCGTCCGAATGCCACGCCTGCCACACAAACAGCTGCGGTGACCACGGCGCCAATGGGAACCAAGCCCAGTGCCATAAGTGCCACGTGTTGTGTGTGGGGGAGTAGTGTGTGTGTGAGAGTGTGTGGGAGAGTTGTGTGTGAGAGTGTGTGGGAGAGTTGTGTGTGAGAGTGTCGTGTGTGGGAGAGTTGTGTGTGTGAAAGAGTTGTGTGTGAGTAAGTTGAGAGTAGGTGGAAGGACACGGCGGGAGGAGCGGACGGGAGGAGGAGCGGACGGCAGCGCACAAACAAAAACAAGAACCCCACACAAAGACGTGGGGAATAAGCATGGTAAAAAAACACGGTTTTGTGGCGGGCTGAACATGTTCAAAACGTTGGGCTGGGTGTTGACACCGGCCGCCGAGGAATGGCCCAATGTCAATTTAATGACATCAATTTCGAGCCCCGGTGAGAACTGGGGCGCATGGTCCCAGAAGTGGTTGGAACATTTGCAGGGTGTTATCCCGATGAAACCGGTGTATTTTCTTTTGGGTACCCCAATTTATAGCATTTTTTTTGGGGACAACAATTACAAAACATAAGAGTTTGGGGGCTTACCACCAAATATTTGGGGGTAGTTTTTACCGCGGTTTCTTGCAACATTGGCATGAAACCCATAACTTACATGCTGCTTTGCCATTAAATCATGCATGGTCTGTGTGAAAATTCTGGAAAACTAGATCCCATGACTTTGAACCCATGTCCTCTTTACTTTTCAGGGCAATAACTGGGCGCCAGGTTCAGATCAGCTTGGCTATGCATGATATTTTCATCGGTAACATCTTGGGTGTTCCCCAAGCCATCAAAGGTCACCAAACGACCTTATATACTCATATGGGGTTTCCTAAAATGGGGGATCCTCAAAATGAATTGTTTATAATGGAAAATCCCATGAATTAAAATGGATGATTTAGGTGTCCCCCCATTTCAGCATTTTAGGAAATGCCCACATATGGATGTACATATATAATATATATATATACAGTAATGTTCTCCATTTAGCAGAAGTAAGGCATTCCTAGAGTTAATTTAAGAACTTGATGATCCACCAACTTCACAACATTGGTCCATCAGACAGGATTAATTCGTCGAAACTCTCACAATCTCGAGCTTTGGGGCATAGCAAGCTTTGAATTAGCACCACGCGGGGTATATATATATATTTATACATATACACATACTACATATGTAGTATATACATATACTGTATAACTATATATTTATATATAATATTGTATATATATATATAATCTTGTATATTTATATGTAATGTTGTATATATATATACACATATATGTATATATTATGCATTGTATACATCATATATTGTATTGTATTGTATCGTATCGTATCGTATTGTAAATTATATATATTGTATATTATATATTATATGTTATATATTATATACTATGTATGTAAATATTATATTATATATTATATCTTATATATCATATATTGTATTTTTTTATTTTATATATTATATATTATATTTTATATATTATACATTATATATTATATAATATATATTATATAATATATATTATATATTATATATTATATATTATATATTGTATTGTATTGTATATTATATATGTATTTAGGTAATACTCTACATGCATATGTATTGTAATATGTACATATACATTGTCATTGTAATATATTATGATATTTTTGAGATTGTTGAAGGCACCAAGCAGACAAACACCTTGGTTTCCTTCAGGTCACTTTTGATACTAAATTTCTTTGCTCCAAAACACGTCCACCAAGCGGAACCAGGGAACTGAATCTCTGAGTTTGGCCAATTTTGGGTGAGATGTTGGTCAACTCGCATCAAATCCCACCCTTCAGAAAGGGTTTGTAAAATCATGGTCAATCCCGTCAAATTTATGCTTGTCGTTGAAAACAAAACTAGCAGACATTCCGAATGTTAAATCCATGGTACCCTAAGGTACACTAACATAGACGTGGAGTTTACCCACCATGAAAGTAGGTAATTTTCCGAGCTCCGGTTTAAACCAGTGGGTTTTCAACATCCATGTAACCGAATACTCTAGGGTAAATCCCAATATTTTTAAAACAGGTTTTTTCCCATTCAAAGTCTAAAGGATAAAATTCATGATTTTCCCATGAAATCCGCCGTTGAGACTGCTTTCCCCCTATATTTTCCCATAGTTTTCCTATGAACATCTCCTTTTTCACACATTTGCCATGGGATTTTGGCCTTCCTAGGAACCTGGCAGTGTCAGACATGGCCGCTCCTTTGGCCGAATGGTCAGTGGCAGCTCTGACACTCGGTGAATGGTGGGATTTCTGGGTCCCAGTTGGTGATGGGTAAACAAAAAATAAGTTTTTTTGGAGTATCTAAGTTTTACCATTCAAGGATGATGCTGTGAATTTAGCATGACCGCACGAGATGAATCTCTGGTCGGCTGAATGGAATTAATTGAATGGAAGAAAAATTTCCCATGATTTTTCGGGCAAAAAACCCGGGGAACCTATGAAATTACATGAAATGACTGGGGTTGATTCACAAACTATAGCGGCTATGACCTAGGGAACCATCCGGGGGTTTTGACTCATAGCCACCATTAGCCACCTATTTCATGGATATTTAACGCTTCAATGGTGGTTGAAAATGGGATATATAACTATCTGGTAATCAAACTTGGCGAAATCCCCAATCACTATCAATAAAATTCAATAAATGATGATTTATAGCTGGGAAATTCATTGAACTAAATGATGGATTTTCCAGCATGCCGTGTTTTGATTACTGGAGGGTACTGTATCCGTAAGGTAAAAAAACATACCTACAAATTTTTACCATCAAAAATGGACATTTCATCAACAAAATTGGTGGTATAATAGGATGCGATAATGGGGATGTAATGCGAATATCATGGAGATAATCTGGTTGGTTGCCGGTTTCAAACATGTTTATTTTCAACCCTAGAAATTGGATGGTATTGACAAGCCTATTTTAAGGGGTGGCTCAACCACCAATAGTTGCATTGTTTGTATGCACAGAAATATTTATTGTTTTCGAAATCCGTCATTTGTATGGGATTATCTAGGATAGGGTCCTGTTCATCTACCTGTAAGACAAGCAAACATAAACTAACGTGTGACTGCTCCTTGCCGTGGGGTTTTGGTACTTCATACGTTCCCAACATCCCAGCTGGGAACGATAATCAGCCATGAAATTGGGGGTGGGGGGACCCCATTCTCAGACAAAACCAACTGAAGAGAGTTTATACAACTATTTTGAAAGGTGAGCCAGTTGCTGGTTTGATGATTATGCTTAATCCAAAATTGACCAAGGGAACTTGCTGAGTTGCTGATGTTTTCATTTTCTGGTTTATGTGAATCCACCAGAACTGAACAATCCACAGTTATAAATGGGTTATAATCCCATTAACTATAGATATATATCATATCAATAATCAACCATAGTTATTGGACTTAAAAACCAACTTAGCTAACTATGGGGCATCACCCTGCTGGGAAGATAACTTTGATTTTGGGCCCTGGATCATGATTCCAACATGGGCAGCTGACCAGATGGAGAAAAAAACGTAAGACAATTTTTGCGCGGATTCAACCAACTCAAATGGGGGTTTCCATAAATGGGGATACCCCAATAGCTGGATGGTTTATAAGGGAAAATCCCAATCTAACATGGATGATAACTAGGGGTACCCCCATGGATTGGAAACCTCCAAATCGTGGATTTCATCAATGACGATAAGGATCTTATGGCCCCAGATGGAAAAAAAAGCCGGGAATTTAAAATCACTGCTTTGCTCTAAATGGAGGACTGTACGACTGTTTCTTCAAAGAAACACCCAGGTTTTTTCTGCCAGTTAGCAACTAGTAATTTGAGACAGTGAACATGGTCCATTTGCTTCGATAATACCAGAGATTTTGGCGCCATGGTTCCACCGAGAAATCATGTAAGCAATGTAAGCTATGAAGGACATTTTCCGTTGTGATTGGTTCGGAATGGGGGGTGACCTGCCAATTTTTCATGGGATGGGGCGTTTTAGGGCTATTGTTTCATCACCTGATTGCGAGAAATCCTGTGGCCAGGTGATTCTCATCATCAACCACGTTTTTAAATGTTTTTAATCACTAAATGGAACGTTTGGACAATCGATGTTTAGTTGTTTAATAGTCGAATCCACATTTTTATGTTTTTTTCTTCTGATAAGTCACATTTTTTGATAGTCACCTCCCATTTTTTGTTACTTGAACCCGAGCTTTGTGATGTGTCATATTATGATAGTTAAATCCACGGTCTTTGTGGCTTAACCCGAACTCGGATTATTTGACACTCAATATAATATATTATATTACTTATAGTAACTCCCAAAGAGATAGAAAAGAAGTCGGATATTACCATCCCCCAATTACCATAGACACTAAAGATAGCAATTTTTTAGTGAAAGCAAATCTTCCGAGCCCTGACTCGTGGGAGGGTGAGAGTAACTTTTCTACCCTCCGGTAGCCAAATATGGCTTGCTGGAACATTTCCCGTTTAGTTCGGAGATTTCCCAGCCAGGAAGCCGTTTGATGAAGCCGTTTCGGGGATATCAACATGTTGCTTTAAAAAATGCTTCTATTCCTATGGTATTCTCATTGGTAATGGTAAAATCCCACACATGTCCCATATATATATATATGTATATATTAATACACATAGTGTGAGATACCCACACATATGTATATATATATAATATCATATAACTACATTCATTATTGTGATTTCCCCCCAATATATATATATATACATATTGTGAGATACCCACACACATATATATATAAATACATTTATGTGATTTCCCCCCCAACAAATATATATATATACACATCAATTCATGGCTCATGGTTTTTTAGCACTTCACGGAGGTGAAACATCCGCTCGACAGGACATTGACAGCATGACGAGTTTGACTCCCATGAGTCGCACTGGAACGATGCAATCAGCGCCGCGGCGGACGTTATGGGAACGTTGGGGCTTTCCATAGGCAAAATGGGGGCTACCCCAATGGAAAATCACCATTTTTCATGGGAAAATCCACTAAATCACCATTTTTCATGGGAAAATCCACTATTTCTATGGTGATTTTCCATAGCTATTTTGACATAACCAGAGGGTAAAATGGATGACTAGGGTTTTTTTGTCCATTTTAGGAAAGCTCCAAACGGTTTAAAGCATGAAATGCTGGTTTTTCATTGATCTCCGTGGCGAAGTTGTTTTTCGACTTCAGGTTTGAAATTTTGAGAGTTCTGAAACTTCGTTTTCTGTATATATACACCTTTTTTTCCCCACCATAAATGATATGTGACACCGCAGAAAATGAGGGATTCCACCATGGATTTCACCATGGACCTGGATAAACCGGCGATGGCCATGGGCAATTCACCGATGAGACGATTGAAAAAAACCCAATGACTGGGGCATCAACACCGAGGTCCTGAGGATTTACTGATATGGGTATGGGTCAATACCTATAGATACCATTACTATAGTGGGTTATTCACATCCATTTTAACCCAGCTATTTTGATGTGAACAAAAAAGGGGTACTATTGGTTTTGACACACATAGCCATAGATTGTGATCAAATCCACTGTGGAATTTTTCTGATTTTTCACCGAGCCCCGTGGCCCATAGGTCATCAATCTGGCTTCCAATGCTGCATCACTTACCAAGATCATGGATGATATGCCATAGCTCATCTAGTGAATCTAGTTCAGAATTGGAACATTGATTTACTATCAAACATGAACTTATCCTAACTTACAGATTTACTGAGATCATCGATGCTTCATTCGTTTGGTTCGCTTTCCAGTTTTCGGCGCTTTGCCCAAATCTTTTTTTCTGGGCAATTTCCCAGCACTGGTTAAGGGAACCTGTTGATGGTATTTAATAGTCAAAACCAGGATTGCCTGAATCTTTTCCAACCTTTGCATTAAAGATTTACTTCTTTCAAATCTCTACATGGATTTGCTGCCTGATTTCATGGGTCCACAAATCCAACAGACGATGGCCACATATCTCCTGATATGCTTCACATCAATGGATGGTCACAGACTGGAGTACTGGACAACCCCCATGTTTTTGAACAAATCCGATTCCGTAAAATTCCGTGATTCATGGGTTAAATCACTCGCTTTGATGCTTAAATCCGCAATTTTGGCAAACATCAGTAGATGGGACATGTATGGGTCAAAATTATATATATAATATATTATAATATAATATTATTATATATATATGGATGATTAAATATCTTTGAATACTCAAAACTCGACCCATTTTGTGCCAAGCCAAACTCATTCGTGGTGCCAAACTCACAGATCTCCCAGGACCGGTGCATGAGGCAGCAAGCAATCTCTAAAGGCTGGCGGCTAGTGGCAGTCAGCCATGGCTACCCACCTACCATGGGGATGGTAACAGCCATAAAAATGAAGGTGATCTTGGGTCCTTGGGCTTGTGGCATTGGCTTTTACCACATTGCTGTCACAATACACATTCCAATTTGCTGATAAAAAACACATGTTTCCTCCTCAAATTGCTAAAATGGGGAGTAATAGGGTATGCCTCAAAATTGTGATTTTAGTTGGGACAATTCAATTCCGAACCATTTTGGAGGTACAGGTAGCCTATTTTCACACAACGAAAGCACTCAGATTTCACCAAAACATGGTGATTTCAGCAAAAGAAAGTACGATTTAGGAAACAAAACGTGTGAATTAGGCACAAACGATGAGGATTTCAACAATCGGATTGACAAGAAATGAAAGCAAACAACAATTCTTTCAGGACCCTCTGGTTTTTTCTACACCGCAATTGAAACAAGGAAATTAAACATGGCAATATCCAGCAAAAATATGATTCCAAAGCTAATAAATCTGGGGTCCATTCTTTTTTTAAGGGGGTGCAGCTAAGGAAAAAAATGGGGGTTTCCTACAGATTCCTTGAGATTTTCATCAGCGCTTCAGAGCCGCGCCTGATTTGCTGACTATGAGTGATGCCTTTGGGAATCGAACATGTCAGTTGAACAAACCCATCAAAAAGTGAGGTTTCTAGCTGGGAAATTCATCGAGGTTTATGGGCTTATTCATGGGAAATTCATCGAACCAAGACCAAACGATTTATTTTCCCATTTTGATTATCAAAATAAGCAAGCCAATAATCCAAATGGATATCAAAATAAGCAAGCCATATTTGATTCCCAGAGGCCACTTTGGTGGCCAAAAACTAGGCCTGGCTTCGAAAAAAACCGTGGCCAAGTCCGTCATGGCCGTGATTTTCATAATCTCTTCTGACCCATGTTTTCGGGTTCAGGTTTTTGTGGAGGTTTAGGATTTGGGGGTACCCCTAAATCCATCTAAATCCTCCATTTTTTTGATTGGGGTTTTTCTAATAAGCCATCCATTCAAACGGGTCAAACGGGTACCTTAGGACCTATTGGTACTTCTATGTTTCAGTTTCCGTTGAACTGGAAATTCCCCCCGATTTTTCATCCAAGTCATTCGACCCTGTTTTTGTAAAGATGTTGAAAGCCATTGCTTTGATGCAAAAAGCTGGTGGAAAAATCCAAGTGCTTGACGAATCGGTGGAGATCCCAAGTGTTTGTTTTAGTCACTGAGAAAACTTTTCACTTTTCTGTGCATGAATTTTCCATCATTTCATGGAATTCCCCAAGGTTTTTCATTAAAAAATCTAAATCCAGCATTTCTGTTGGTTGAATCGACATTTATTTTTTTGGCATAGCCATTTAATTTAAGTGCCAACGAGTCTTGACAGCCGCCTTGTTGGCTGGTTGAATCCTGCGACCTGCAATGTTTCCAATGGAAATCCATTGTTTAACTCCCTAATTCTTGGCACCTCAATTCCGTGACTACCGTGTGTATAGGTATAATTAGGTATGTATATATATATATATGTATGTAATATAATACACATCTATGTTCAGATTTGAGATTGATGATCTTAACAATCATGACAATGACAACACTAACAATAATAATAACAATAGCAGTAACAATGACGCACACAAAACTGCAATGCATAATTATTCAGAATAAGCAATCATACAAAAAACAATGATCATTAATAGAAATAGGTAATATGAAATCTAGTACGAATAATAGCGATAATGCTACTGAACTCAACAGAGGCAGTAGTAAACGAAGCACCCTTAAGTAATTCTTCACAAGACGAAAAATGGAAAAGTCACCATGAACATAGAAGTTCCCAAGGTTGTTGTTCGGATTGTTTTGTGAGTCAAATTACCAGAGGGTTCAACATGGTGCCCCCAAAACCTTATGTTTCGCCATCATTAATCACCACCATTAGTCACCATTAGTCACCATTAATCACCATTAATCACCATTAATCACAATCATTAATCACAATCATTAATCACCATTATTAATCACTTTCAATACCCACCATTAATCACCATCATTAATCACCATGATTAATCACCATTAATCACCATCATTAATCACCATCATGAATCACCATCATGAATCACGATCATTACTCACCGTTAATCACCATCATTAATCACCATCATGAATCACCATCATTACTCACCATTACTCACCATTACTCACCACTACACACCATGAATAACCATTAATCACCATCATTACTCACCACCCTGAATCACCGTTAATCACCATCATGAATCACCACCGTTAATCACCATCATTAATCACCATCATGAATCACCATCATGAATCACCATCATGAATCACCATCATGGATCACCATCATTACTCACCATTACTCACCATTAATCACCATCAATCACCATTAATCACCATTAACAACAATTAATCACCATCATTAATCACCATCATTATTCACCACCATGAATCACCATTAATCACAATTAATCACCATAATTAATCACCATCAATAATCACTATCATTACGCACCATTACTGAGCATTAATCACCATTATTCACCATCATTAATCACCACAATTAATCACCATCATTAATCACCATCATTAATCACCATCATTACTCACCACCATAAATCACCATTAATCACCATCACAAATCACCATCATTAATCACCATTATTAATGACCATTAATCACCATCATTACTCACCATTAATCACCATTAATCACCATAAATCACCATTAATCACCATTAATCACCATTGTTCACCATCATTAATCACCACAATTCATCACCATCATTAATCACCATCATTACTCACCACCATAAATCAACATTAATCACCATGACAGATCACCATCATTAATCACCATTATTAATGACCATTAATCACCATCATTACTCACCATTAATCACCATTAATCACCATTAATCACCATAAATCACCATTAATCACCATAAATCACCATTAATCACCATTAATCACCATTTATCACCATAAATCCAGAGGGTTGAACATGGCGCCGCCAAAATCTTATGTTTCACCATCATTAATCACCAGCATGAATCACCATCATTAATCACGCTTAATCACCATTAATCACGATCATTAATCACCCTTAATCACCATCAATCACCATCATTAATCACCATCATTAATCACCACCATTAATCACCATTAATCATCATCATGAATCACCATCATTAATCACCATTACTCACCACCATAAATCACCATTAATCACCATTAGTCATCATCATGAATCACCATCATTACTCACCACCATGAATCACCATTAATCACCATTATTCACCATCATTACGCACCATCATTAATTAGCCTCAATCACCATTAGTGACGATCATGAATCACCATTAATCACCATCATTAAGCAACATTATTAATCACTATCATTAATCACCACCATTAATCACCATTAATCACCATCATTCATCACCATTATTAATCACCATCATTATATAATCACTATCAATAACCACCATCAATTACCATCAATAATCACCATTCTTAATCACCATCATTACTCACCATTACTCACCATTACTCACCATTACACACCATTAACAACGATTAATCACCATCATTACTCACCACCCTGAATCACCGTTAATCACCATCATGAATCACCACCGTTAATCACCATCATTAATCACCATCATGAATCACCATCATGAATCACCATCATGAATCACCATCATGAATCACCATCATTACTCACCACCATAAATCACCATTAATCACCATCACAAATCACCATCATTAATCACCATTATTAATGACCATTAATCACCATCATTACTCACCATTAATCACCATGAATCACCATTAATCACCATAAATCACCATAATTAATCACCATCAATAATCACCATCATTACGCACCATTACTGACCATTGATCACCATTATTAATCACCATTATTCATCATCATTACTCACCATCATTACTCACCATAAGTCACCAGTATTAATCACCATCGTTAATCACCATCATTTCTCACCATCATTACTCACCATTAATCACCATTAATCACCATAATTAATCACCATCAATAATCACCATCATTACGCACCATTACTGACCATTGATCACCATTATTAATCACCATTATTCACCATCATTACTCACCATCATTACTCACCATAAGTCACCAGTATTAATCACCATCGTTAATCACCATCATTACTCACCATCATTACTCACCATCATTACTCACCATTAATCACCATGGATGACCATCATTAATCACCATCATGAGGTCATTTAAACAGCAAAAAATCTCAGATTCCCCCCAGGCCTGCCCAAGCTCTCAGCAACAGCTCTGGCAGAGCTTGATCAGCGCCTTGGCGCCTGGGGGTTTCCATAGTCATGGGGGATCCCCAAAAAGATTGGTTCATTTCATGGAGAATGCTGTTAAAGTAACCTATGGTTAATCTATGGTTAATCTATGGTTAATCATTGAAATAACAATATATCTGGTTGGTGGTTTGGAACATTTATTTTTCCATCATATTCGGAATAATCATCCCAACTGACTTTCATATTTTTCAGAGGGGTTGAAACCACCAAGTAGGAACTAAACCATCAAACTTTGGAAGAACTTCGTAGTATCTGCTCAGCATAGTTAGACCTCATTGACAGATGCCGCAAGGGTCCCACTTCAGGGACCTACCGCCAGGCTCAGTCAGCATTTGCGATTCGTAGGATGCTAGTCAAAGTGGGACAGCAAATGTCGATTGGTTATAGGATGTTATAGGCGAACAAACAATTTCCGAACCATGAACATATGGGGATGGGTGAAGTTGCCATACGACTCGGGGAAGAACCATCCAGCTATACCAGCTATGAGGGTACCATCCGGGTACCAGGGTTTTGACCCATAACTGCCCATAACCATATGATCTTATCCTTTCACACAGCAATATGGGGCTTCCCCAAAAAACGACGAACCCCCACCTGCAAGGAGGACGCATGTCATGCTGTAAGTGGCACTTTTTCCATGCCTGCAAAGCGTCAAATACACCAAGGATGAGTTCTAAAATATTTTCTGAGTTTATTGGTTGTGACAAATATTGTGCCAAATATTATATTATGTACCTTGAATTGTATTTGATATATATATATATATACATACATACATATATACTCATATATATATATATTTATTTATTGGATGTGTAATGATCGCTTTGGATGTTTAACCCTCCTTGCATCCTTTGTTTGACCTCTGATGTTTGGCGACTCCTCAAATGGATGTGGCTGAAGATATGTACCTGTAAAAGGACAATATCGTAACTTTCTGAAAAAAACACACATTTATGTACATCCGTTTCAAATACATCCATTTATCGTAATTCTGCACCTCAAATTGCATGATTTCATACTACACACGGACCAGCCACAAATGTGCGGCTGTCCAATGGAAAAATGGTCGCCATCCCCTTCAATTGCTGGCGGACTTCTAACTTGATGAGATTGAATCCCCAATTCTCCTAATTTCTTATTTTTCACCCTCTGGTTATTTGACATAAGCTATGGAAAATGGATAAACCCGTCCCGTTTATAGATTATATAGCTATTGAAAATGGTCAGCTTCCGATCCCAGAGCTATGTTGAATTAACAGAGGGTATGTATATATAAAGAAATATAGATACATATATAATATCATTATACGGAGGTTTCCTAAAGTGGGGGGATCCACAAGTCACCATTGGTTTCAATACTAAAACTGGTCTAAAGACTTGCTATTTGGAGGTTCTATGACTTAGGAAACCTCCATATGGTTTTGGCAGCTATACATACACCTTGTGGCTCAACATGATGGACCCTCGTTTGTGGTGTTGGGATGTTTTTCAAATACAAACAACTCCACTGCTAGCCCATACCAAATGG